>JANFOE010000773.1:0-518952 GCA_025667525.1 Glebionis coronaria
GAAAGTAGCTCTTTCGTTGGCTCATTATCCTTCGCCGTGGAAGTATTCCTTCTACTGGCGCGTTATTTCGCCATGGAAGTTTCTTCCACGTGCTCATTATCTTTCGTAATGGAAGTACTCTTACACGTGCTCATTATCTTCTCCACGAAAGTGCCTTATCCGTTTGCTCACTACCCGTCGCCGTGGAGGTATTCATTCTACTGGCGCGTTATTTCGCCGTGGAAGTATTCTTCCATGTGCTCATTATTTTTCGCCGTTGAAGTAATCCTTCCACGTGCTCATTATCTTTCGACCGTGGATGTATTCTTCCACGTGCTCGTTATCTTCTCCACGAAAGTACCTCTTTCGTTGGCTCATTATCCTTCGCCGTGGAAGTACTCCTTCCACTGGCGCGTTGTTTCGCCGTGGAAGTGTGTTCCACGTGCTCATTATCTTTGGCCGTGGAAGTATTCTTCCACGAAAGTACCTCTTTTTCGTTGGGTCATTATCGTTCGCCGTGGATGTTTTCCTTCTACTGGCGCGTTGTTTCGCCGTGGAAGTATTCTTCCACGTGCTCATTATCTTTCGCCGTGGAAGTAATCCTTCCACGTGCTCATTATCTTTTGACCGTGGATGTATTCTTCCATGTTTTCGTTATCTTCGCCACGAAAGTACCTCTTTCGTTGGCTCATTATCCTTCGCCATGGAAGTATTTCTTCTACTGGCACGTTGTTTCGCCGTGGAAGTTTCTTCCACGTGCTCATTATCTTTCGCCGTGGAAGTACTCTTCCACGTGCTCAATATCTTCGCCACGAAAGTACCTCTTTCGTTGGCTCATTATCCTTCGTCGTGGAAGTATTCCTTCCACTGGCGCGTTGTTTCGCCGTGAAAGTATTCTTCCACGTGGTCATTCTCTTTCACCGTGGAAGTATTCCTTCCACGTGCTCATTATCTTTCGACCGTGGAAGTATTCTTCCACGTGCTCGTTATATTCTCCATGAAAGTACCTCTTTCGTTGGCTCATTATCCTTCGCCTTGGAAGTATTCCTTCCACTGGCGCGTTGTTTCGCTGTGAAAGTATTCTTCCACGTGCTCATTATCTTTCACCGTGAAAGTAACCCTTCCACGTGCTCATTATATTTCAACCGTGGAAGTATTCTTCCACGTGCTCGTTATCTTCGCCACGAATGTGCCTATTTCGTTGACTCATTATCCTTCGCCGTGGAAGTATACCTTCCACTGGCGCGTTGTTTCGATGTGGAAGTATTCTATCACGTGCTCATTATCTTTGCCGTGGAACTATTCCTTCCATCGGTGCATTGCCTTCACCATGGAAGAATCCTTCCTCGGGTTCATTGTCTTGGTTACAGAAGTAATTCTTCCGCGCACCCGTTACCTTTGTCGCGGAAGTAATTCTTTCGCACACTCATTGTCTTCACCGTGGAAGTACGTCTTCCGTTGGCACATATCTTTGTTGTGGAAGTACGTCTTCCGCGACAAATTACTTTATCCGGCCACGAAGTGATTTTCCAAAGTTTGAATTGTTGGACCTTAATTAGGCGAAGCCTGATCAACTACGTTTAGTTCAGGAAAAACCGTGAAAAATTTTTTGAAGTCATTATCATATGTCGTGGCGGCAAGACGGATGTATCATCCGTATCATCTTGCCAAAGAAGTACATGTTCTGTTGGCCTTAAGCCGAATGAAATATTCGCACTATGCTGCATCATTACTGGGTATAAGAAGTATGCCTTCAAATGATCACGATGCAGCATACGGGTTCCACCTCCACCTTCAAAAAACCTTCTTATCATCCTCATGTTAGAGATGAATAAGAATGATACCTTGCCAATGCCAGTGTTACCCCGGCTATAGAATACGCTTTCTTCTTACGGGGTCCTTACCGTCTAATCATGGGAAACAAAGCATTCGAGCACAACCACCTGTCTTACGTACACGTGTTTTCCCATTTCTTTCGACGTGGATATGCTTACAGGTAGTGGATATGGTCTAAAGTCTAGTAACCTCGGTGACAACCTCGCATACTAGACTTGGGGCGGACATGATGACGTATAGTGGCTATGTTCACTATTCGCAATCCCAACCCATCATCTTTTTGCTAAAGGAAGCCCATTACAGAGTGGAGCCATATGTTACGGACGACCCACAAGGATGTCCTAGCAGCAAGCCACACGCTGTTGTTTAGTTAGCGTGATACATGAATAAGTCTAGCATAACATGATCATGGACCATATCATACTAGACTGGGGGACATGTCGACGTATAGTCTGGAGTCGGCCCATCCCCACAGGCCTACAACCCACACATACCTAACTTACCCTTCAAGAAACCCTAGCCCTATATAAACATGAGGAGGGGTCTCATTCTACATCAGGTTATCACTCTCAAACACACCTCTTTTCCAATATATCGCACAAATACTAACTTGACCGTCAGAGGTGGATCCCGGGGCTCTGGCCTCGGGTCCACTCCTAACAGGTTTACCTTTGTTTGCATCATTACTCAGGACTCAGGAAGACGACGAACGGCCCAGGATAGTCGTCGAACCGGCCTAGCCAAACTACGCTCCAACAGGCACTAACGTCGCCCTTCGGAATTGGTTGTTCTTTTTTTTGCCGAATATATCCCAAAATGATTTTTCATCCATAAATTTACGAATACCCTTTTGATTAAGTAAACATATTCTTTATCATTAAAATCGTCATGTTTAAAACTGTTCATTTTCATTCTTTCAAAACATGCATCTAGCCACATTTTCCCACTAAAGTATGAGCTTTGACATTATCAAATTTTGAAATATCGGTTTTAGAAACCTCGGTTTTATCATGATCATTTGAAACTTTGGATCTACTTGCGAAAAAGTCCATTTTATCCTCCCCATATTTCATAGTTAATTTCCCACCGTGAACATCGATTACGGCTCGAGCCGTCAATAAAAATGGTCGACCTATAATAATGGGACATTTAGGATCAAACTCATAATCGTAAATGACGAATTCCGCGGGAAAAACAAACTTTCCAATTCTAACATAAACATCCTCAGCTATTCCAACTGGTTTTAATGGTGTACAATTTGCTAGCTCGATTGTAACACCCCATTTTGGAAATGGAATATTACGCATAATCATGGCGTGTCATCAAAGCATACAAGGATAAATGTCTAAGCATTATTCGACCATAAAAGGGAAATACCGGAATCAAACATCGGTAACCCCAAAGTAAAGCTCATCACACACAAACATAAATACTGTCAAAGGAAAGGACGAAACAATGTCCATAGCAACTGTATCAAAGTAAAGGAAATGCATAAAGTAAAGAAAGACAGTAAAGCTTCCAATCCATATGCACGTACGTTTGAGATCTACGAGCGTCCCTGAGTACCTGCCGTTTTGGGAACATGAAAAGGAAAACGGCTGAGCAAGACGCTCAGTGCACGGATGTACAATATAGCATGAAATAGAGTAAACATGTAACATATAACAGCGGAAGACTAAGTTCTGAGAAAACTGGTTAAGTATCAAGAAAACTGGGTTTATAGTTTGAAAAGCCTTATGTTTATCTTGTGAAAACTGTTTTAACATATATATATACCATAGCCCATATAGGTCATGAAAAGGTCACGTGCATGAATACTTGGAGGGGTGACCTCATCATGCTGATTAGAGGGGATGCCTCTAATCAATATACTGGTTTGGGTAGGAGGGATCAACTCCTTGTGAAGGGTGCAAGGCACACACCACATTCACCATGAAATACTGAATAAAACATGTAACTAGGATGCACCCATACGCCCCACCTGATATAATAATATGGCCAAAACTGAAAAGGGACGCCACGAGCAATCACTTCGCCGTGGGGAAGTCATAACATTGGTGCCTCCAATGCTATGGTTATGGTACCTCCATAACTAGGTGAAACTGGTCATGCTTGTATATGGCTATAGATTATGCTAATTAAACATAAGCAGTTCAAAACAATAAAACAAATGCTGGGGAAAACAGTTGGCTGCATACGGGGAAATCCTAATAAGGAAAGAATGTCCATACTGAAAGGACGGGAATCCGTACCTCAAGTCCAGTGAATGAACGGAAGAAAGACTCCTACTTCTGGATCACTAACGCTACATGAATACACACGTGTATAAGTATCGATTTACTGATTACGTACTGGGTTTTATGTCTCATTTTAGCTGACTTGGTATGTTTTAGGTCATGGTTCACTGTTTAAAGCCTTAAACTGTGTTTATCTTGTATTCTGATTAATCCGTTTAAGTATTACTGGTATTTCATGTATTATTATACTTACTGTGTAATAATAAGTAACTTTCCAAAAATACCAGGTTTCCAAAAATAGAAAGTTTCCAAAAATAGAAAGTTTCCAAAAATAGAAAGTTTCCAAAAATAGAAAGTTGCCAAAAATAGAAAGTTTCCAAAAATAGAAAGTTTCCAAAAATAGAAAGTTTCCAAAAATAGAAAGTTTCCTAAAATAGAATTTACTGCTTAAAATAGATTAGTTTCTAAAAATAGAAAGTTTCCAAAAATAGATCAGCTGCCTTAATTAAATAAGTTTCCATATATAGAAGGTTTCCATGATTAGATTAGCTGCCTGAAATAGATAGATTTCCATATATAGAAGGTTTCCATTAATAGATTAGTTGCCTTATTTAATTAAGTTTCTATAAATAGAAGTTTCCATATTTAGAATTAAGCTGGTTACATAAGCTAACATATAAGTCTAAGTGTTTATAAGCTTGTTTCTTAAGTCATATGATATAGTATATAGTTTAATTATTATTTCATGTATTTTAATTAAACTATAGGATAAGCATTTTAATTAAAGTATAACATGTTTTAATTAAAATGAAATGAATTACTTAGGTTAAAATGTGTATTATTATTATTAATAATATAACCTAAGTCATGTCTAAATTAATTAATTATAGGCATGTTTTAAATAATTAATTAATTATAACTTATAACATAAAATACTTAGGTTAAATTAATATCATGCTAAATTAATAATTAGAATAACCTAAGTCATGATTTAATTGATATCTCATGTTATTAATTAATTTATATCCTAAGTTCATGATTCATAAAAATTAACATGTAACATAGATCATGATTTAACCAACGAACCATGAATCGGGCATGAAATCGACACCGTACCCCGAGCCAAACCCGGGGCACATGTGCCTCCCTGCTTCCGTGGGTCCCACAAGCACCAACCAAGACCTAAAATGGTCGTGGTGGTGGCGGCAATAAGCAAACCAAACCCCCCCGGGTTTGTTTTGCTAGGCGGCTAAAAACAAACACCCTTATAAATCATTCTTTGATTTTAATTAACCCCAAAACATGTTAGGTCAATGTTTAATTATCATGTTTTTAATAAGAAAATAATAACATGTTCATGAAAATAATCAAGATTAAAAAGAATTAAAAAAAAGGGTTTAAAAAGGTATACCACTATGTAGCTTGGAAAAGGATGAACAAACACTGATTATAGCAATAGTTTTTAAGATCAAAATCAACCAATCACCCTCCTATGGTGATGCTAAGGTGGCGGCACAAAGAGAGAACAAGGAGGAGGAGAGAAAACTCTTTTAGGGTTTTTGTGTTTATTTCTTGAAAGTGAAAAATGAAAACTAGTTTTACTCTTTACCCCCCTTTACTTGTAAAAGTCCATGGGCTAAGCCCACCTTGGTATATGTGCCGTGGGTATGGGGGCCCCACATGGGGTACCCGTACCTTTCTCGTGTCCCGATGTTTCGTGTTCGTTCGTGGTTAAACGTGCTCGTGTTTAAAGTGTTTCTGTTTATTTTATCGTGTCGTTTATCGTAATCTTAACGCTCGTAATTATATTATATGTATTTACGTAATTATTCTAGTTCGTATTTTAAATGGTGATCATGATTTAATTATGTTCACGTGACATATTTATTAACTGTTTATCATGAGTTCGTACGTAATCGATACTTGTCATGTCATACACGTATGCACTTGCTTGATTATTAGCACATGAATGTGATCAATACTAAATGAGGTAAGTTTTAATCTAGGACGTACGATCTTAAGGGCACTATTCATGGTAAAAGCATGCGGGTTTTACAATTCTTACCCCCTAAAAAGAATAATTCGTCCCCGAATTATAGATAAAGTAAGCTGAAAAGAAGTAACATAGCCGAACTCAAAATATGAAGTGAGGGTAAGAAGCCCGGATAGACTCCTCTGTTTCCCAAGTGGCTTCCCGCTCGGTATGGTCCCTCCAAAGGATTTTGACGAAAGGAATCGTCTTCCTTCTCATGACTCGTTCTTGCCTGTCGAGTACTCGTTCGGGTTCTTCTATAAAAGTGAGATCTTCACGTATCTGTTCCAGTGGATACTGAACCATGTGAAGGGGATGATAATTGTACCCTCTAAGTAAGGACACATGGAACACGTTATGGACGTGCGAAAGCTGAGGAGGTAACGCCAATCGGTAAGATACTTCACCGATTCGTTCAATGATATCAAAAGGTCTGATGAAACGAGGACTGAGTTTTCCTTTGATCCCGAAGCGTTTAACACCACGTGCCGGCGAAACCTTGAGGAAGACGTGATCTCCCACATTAAAATGTATGTCCCTACGATGCTTATCGGCGTAACTATTCTGACGTGACCGTGCTTCTTGCAACTTCTGTTTAGCTACCTCAATCTTCTCATTGGTCATTTCTATAATCTCTGGTCCTTCGAGTGTTCGCTCTCCCACTTGATCCCAACAAGTTGGAGCTTGACACTTTCTGCCATACAACATTTCGAAAGGAGCACATTTGATACTTGCGTGCCAGCTGTTGTTGTATGCAAACTCGACTAAACAGATGTAATCGTCCCAATCACCTGTCCATTCCAACGCACACGACCTTAACATATCTTCCAATGTCTGAATTGTTCGCTCCGATTGTCCGTCCGTTTGAGGATGAAAGGCCGTACTCAGCTTAAGTTGTGTACCCCAAGCTTTTTGCAGACCTTTCCAGAATCGCGACGTGAAACGAGGATCTCTGTCTGAGACGATGCTGGAGGGAGTGCCGTGGAGTCTCATGATCTCCCTTCTGTAAGTATCTGCGAGTTTACTTACCGGATCTTCCTTGCGTATTGGTAAGAAATGAGCTGATTTGGTGAGTCGATCAACAATGACCCAAATAGCATCGTGCTTCTTCTTGGTAGGCGGAAGACCGGTAACAAAATCCATGGTGATTTTGTCCCACTTCCACTCTGGAATATCCAACGGTTGAAGGAGACCGCCCGATCGCTGATGTTCAATCTTAACCTGCTGGCAGGTAAGACATTTGGAGACATAAGTGGCTACATCCTGTTTCATACCACTCCACCAAAAGTGTTGTCTGATGTCATGGTATATTTTTGTTGACCTAGGATGTATAGAAAATGGGGAGCTGTGAGCTTCAGCTAACAATGCTTCCCGGAGTTCTTGATTGTCAGGAACACAAAGTCTCGTGCCCTGCCAAACGATACCGTCTGCGTCCATTCTGAATTCCGTCTGCTTCTCTAAATTCTGAATTATCGCCCAAATCTCTCCATCATCCTTCTGCGCTTCCTTGATCCTAGTCAGTAACTCAGGTTCTACTCTAAGATTCGCCCAGTATCCGTGCTGCCCACGTACCGTGATTTCGATGTCTAGCCGCTCCAAGTCTCTTATGTTTTGTTCCTTGATCTCAATGTCGTTGATCATTCCGGACTTTCTGCTGAGTGCATCTGCTACTACATTAGCTTTCCCGGGATGATACTGTAGGTTAATATCATAATCCTTCAACAGTTCCAACCATCTCCTTTGTCTCATGTTCAATTCTCGTTGTGTGAAGATATACTTCAAGCTCTTGTGATCCGTGAAAATGTCGCATGATTCTCCGTATAAGTAATGCCTCCATATCTTCAATGCGAACACCACTGCAGCAAGTTCCAGGTCATGCGTAGGGTAGTTTTCTTCATAGGGCTTAAGCTGCCGTGAAGCATACGCGATCACTTTCCCATGTTGCATGAGAACACAGCCCAGTCCCTTCCCCGATGCATCGCTATAGATCTGAAATCCACCTGTACCAGATGGGAGAGTAAGAATAGGTGCAGATACTAACTTCTGCTTTAGGTCTTCGAAGCTCTTCTCTCGATCTTCCGTCCAGACGAATTTCTCTCCTTTTCGCATCAGTTTGGTGAGAGGTAGTGCCAAGCGGGAAAAGTTCTCCACGAATCTGCGATAATATCCAGCTAAGCCTAAGAAACTGCGGACTTCTGTCGCCGACGTTGGTCTTGGCCATTTAGTGATAGCCTCAACCTTCGCTGGGTCCATAGTGATCCCTTCTGCTGATACAATGTGACCTAGGAATGCCACCTTGTTTAACCAGAACTCACACTTGGAGAATTTCGCATACAGCTGTTTCTGACGAAGAATCTGTAGTACCGTACGAAGATGGTATTCGTGTTCCTCCGTGGACTTTGAGAAAATCAGGATGTCATCGTTGAATACAATGACAAATTTATCAAGGAATTCATGGAAGATCCTGTTCATCAGATCCATGAATACTGCTGGAGCGTTAGTCAGGCCGAATGGCATGACCACAAACTCATTATGGCCATAGCGGGTACGAAAAGCAGTCTTAGCAATGTCATGCTCTTTAACCCTCAGCTGATGGTAGCCTGACCTTAGATCGATCTTTGAGAAGTGTTTGGCTCCTTGAAGTTGGTCAAACAGATCGTCTATACGTGGCAGTGGATATCTATTGCGGATGGTAATCTTATTAAGTTCACGGTAGTCAATGCAAAGTCACATGCTGCCGTCCTTCTTCTTAACGAACAAGACCGGTGCGCCCCATGGAGATGCGCTTGGTCTAATGAACCCTCGTTCAAGAAGTTCCTGCAGTTGGTCCTTCACTTCTTTTAGCTCTATGAGAGCCATACGATACGGAGCCTTAGAGATTGGCTCAGCTCCTGGAACAAGGTCGATGTTGAACTCCACTTCTCTTGCAGGTGGTATGCCTGGAAGTTCATCTGGGAAGACGTCTTGAAATTCCGAAACTACTGGTTGATCCTGAATCGATGGGGATTCAGCATCCATGTCATGAACCGTAGCTAGATAACCTTCGCAGCCATGTGACAGTAATGCACGTGCTTGCAAGGTAGATATGACTTGTACAGACCGTCCGGGTATGAACCCGTTATGGATGTACTCTGGTGCATTAATGTCGCCGAAGATCACCCGATATGAGTGGCAGTCTATGGTAGCATGGTGCCTGGATAGCCAGTCCATGCCAAGAATCATATCGAACTCAATCATGTCTAGGGGAAGTGCATCTACTGCACGAACTTTATCGTCAAACTCTAGAGGAAGACTCTTGTATACATGAGTTATTAATACAGAGTCCCTCAGAGGCGTGGAAATGGTAAGCTTATTTTCTAATGGCAAGGGAAGTGTCCTGATGTCCTTAGCATAAGTAGTGGAAATAACTGAATGAGTGGCACCCGTGTCGAAAAGAACACATGCAGCCTGGCCGTACATATACAAAATTCCAGTAATGGTACCTGTAGATTTGTTTGCCTGATCGCGCGATGTCGTGTAGACACGCCCAGTGGTAGGAGGCGGTTTAGTATCAGCATGACCCGAAGTACCCTCCATTTCACCCTTACGGCAATCTCTCATACGATGGCCAGGGAGTCCGCACTTGTAGCACGCGTCGGAATCACGACAACATGGGCCAGGGTGTCTGCGATGGCAAGTATTGCAAAGAGGATGAGTGAATCCTCCAGCAGGAGTCCTTGCTTGCTGAGGGCCTGCTGATGACAAAACGTGTTAAGAATAAAGTATATGCACGAGTATAGGACGTAAGCGTCATAAGATGTTTACCAGTGTTAGCTGAACGGTTAGGCTGAGAACCCCTGTAGTTCTGGTCCTTCCCGTTACCGTGGTTCCTGGTAGAGGTTAATATAGTGTCAGCATGAGAGATATAACATGAAATCATAATAAGATGCGTAAATAGTAGGACCTGCTGTTGTTGGAGTGTCCCGCATTGTTACGGTAATTATCATTACCGTTGCGCCTTTCCACAACAGAACGGTCGTTAGTGTGACCGTTTCCTTTGGGCTGATTAGGCTGCTGCTGAGTAGCCGGCTGAGACCGGTCCCCAGTTTTCTGCCTGGAAGATACAGTTTAAGAGATGATTATAGAACATATAATGATAGGATGCGATCTGGTTATCGATAGAACACGAAATGTTTTACCTCTTGTCGGGTCTTTCAGCTTCCCCGAACTCATCGCGTTCCTGCAACATCTCAAGCTTCCTTGCTGCGTCGGCCACTTGTGCTACTGTATTGAACGTAGCACATACCAGATTGTTCGCGACCGAGGTGCGAAGTGCCCACCTAAAATGGTGTGCCTGCTCCTCAGGAGTACCAGCCGCTGCTCCCAGAAAACCAGCCAAGCAAAGAAAGCGCTGCATGAATTCGTTGCTATTCTCGCCCGCTCTCTGACGTATCCCATGGTATTCTCGCTTGAGTTTGTCCTGCTCTGCCTTAGGAAAGAACTGCTCCATCACTCTCTGCTTGAATTGGGCCCATGTCAAACCAGCGACCCATTCATCACCTCCTTCTGACTGCGTCAAAGCTAGCCACCAGTTGAGTACATCGCCTTCAAACCGGTAGCATGCCAATCTCGCCTTGAAGGCGGGGTCACATCCCATAGCATTGAAGATTTTCTCAATGTGAGTCAGCCAGCTTTCAGCATCGCTGGGGCTATCAGTCTTTTCAAAAGCTCTAGGACGGAGCTTGTTAAATCTTTCCAACCATACCGCTAGTGTCACTGGGGGAGGAGGAGGAGGAGGTGCCTGATTCTGCTGCTGCTGATTGTTGGCAGCTTGGACTTCAGCACGAATGTCATTCCTCAGTTGAGGAAGTAAGGCTTGCATGGCAGCCTGAATTGCAACATTGAGCTGCTCTTGCTCGCGTGTGAGAACCATCTGACAGTATAACATAAACATATGATTAACAGTTCCAACATAAAATATAAAAAAATATTTATACCAAAAATTTCATGAGAAAAATTTTATGCAAGAAAATCTTTGTATGAATGCATGATGCAGTTTTATGAAAACTTTTGATGCTCGAGAGTGAACGCCTCCGGTCAGTTCACTCAAAATAAAAGACATATAGAGGGGACGCCTATGGGTTGGTCCCAAATCTAAAAGTTTCGATAAAACACATGCGACTAAATAGGGCCAGTCCTGTACCAACCATTACTTAGTCAAAAACCCTGTAACAATGACATGTATATGTATGCTTAAAAATGATGAATGCATGAAAACAACTGTCAGTTCTAGGAAGACCGTAGTGACTACCCACTAATCACAGGTCATATTTGAGAGCCTACAGGTCGAAACCTTGGGCTCTGATACGATAATTGTAACACCCCATTTTGGAAATGGAATATTACGCATAATCATGGCGTGTCATCAAAGAATACAAGGATAAATGTCTAAGCATTATTCGACCATAAAAGGGAAATACCGGAATCAAACATCGGTAACCCCAAAGTAAAGCTCATCACACACAAACATAAATACTGTAAAAGGAAAGGACGAAACAATGTCCATAGCAACTGTATCAAAGTAAAGGAAATGCATTAAGTAAAGAAAGACAGTAAAGCTTCCAATCCATATGCACGTACGTTTGAGATCTACGAGCGTCCCTGAGTACCTGCCGTTTTGGGAACATGAAAAGGAAAACGGCTGAGCAAGACGCTCAGTGAACGGATGTACAATATAGCATGAAATAGAGTAAACATGTAACATATAACAGCGGAAGACTAAGTTCTGAGAAAACTGGTTAAGTATCAAGAAAACTGGTTTTATAGTTTGAAAAGCCTTATGTTTATCTTGTGAAAACTGTTTTAACATATATATATACCATAGCCCATATAGGTCATGAAAAGGTCACGTGCATGAATACTTGGAGGGGTGACCTCATCATGCTGATTAGAGGGGATGCCTCTAATCAATATACTGGTTTGGGTAGGAGGGATCAACTCCTTGTGAAGGGTGCAAGGCACACACCACATTCACCATGAAATACTAAATAAAACATGTAACTAGGATGCACCCATACGCCCCACCTGATATAATAATATGGCCAAAACTGAAAAGGGACGCCACGAGCAATCACTCCGCCGTGGGGAAGTCATAACATCGGTGCCTCCAATGCTATGGTTATGGTACCTCCATAACTAGGTGAAACTGGTCATTCTTGTATATGGCTATAGATTATGCTAATTAAACATAAGCAGTTCAAAACAATAAAACAAATGCTGGGAAAAACAGTTGGCTGCATACGGGGAAATCCTAATAAGGAAAGAATGTCCATACTGAAAGGACGGGAATCCGTACCTCAAGTCCAGTGAATGAACGGAAGAAAGACTCCTACTTCTGGATCACTAACGCTACATGAATACACACGTGTATAAGTATCGATTTACTGATTACGTACTGGGTTTTATGTCTCATTTTAGCTGACTTGGTATGTTTTAGGTCATGGTTCACTGTTTAAAGCCTTAAACTGTGTTTATCTTGTATTCTGATTAATCCGTTTAAGTATTACTGGTATTTCATGTATTATTATACTTACTGTGTAATAATAAGTAACTTTCCAAAAATAGCAGGTTTCCAAAAATAGAAAGTTTCCAAAAATAGAAAGTTTCCAAAAATAGAAAGTTTCCAAAAATAGAAAGTTTCCAAAAATAGAAAGTTACCAAAAATAGAAAGTTTCCAAAAATAGAAAGTTTCCAAAAATAGAAAGTTTACAAAAATAGAAAGTTTCCAAAAATAGAAAGTTTCCAAAAATAGAAAGTTTCCTAAAATAGAATTTACTGCTTAAAATAGATTAGTTTCTAAAAATAGAAAGTTTCCAAAAATAGATCAGCTGCCTTAATTAAATAAGTTTCCATATATAGAAGGTTTCCATGATTAGATTAGCTGCCTGAAATAGATAGATTTCCATATATAGAAGGTTTCCATTAATAGATTAGTTGCCTTATTTAATTAAGTTTCTATAAATAGAAGTTTCCATATTTAGAATTAAGCTGGTTACATAAGCTAACATATAAGTCTAAGTGTTTATAAGCTTGTTTCTTAAGTCATATGATATAGTATATAGTTTAATTATTATTTCATGTATTTTAATTAAACTATAGGTTAAGCATTTTAATTAAAGTATAACATGTTTTAATTAAAATGAAATGAATTACTTAGGTTAAAATGTGTATTATTATTATTAATAATATAACCTAAGTCATGTCTAAATTAATTAATTATAGGCATGTTTTAAATAATTAATTAATTATAACTTATAACATAAAATACTTAGGTTAAATTAATATCATGCTAAATTAATAATTAGAATAACCTAAGTCATGATTTAATTGATATCTCATGTTATTAATTAATTTATATCCTAAGTTCATGATTCATAAAAATTAACATGTAACATAGATCATGATTTAACCAACGAACCATGAATCGGGCATGAAATCGACACCGTACCCCGAGCCAAACCCGGGGCACATGTGCCTCCCTGCTGCCGTGGGTCCCACAAGCACCAACCAAGACCTAAAATGGTCTTGGTGGTGGCGGCAATAAGCAAACCAAACCCCCCCTCGGGTTTGTTTTGCTAGGCGGCTAAAAACAAACACCCTTATAAATCATTCTTTGATTTTAATTAACCCCAAAACATGTTAGGTCAATGTTTAATTATCATGTTTTTAATAAGAAAATAATAACATGTTCATGAAAATAATCAAGATTAAAAAGAATTAAAAAAAAGGGTTTAAAAAGGTATACCACTATGTAGCTTGGAAAAGGATGAACAAACACTGATTATAGCAATAGTTTTTAAGATCAAAATTAACCAGTCACCCTCCTATGGTGATGCTAAGGTGGCGGCACAAAGAGAGAACAAGGAGGAGGAGAGAAAACTCTTTTAGGGTTTTTGTGTTTATTTCTTGAAAGTGAAAAATGAAAACTAGTTTTACTCTTTACCCCCCCTTTACTTGTAAAAGTCCATGGGCTAAGCCCACCTTGGTAAATGTGCCGTGGGTATGGGGGCCCCACATGGGGTACCCGTACCTTTCTCGTGTCCTGATGTTTCGTGTTCGTTCGTGGTTAAACGTGCTCGTGTTTAAAGTGTTTCTGTTTATTTTATCGTGTCGTTTATCGTAATCTTAACGCTCGTAATTATATTATATGTATTTACGTAATTATTCTAGTTCGTATTTTAAATGGTGATCATGATTTAATAATGTTCACGTGACATATTTATTAACTGTTTATCATGAGTTCGTACGTAATCGATACTTTTCATGTCATACACGTATGCACTTGCTTGATTATTAGCACATGAATGTGATCAATACTAAATGAGGTAAGTTTTAATCTAGGACGTACGATCTTAAGGGCACTATTCATGGTAAAAGCATGCGGGTTTTACATCGATTGTCACGTTCGTTGGGGTAAGTCTAGGCAATCTCATCAACTACCAAAGAGAATGAGGCATGAGATTAATGCTAGCACCTAAATTGGCAATGGCTAAACATCCCTCAATCTCGGAAAAATCATAAGGTAATAGAAATTGGCCCGGATTCTCTTCCTTTCTCGGCATATGCCTTTTCGGTTTTTTAAGAAGGATCGAAGCACAAGTTTCTTCAAGGGTCACATGGGTGAGGTCGATAAAGCTCTCTTTTTAAACCGTGGTTGGAATTTGAGGTACACGAGGGTGTACACTCTTTTCCTTGGTCACCACGTTCACCCCATCGACTTTAGAACATGAAGGCGTTTTAGAAGTCGAGGGTTGAGAAGAAGGAACAAATCTAAATCCATCAAGGTTTGGGGTAATCACACGACTTTTTCCATGAGACATTGTGGCTTTAACATGTTCCTTCAGATTTGGTATGGTGTCACTAGGTAACGAAATCGATGACGCACCCGAAGACTTGTTCATTATGGCCGAAAACATATTTTTAATGTCTATTTGTCCTTGCTCAATCTTTGTATATTTATTTTTCAACGTGTTGGAAAAGTCGTTTTTCAAAATACCAATTTGTCCCTCTAATCGTCTCATATTAGCTTCATTCGTTTTCATATATTCTTGAAAATCATTTGACGAACTATTTTTATTAGAATTAAAGTTCCCTTGGTTTTGATTATTTCTTTGAAAATTCCCTTGATTACCATTCGAAAAATTGTTTCCTTGATTAGCGTTGTTTGAAAAATTCGAGTTTTGATTGTTGTTGTTAAAATCTGGATTTTTCCAATTCAATTTCCGACCTTGATTATAACCTCCTTGATTTGAAAATATCCTTTGTTTATTATTTCCTTGAAAATTGTTTCGGTTTTGATTTGTAAAATTGTTGTCTTGGTTATAATTTCCTTGTGATGAACCCGCGTTATTTTGATTTTGAAAATTGTTGTTTCCATTTAACGCGTTAACACTCGACGTTTGGCCATTCGTAACCGCACACTCGTAATAATTATGAGGTCCACCACACAACGTACACGATCCCTCAACCGCTTTCACCGTAGCGGGAGCGTCTTTCTTTTGCATCTCGATTAAGAACGACGTAAACACATTCGTCAACCTATCGACTTTCGCATCAAACCTCTCAATATCGCGATTAGAATTACTAATATTAGCGACAGTGGCAACATTTGGTGTGTTGCGGAGTTGGTAAACCTTGGATCTATTTTCGATAATCATTAAAGTGTCTTTCGGAGTTTTACACAAAAAATTGACACCGGCGGCGGAATTTAACGAATCTTGTTCTTTAAAATTAAGACCGTTATAAAACTTATCGACTTGGTGTAACTCGGAAAATCCATGGTGAGGACATTGCCTAAGCAATTCCTTTAAACGATCCCACGCGTCTCTAAATGATTCATTCGGCTTTTGTTCGAACCTCGTGATCTCATTTTTGAAAAACGTGGTCTTAGACGGTGGGTAAAATGATTAACGAACTTGGAAACGAGATCGTTCCACGTAATTATGGAATTAGATGGCTCTTTCTCGTACCAATCCTTGGCGGCACCATCGAGCGAGTATGGAAAAAGCATAAGCTTAACGACATCGGTGTCGACGTTTTTAAACTTGCTCGTGGCCAAAATACGATCAAAATTCCGAATGTGATCGTGAGGATTATCCGCCTCACGACCTCGAAACTTCGTAGCTTGAATTAACGATAGCATTCCGCTCTTAATCTCAAAATTCTCCGATTCAATAGCGGGAATAACGATCGCGTCTCCATAACCCTCGGTGGGCGCTTGGAGCAATTCCATCATCGAACGATTGTCAGCCATCTCGTCTACGGTTTTGACAACTATATTAGGAACCTCGGTTTCTAAATCACGTCTTCGTTTTCGATTCCTTCGATTTCGATTGCGTCGATTCGAAGCGTTGCTAGAATTCGTACAGTCCTACGATGGAGTACGCATGCACTAACGTAGACTGGGGGGGGGGGGTAGCAAAGAAGATTCTTTTTGGGGTTTTTCGTTTTTTCAGATATTTTGGTTTTTGATTGTTTTTTAATTTTTTTGTTTTTTCGATGTATTACGTAGACTCAAATCTACAAATTTCTCCTCGAATCAATTTCTCGATTAAAGGAGCCTCAAGGAATGAAAACGATCACGCTGAGTGAACGTCTTCTATGACTTTAGAACGTTGGTGGAACACCAAAACGTTCAAGATGGTTTAATCTTTGAAACCAAGAAAATATATAGGATACGTAGATAATACTTTGGTTGGCAAACCCTCGATTAGCCCTTTTTCTCAAAACACGCACAAGCAAGCGGAGGAAATGAGGCGGTGCTAAGCACTTAAGAGGCTTTTTCCTTTAGGTCGTGAAATACAACCGGCTTATACCCACCTTATAGTTTGTGTTAATCAAAATTAAGCCTTTCGAAAGTAATTATCTATTTTGCCTCTTTCTTTTTGCTTTGGATTTGAATACAATAATTGAGTGATAAAATCCCAGTTAAGGTTGCGTTTTCACGCTTTTCGAGATATTGTAACTTTATTGTGAATATATTAATAATATTCACAAAGAAAAACGAAAAGAAATAATAGGATATCTACAATATAGTAAAAGATTTTTTTGTGTATTTAATTGAGGACAATTAAACACGATTAATTTGGATACTTATAATATAATATAAAAATAAAAAACGAGTATGTACGATATATACGCTTTCCAAAAATGAAAAGTAAAAACGCACTACTCAATCAAACACGATATATATATAAGGCACCAAACACCTCCCCGGCAGCGGCACCAAAATGATGTTTGTATTTTTAGTCACTTACTTTTAGGAAAAAGCAAGTAACCGTGGCAAATATTAAATTCGACGATTTAGGAAAACCGACAAATCGAATAAATGCGAGTTCGTTCTCGAAGGAGGTGTGTGTATTATGTGCGAATATTATAATATCAAGTTTAGATTAGTTATGTTTTTAGATGAGAAAGAATGGAAATTAAAGACGGATTACGCTAAAAATTACTCTACGAAGGTAAAAACGTAAAATCGAAAAATGAGACGAAATAAAAAATTTTAAACTAAAAATAAATTAAAATTGAAAACTAAGTCTATAGTAATATAAACTAGTTATAATGCCCGTGCATGCACGAAACTTGGACATAAAAGATAAATTAAGTAATTATTTTCTTTATTGTCATTTTATGTAATATTATATATGTTTTTTAAAAACATCTAGTGTTTATATGTTTGATTATATTGTTGTTTTACTGTGCATCGTGTAAATTAATATAAATTTATCTTAATTTTTATTTTTCAAATTACATACTCTTTTTACTTTCGATATTTTTATTCTAAATAACTAATATCTTAATTATTAATCAAGAAACTATTTACATCAACCTTACATGTACACGATTTATCCGTATTATGTTATAAAACAACATTAAACTTTTAATACTTAAGTAGTTACGATGGGCATGGACCCACGAGTTTTACATGATTCTTCATTCTATGATAATAATAATTGATATTTTGTATAAATATTTATTGCACAAAGGATTTGACTTTGTTAACTGAAATATTAACTACCATTTTCTAGACATTATGTGTTTAGTAACAGATAACGACCTTAAAAAATATATATTGTTGTATTATGTAGAATCCCGTCTATTTATTTTCATCTCACATCGTTGTGTGAGGTCGTGCGTTCATTTTGATATTTATATTCATGTTAATAATAATTTACGTAGATTGTATTGCTGTTTTTATTAAATGTCAAAATAGAAATAAACAATAATTTGTGTTTTTATTTGAATATTTATAATCATGTGATTTGTTGATTTTTTAATATAACATATATGTTGTATTTTAAAAATATAAAGTCTAGAAGGTATAAAGTTTAATAGGGTATTTTGTTTATTTTATAAAGTTATTAAAAAATATGGAGAATTATAAGTTTACATTTAAGCCCATATAATTTATTAAAATTCAACCAATAAAGTATTATTTATCCTCTCCTCCTTTTTTAATTTTTATTTTCATAAATTTGACACACATATCTTTTGCGTGTTTTTATTAAATTTCTCCACCAAAACTTTTAATTTTGACTAAATTTAATTCAATTTTGACTTTTTTCCACCAATCACATTGCTCAATTTTGTTTATGTGTCCAAATAAAGTCATTTGATTGGTCTAATTATTTTTTTACAACATCCACTGTTCACTAAAATTCTCAAATAATCCAATTCTTTTAGTATATAAAAGATATGAACAAAAATTCAATAAATAAATTTTAGTACTTATTATTAATTAAATATTTAATTTTAAATGCTAATTAAAGCACTAAAATTAAACATAATTAATAAAAAGTCAAAAATTATAATTTATCCAACTAAAATATTACTTATATTAATTAAAAGCTAAAGAGTACTTTTACTAAATTTTTGAAACTAATTTTCTATTTTTAAAAGGCTAAAAAATTATTTTAAACTAAAATAATGATAAAAATAATCAAATAATGAGAAAAATAAATTTTCTTTTCTAAAAAAATCCTATTTTACTTAACTAAAAAGTAGAAAAATGAAAAAAGTTGAAAAAAGTAATTTTAACCATAATAAGACAAAAAGAGTAATAATAAAAACTAATTTTAACTTAAATTAATACTAAAAATAACAAAATAAAAAGAAAAAAAATTTTTCTTTTTTAAAATTTTAAAATAAATAATTTAATCTAGGAAAATTGAAAATTCTGTAAAATGTTGAAATATGACCACTAAAGATAAAAAACAGAAAAGACTGATAGTGACACTTGGTTAGATTTGTCTGCTAGTGGAGTAGTTGCAATAAAAGCACTAACAGTGGGAACTTGTTCCCACTGCTCCTTCACAGAAAAAGGAATTGAGCTCTTTGAGCCTTGTTTTGGTGGTTGTTTTGGATGTCAAAGGCACCCCCACTCTCAGTGGAGTATGGGGAGTCATATACAAGCAAAAAGAAACACTTACTAACACATTTAGCACAAGAATCATTCAAAATCAATCATTAATGAACAAATAATGGATGGTCTGGTGGTACAAGCTTATGTAGTGAGCTTGTGGTGGTGATTTTAAACCTCACCAGCTCAAAAGAAACTAGACTACCAGCTATGGCTACCTCTAAACTACTTGCCACCAAATTATCAAGACCTCAAACTTAAAAATAAACCTATTAGGACAGCTGGTGTGTTTGACTAACATAAAGTGATGGTTTGCTAGTGTGTTCGACATCTTGGTGAGATTGAAACCTAACTAGCAAGCAAAACACCTAACTAATTGATCTCACATCAATTCTAACCATAGACTAAAATGATATCTAACTAGCATCAAGATCTTTTGGCATCAAAATCAATGTACCATTCTAGCAGACCTAAAGATTCAAAAAGGGTATAATAAAGTAGAACATGCAATTTTTACTAACACTATAACTGAGTAAACCAACTTCCAAAATTTCTTCATTATAACAGAATTAAGGTGTGTAGGTCTAAAGGTTTTGGTGTGTTGTCACCCACACATAATTCACAGCTATTCCAAACACTCCCAAAATTCTGCTTAAACAAATTTAACAAAGAAAGTCTCACTTTTTCAAGCTCAAAAACTTTAATCAAAACTTAACTAAGTTGAAAACATGGAACGAACATAAGTTAAACACCAATTTATCACAAAAGCAGTTAATCAGAAAAATCACTCCAAAACTGCAAGTTCAAGCAAAAGGGAGGTTTCAAGCCTTACCTTGTGGGTCCCACATCCAGGTTCCACTATGGCTGAAAAGCCATCTCCATGTTAGCTATCTCTTGGGATTGAGTGGTTAATGCAGAAAGGTGTGAGAAATGGACTACAACAGTCCTAACAACCTAAGACTACAACAATCAAGGGTTGTTATATTCTTTGGTACCTGTTGATGAAACAAGCACCACAAGAACACCTTAAGCCACACTTTACTTATTAAGACCAACTTTTGGAAACAAAATAGATTTATGAAACCCAACTTTTGGAAACCAAGAATTTTTGCAAGTGAAGTTAAAAGTGCAGGAAAATAACACTAAACCAAAACCTGTTTATAAACTAGGTTGTCAAGCTAGCTTATAAACAACTTAAGCTTTAAGTGGATCTAAAAAAACTTATTTTTTAGAAAATTTCCTCAAAACAGATTTTTTTGAAAACCTAAATTACTTGCAAACAGTTTTTAAAAACCGTTTAACTAAAAGAATATAACTGGAACTCAGATATGCAAAGGAATTTATCAACACTTTAAATATTCATTGAAATAAAATCTTTTACAAAATCTGGAACAAAGGTTATGGGACACAATCCGTCCCATACTTATACTACATGATAGAACATACTAGAATTGAAAAACCTTAGCTAAGTCTTTTCCTGAAATGCCCTTTTGGTTTGAATTCTTCTTGGAGTCAAAGATGCCCCATGTGATGTTCTGATGATTTAAAGCTGTTGGAATGATCTTTAGTCATTCATAATGCCTTTGGGACCAAGATAAACACATTGGCCGTTAGATTGCTGTCCATATTCTTTTTTTTTTCATTTTTGAAGGAGCAAGGGACCAACGTGGGGCCCTTTTGGGTCATGGGGTGAAGGGTTTTCTGAGTGGGTTTGGTTTAGGGGATGGTGTTGGGAATAAAATTAAGCTACATCACTATGCCGCTGACAAAGGGATTTCAACAACTGACAAGAGTAAATCAAGTGCTGTCAGAATGAACAATGACAAGAGAAATTCAAGCACTGACAAGAGAAGTCCCTGCTGCTATAGAATACTTAGTCAACACGTTTTGATATGTTAGGAAGATATAGATTCCATATTGTATTTTCTATAGTTATCTTCATATATCTTCCTAGAATAGTTGACAAGTTAGTTTATTGTACAAGGCTCCTTAATCTATAAAAGGAGGCCTTTAGGTTTATGTTTGATATACGTTCTTAATACTTTCATTGTACATCACTGATAATCAATACAAGTGAAAATTTGATAAACATTGTGTTTTGTTCTGTTCTTCATTCTAAGTGTTAATTCCGCATAACTCTTAGATTTTTATAAACACAAAGTTTCTGTACGTGTTATACTTGATTCAATCTCGATAACACAAAGCTAAATCGATCTAAGTTTGGGATCAACAAGTGGTATCAGAGCTTGTTGAGAAACTTTTGATCAGAAGAACATCAAAACCATAATTTTAGAAAAACCCTAAAATCATCATGTCGACCACAGAAAACCAAAGTTCTGGTTCTTCAAACCACAACCTCAAAATTCCTATGCTTGACCCTGATAACTTCGAAATATAGAAGTTTAATTTTGAGCAATATCTCCAAGTGGACAACTATGTTCTCTGGGAGGTTGTTGAGCTTGGAAACAAGTTTAACCAGGAACAAAAGATCATTGACTCAGTTAACAATAGGAGAACAACCAATGCTAAACCTGAAGATTTGGTTCCTAGACCTAAAGATGGAAGAGCCACCTCTGCTACAGAAGTAGCAGATAGAAGGCTAGACATGAAGGCATTGAGCATTCTCAAGCTGGCTCTTGGAAGAAAAAACCATCACAAATTCAGAAAGTATGAATCTACCAAAGAGCTTTGGGAAGCCCTTAAAGATCACCTATGGTGGTAATGAGGACACTCTCAAACAAAGGAAGAAGAAGCTGGTAATTGAGTTTGATGTTTTTAAAGCTCGACCTAATGAAAAGTTGAGTGAAGTGAGAAGTCATCTTCAAGACATTACTAGCAAACTAGCTTTCATTGAAACTGAGTTTGAAGATGATGATGTTAATGCTGCATTCCTTGGAGCTCTTGGAGATGGTTGGGAAATCCATACCAATGCAATATTGGCCACATAAGCTTACAAGAATATGACCATTGATGATATCTACAATCAGTTGAAGGTCATGGAACCTGAAGTTCTACTTAAGCAAGGAAGTAAAACACCTTCTGGAAGCATGGCTTTTATTTCCCATCATAACACTTCAGACGCTAACAACTCTTGCTTTGTTAGTGGACAAACTTCTATTGACAGCGGCTCATCAGACGCTGACACATACAATCATGGTTCCCCAAATCTTAAACTAGCAGGAATAGATTTGGATACTGTATGTGCCTATATTGCTTCTTTGCCTAATGGATCATCAATTTATTTTGAAGATCTTCAGCAAATTAGTGATGTTGATCTTGAGGAGATGGATATCAAGTGGAACATGGCTCTTAGCAGCATAAAAGCTAGTAGGTGGAACAAAAGATTTGGGACAAAGATGACTTTCAATAGCAAAGAGACTACTGGATTTGATAAATCCAAAGTGGAATTTTACAATTGCCATAGAATGGGTCACTTTGCTAGAGAATGCAGATCTCTCAAAAGGAATGATGGTGAACAAACTTCCAAATAGAGAAGATGCAAAGCCTAAAGCCATGGTAGCTATGCAAGGAATTGATGGAGTTAGGTTTGATTGGAGCTATTTGGACAAGGATGAAGTGGTGAATCAAGAATTGGTTGTTGAAATGGATGAAGAGCATGTTCAGTATGCTCTCATGGCCAGATCTTCTTCTTCATCAGATAATGAGGTATATGATGATGCATTTTGTAGTAAGGGTTGTAGGCTTAATACTAATAAACTTAATAAAGAAATTTTAAAGCTACAATATGATATTCTTGGGTTGAATATTACTATTTCAAACTATAAAAGGGGTCTTGCTCAATCTGATGGGATGGTTGAGGATTATAAGAAAATTGAGTTTGACCTTAAAGATTAAATAACTGTTCTTAAAAGGGATCTAGCACTTAGTTCTGAGGCTAAGGCTTCTTATATAGAAGCTAATGATGAATTAAAACTAAAGCTAGATGAGGCTATTCAAGCTAGACAGAATGTAGGGCTTAAAACTGAAAAGTTTGAAAAAGCTAGTCAAACCCTAGATAAAGTTTTAAGTGAACAGAGAAACCCTAAAGACACGTCTACGGTTGGGATGAACTCTAAAGAGTATGCTACTGTTCCACCTCCAGCAGGTGACTTTTATGGAGTTCTTAAGAAAGACTTGTCTTGGACTGGTATTTTAGATTTCCTAGTGGAGGAGTTCACTCCTCCACCACGTGTTCTCACACCAATTGAAGAATACAAGCAAAGGGTGACTGACCTAGAACAATGGAAGAAGACCAATCCTTTTATCTTTGTTAAGGTTGGACTTCTTAATGGTGAATTAGTTGACCCTAAACCCATTGTTGTGACCAACTCTACTACTGGAAAACTTTTTGACCTAAGCTCAAAACCTAAAAGCAAATCTAGTGTTAAGTATGCAGAGATGTATAGCCAACCTAGATCACCAAAAAGTTAAGCTAGTGTTAATGGGACTGGATTTTATGAACCTAGACCTAAAGTTATGTCTAGAAAGGCTTGTTATACATGTGGGAGCTTCTCACATTTGGCTTATAGATGTTTCAGTAGATACACACCAACCACTGACAATAAGTCAACCATGGTCAACCAAAAGTCTCATGTTCATTTTAGACCACAGGCCACTAGACCAGCTCATTATTTCACTAGGGCAGCTAACAGCCAAGGACAAAGGCCTTTCCAAAAGACAAATACTTGGTCTAACAAACAGTGGGTTCCTGTAGCAAACCCTAATTCAAACACTGACAGGAACAATTCATCTACTGACAGGGCAAATTCAACCGATGATAGAATTAGGTTTGGTATGAAAATGCCATAATTAGCAGCTGTCAGACCTAATGTTAGACCCAGTAATAACAAGTATTACAACCTAAGGGAAAGGGATCTAGGGAATCATCCAACTTAACCTGGAGACCTAAACAAGACCAGTCATCAACTTCTAATGGTGTCTCAATGTCATGCATCAGGTTTAAATATGTTGAAAAATATGTTGGGACAAATTAGGTTTTCAATGTTAAGAGGGATGACCAGGGGGTTGTCACAAGAAACAAGTCTACTCTTGTTGAACAACCAAATGGTTCCAAGTATACTCAGGCTTGGATTCCCAAAGAAAACTGATTTGTTTTCTTTATGTGCAGAGCATTCAAAGCAGGTTAATGATTATGGATTTTGGGATTCTTGATGCTCAAGGCACATGATTGGTAATGAGGAATACTTGACAAACTTTACTCCTATTCCTAATGGTGATAAAGTATACTTTGGAGGAGGATATGATACAATATCAGGCAAAGGCACTCTTATCACCAACAACCTATATTTTGATGAAGTCTTTTTTAGTGAGCCCAAGAAATTTTTTGATGCTCTCAAAGAACCAAGTTGGGTTGAAGCAATGTAGGATGAGCTTTATCAATTTGCAATACAGGATGTTTGGGAGCTTGTGGACTGTCCCAAGCATGTGAGACCTATTGGAGCACGTTGGGTTCTATGAAACAAGAGATATGAGAGAGGTACTGTGATTAGAAACAAGGCAAGACTGGTTGCTCAAGGTTATACACAAGAAGAAGGCATTGAATATGAAGAGGTTTTTGCACATGTTGCCAGAATTAAAGCAATAAGGATTTTACTAGCCTATGATTCTTGCGTGGGTTTCACAGTCTACGAGATGGATGTCAAGAGTGCTTTCTTGTATGGCACATTTCAAGAGGAAGTGTATGTTATGCAGCCTCCTGGATTTGATGATTCAGAGCATCCAGACAAGGAGTATAGAGTTAAAAAGGCCATGTATGGTCTTCATAAGGCCCCTAGAGCTTGGTATGGTACACTTTCCACATACTTAGTGGAAAATGGTTTCAAAAGGGGCACCATAGATCAAACATTGTTCACAAAACAGGAAGGGAGGGATCTTTTTCTTGTGTAGGTCTATGTTGATGATATTATCTTTGGTTCTTCCAACCAAAGGATGAGTGACTACTTCTCCAAGATAATGACTGATAAATTTAAGATGAGTGTTATGGGAGAGATGAATTTCTTTATACGTCTTCAAGTTGAATAGAAATAAACATGTATCTTCCCCTCATGAAAACGGACTAGCACACCCATGGATAGGGAACATCCTTGGAGAAAGAATGAAGATGGAAAGGATGTTGATGTTGGGTACTATAGGTCACTGATTGGCTCATTGATGTATCTTACTGCTTCTAGACCTGATATCATGTTTGTCGTTTGTGCATGTGCACGTCATCAAGTGACTCCCAAAGAGTGTCATCTTCATGCTGTCAAAAGGACCTTTAGGTATCTTAGGTGCTATCCCACTTTGGGATTATGGTACCCTAAAGATTCTCCATTGGAGCTTGTAGGCTATTCAGACAGTGATTATGGAGGAGATAACAATGATAGGAAATCTACAATTGGTGGATGCCAATTTCTTGGGAGCAGGCTTATATCTTGGCAATGCAAGAAGCAAACTATGGTAGCAAATTCAACAACTGAGGGTGAGTATGTAGCAGCTGCTGCATGTTGTGCACAAGTGCTATGGATTCAAAATCCGCTTTTGAATTATGGGTACAATTTTATGCATACTTAGATTTTTGTAGATAATAAAAGTACTTTATGCATTATTAAAAATCCTGTACGTCATTCTAAAACTAAAAACATAGAAATTAGGCATTATTTTATAAGGGATTGTTTTGAAAAAGGTTTAATACATCCAGATAGTGTGGACAAAGAAGAAAATGTGGCTGATTTATTAACTAAACCTTTTGATGTTGGGAGGTTCCAGTACTTGGTAACAAGTATTGGAATGATCAATCCATAAATTATGTGTTTTTGAGTTAATTGTATAATATGTATAGGATATGCATAATTATTATCTCATGTACAAGTATTAGATTTTATACTATATTTTTTAACGCCGGCAAAGGTATTTTATCCGCTGACAAGAGGATTTTGGCTGCTGACTGCCCATGTTAGTTTTTGTGGTTTTTGATATAAATATGCAGACATTTATGAGCATTGTGCAATAGGATACAGCGTTGCTTATGGACTACATATATTGAAGAATTTTTGTTTATGATGGTTGGAATATTTATAGTCCTATCTTGAAATAAAAATTTATCATCATTGTTTATTTGCAATCTGTGTAAGTTTAAGGGTAGGTTTAGGAAACCTTTAGGTGTTTGGGTACTCATAGAGGGCTCTTATCACAATTCTAGATTCTGTACACTGGTGAGTAAGAGTTAGAAATAATGAAGGATTTTCTTTTTAAGAATTGTTGGAATTTCTAGTTCTTGAGGCACTATAGCATGCAAAGTTGATACACTGTGCATGTTGCCAAGACTTTTGGCCTAGAATTTGGATTGATTGGTTGGGAGACTGTGTGTAAATAAAATTGGGTTTACCTGGGAGTTACAAAGGGTTTATATGAGATATCTTCACTCTTAAGGACTTTGTTTAGCAAGGGACACTTGAGGACAATTATGACTATCTTGCTTCTGCAAGTGTGCATGATTGGACAGTTCTTGCCAAACTTCAGTCATGATCAGAGTTTGAGTTATCTTCATTAGGGTAAACCTCTTTGTTAAGGTCTTTTTATTTATTACTTTTTATTTTTAGCCGTTGATACATAGTGGTTCACCCGTTGACTAGTACACTTTCAAACGCTGTCATGACCAATTTAAACCCTGACAAGATATAGTCGTTACCCACTAACACTAACTTTTGACCGTTGAAGAACACTGGGACCCACCTAGTTGTTACTTTTGCTATATTTTAGGCCGTAATTTTATGGGATTTGGTAAATTCTTTAATTTCTAAGAGATAAGTTATTCTTTTTCAAAGATTTTCATCATTATATTTTTAATAACTTACCTCATATTTCAACCAATAGTGTCCTACTTTCATTCCTATATATACGGCTCATACTATTTTGAACATGGTAACTTGCTAGATTTTCTTTCATTTTCTCCAAAATCTTCCATTTTCACCTTCAGACTTTCTAAACCTTTCACACACAAGTTTTCAAGGCTCCTTTACTCAAACCACTTAGTGCTACTTTGGGCTTTGGGGATCAACACAACATGATCGCCTATCTTGAGGCTGACAACACACATCATCCTCAATACACAGGAAGGATTGAGTATCTCTTGGATTCTAACATAAGGTACGTTTTAGCTCATGCTCCACTCATTCCTATCACACACATCAAACAGTTTTGGAACACTGCAAGTTCTGAAACAGTTGATGGAGTGATTACATTGTCAGGGACTGTACATGGGGTAAAATGGGTGGTCACTGAAGCACTCATTCGCCAAGCCTTAAAGCTTGATGATGTTGATGGTGTGACTACTCTTCCCCAAGAACAGTTACAAGAAGGACTTCGAGGTTGGGTTATGAATTTCCCCTAGAGGGCAAAATTAGTAAATATTCTAAACAATAATTTCCCCCTCCCT
Source organism: Glebionis coronaria (assembly GCA_025667525.1). Taxonomy (NCBI): domain Eukaryota; kingdom Viridiplantae; phylum Streptophyta; class Magnoliopsida; order Asterales; family Asteraceae; genus Glebionis; species Glebionis coronaria. Next base: position 27,918 of record JANFOE010000773.1, read on the forward strand.
AGAAGTTTTTGATACATGTCCTCTTGCAATGTCTTAGTCCTAAGTGTACTTCTTTTAATGAAATCAATCATTCTTTTGGTTGTATTATTGTGTGTTTGTCCACTGGGAAATAATATAATTTTTCCCATATGATTTTTGAGGGCATGTTGAAAAACAAGGGTAACAAGATGACTCTTGCTTACCCTAGATTTTTTAAAATGGTTTTTGAGCACCAAGGTTATTGTCGTAGGGATCATGATGCTTTTTATAAGATCCCTACTCAGAAAGCAAAATTTTTTATGTCCATGAATACTGCACCTTTCAGACCTTTACCTTTGACACCTCTTATGTTGGCTGTTATTGAGGCAACCAACCACCCTCAACCTCACCCAGAACCTGAACCTGCCCAAGAACAACAACCACCTTCACATAACCATTATGATCCTATGCACCTTGACCCCTCAGTCGCTGATACTCGCGTTTCAGCCGCTGACACACTCATTTCACCGGCTGTCACCTCACCACCACCAACACATATTCACCAATCCACTTCATCTTCTGAACTTGGTGATTATAGAATGGAGAAAAGACAAAGGACTACTAGAGTCTTCTCTAGTAGTCTCCATCTTTGGGAGTCAAATCCCAACTTTGGAGGAGGGCAGTCTGCAACCACTCAATAATTTAGAATTGACGGCTATCTGCTTAGGCTTGCAAAAGTCTAATGCAGAACTTGTACAGAAAGTCATAAATCAAGAACTTGAACTCAAGCAATCAAGGGAGAGGATAGGTGTTTTAGAAGCTGGTGGCTCAAGGAGAAGGCGAGCCATGGTTGTATCCTCTGAAGATGATTCTTACAAAGGAGAGGATGAACCTAATTTGAGTGATAAGGGGTCCCAAGGTTCGTATGGGACTAAGGAGATAGTTGAAGCATTGTCTGGTATGAAGAAACAAGCTACTCCTACTCCCTTTTTGATCACTCCTATGCAGCAGACTTCTACTGAGATGATGATTCAAGCTAGTGGATTGTCAGCCGCTGATAAGGGCAATTTAAACGCTGACACGCCTAGTTCAACCGCTGATAGGATTCCAAGCATAATTGGTGTATCCCAACCACCACTCATGATTAAAGAACCTTCCACTCAGGTACAGTCTTCTACTTTGCCCTTGATTGATCCATTAAATAAGGGTAAAGCAGTATTAGTTGTAGAAGATGTCCCAAAAGATGCAGACCAGAAACAATTTGATGAAATGCTTGCTCATCAACTGCAAGAGCAAGAAAATAAGGGGCAAAGAAGGGTAGTATTTAAGCACAGATTCTCTCATCAGAATCTGAAGGTGATGAGAAGAATGAATCTAATGATGAAGAGGAGGAGAGTGATCATGGGTCTGACATTTTGGAAGAAGACCCAAAAAGATTGGTGTATGGTGACAATGATGAGCTATCCATGGAAAAGCTCAAGCAGATGAAGATGAAGGTAGATTTTGATATGCCTGAGGTTTTTGCTATGTATTTCAAGTGGGAAGAAAATGTCACAGAAAATCCAGATATGACTTTGTCAGAGAAGATATGGGGATTGGAGATTCTGTTGAGAGTTCAAAGTGATTGCAAGATCATTTTGAAGCATAGAGCCAACAAGGTACTTTATGAAAGGAAAAGGGACATGAGAGAGCTGTATTATATGCTTCTTAGGTGTCATCAAACTGGCTGGACATATGCCAAATTGAAGAAGCTTTCTTTTGATCAGTTGGAGTTCTATGCATTTCCCATTTGGGAACGTTTTTGTGAGGATAACATCTTTAAGATGATTTCTGTGGATAGACAGGAAGAGATTGAGGAAGCTATGCAGATTGAGAAGGCTTCTATTGTACCAAAGCCAAGGAAGAAGGGATTCAAGTTTAAATTTGAAAATCTTGATCAGTTGAATCCACATCAGGTAGTGTTGAAGAGAAACATGTTGCTCCTTTGGAGGCATCAGATATGGCTGCATTTTTTCCTCTTGACTTCAATAATCCTATCATCAAGTATGAGGAGGATTCTATTGGCTTTTGGATGATTACCAGGGCTGGAGGAAAGGTTCATACTTTTACTTCTTTTATTTCTTTATTTGCCAGCCTGGATAGGGAGGATGTAGAAACTCTTTGGAGTTTGTTAAAGGAGAAGTATGAGGCTTAAGCTCCTTCTTCTTTGAATGGAATAAAGATTTGGACAACATTCAGAAGAATGTTTGCCCATGATGATGCTGATCTAATATGGTTGGATCTAGATGATTTGAGTAGTTTGAAGTGGAATTTGTATTCTGCTGCTGGGGTGTTTTATTTGAGTACTACAAAGTTTTCAGAGTTTTTGCTGATAGATGTGAAGTATCCATTTTCACAAGACTTGTTGAAGAAATTGATCACCACCAGGCTTGAAGTTGACTACACCAGTGATGTTAGCATGGACTTCATGAGATTTATATATTCTCAAATTCAGGAGTAGGTTTTTGTTTCTAAGAATCCTCTTTGTATTTTGTTTTATTCAGAAACTTGATCATTAGTATAAGTATCAAGTTTAGGGGAAGATTGTTGGGAATAAAATTAAGCTACATCACTATGCCGCTGACAAAGGGATTTCAATCGCGGACAAGAGTAAATGAAGCGCTGACAGAATGAACACTGACAAAAGAATTTCAAGCGCTGACAAGAGAAGTCCCTGCTGCTATTTAATACTTAGTCAACATGTTTTGATATGTTAGGAAGATATACATTGCAAATTGTATTTTCTATAGTTATATTTATATATCTTCCTAAAATAGTTGACAAGTTAGTTTATTGTACAAGGCTCCTTAATCTATAAAAGGAGGCCTTTAGATTTATGTTTGATATACGTTCTTAATAATTTCATTGTACCTCATTGATAATCAATACAAGTGAAAGTTGGTAAACATTGTGTTTTGTTTTGTTCTTCATTCTAAGTGTTAATTCCGCATAACTCTTAGATTGTTATAAACACAAAGTTTCTCTACATGTAATACTTGATACAATCTCAATAACACAAAGCTAAATCGATTTAAGTTTGGGATTAACAGATGGTTAATCAAAGTTCTGGAAAAGGATAGGGTTTAATTCGTGTGATTAATGGTTTTAAGAAATTAGGGTTTTTGGAGTATATGAATGATAAACAGTTGATGGTTTGATCTATTTAAGGGTGTGTATTATCTGTTTAGAGGGAAATAGGTGATTAGTTAATAATAATTTGAAAAAGTATTACTAATCTGGTGGTGGAAATCAGACGTGGAGGGGGGGGGGGGGGGGGTGGTGAGGTGTAGGCATGTGAGTGGAGGGAGGGTGAGGTGGCAAATGGTGAATGGTTGGAAAGGTTTGGATGTCTGGGCAGTTTTGGCCCCTTAACTCCCAATTTCATATCATAAAAAGTTTTCAGCAATCAATACCACTTTTCCTTTGTATTTAACTTGGAGCAAATTGTAGAATTGGTCCTTCTATCTAGATAAACTTGAATCAAGGGTAATTCTTGCAATATTTGAGATCTTCAAGGGATTCTTTTGAAAAGTCTTGATACATGAAGGATATTTCTTATATAACTTCATTCTTGGAGGACTAAAGTTGAAAAATCTCCAAAGATGAGGGACCAAACTTGTACAATCTTCAAACTTCAAGGGTATTTTTGGAAAATCAAGGCTCGGGTCTGGTTCTTGTGCGGCTTCATTTCCCGTGTTCGTTTTTGCTTGATTCCTTTGATCTTTTGTTGATTTCACGATATCCGTACCTAAAATACACAATGAACAAACACAAGCATATTGGGGTATTTTATGACATTTTAAGCATTTTAAACCCGATTTCGACGATGAGACTATGTATAAATGCAGTCTCATTAGTCATCTATGTGAACTTTGTTAATGAAAATTTCGCCATCTTCGATAACCAGTCAAATTAGGCAAATCTCTTTTGATAATGGTTGGCACCCCGCATGATTCCTAGATCATCGGCAATGGAAATTGCAATAGAATTGTCGCATAACATTCCATAGGTTCATTATTCGATGGCGTGACTCCAACAAGTCTATCAATAAACTTTCTCATCCGTAAAGCTTCCACTGCAACATCGATAGCAGCAACATATTAAGGTTCGATGGAGGACGTTGTAGTAATGCTTTGCTTGCTACTCTTCCAGCCCAGGCTCCACCATTGAGAACGAACACATACCCAATTTAGGATTTAGTTTCGTCCTTATCGGTCTAAAAACTTGCATCGATGTAACACTTACTCTAAGCTCATATTTTGATTTATCCCCAAAAATAAGTTCCATATCTTTAGTATTCCTAAGATACTTAAGAATGGTCGTAATAGCATTCCAGTGCTTTTCACCAGGATTCTGTTGGGATTGACTACACAAATTTTATGCAAAAGCAACATCATGTCTAGTGCATCTTACCGCATACATAATATACCTAATTACAGAAGCATATTAAACTCTTTACATGCGTTTCACCTGCTTAGGTGTGATCGTGCCTTGCTTCTTACTAAGTCTGGCTTTTCTTGCATTGGAGTAAATCCCTTCTTGGATTTATCTATCATATAATTCTTTAGGATTTAATCAAAATAATCATTTTGACTTAAAGACAACAAATTCTTAGATCTATCTCTTGTGATCTTAATTCAAAGAATATATGCAGCATTACCCAAATCTTTCATGAAAAAACAATTTCTCAACCAAGTTTTCACTTGCTAAAACATTGGATGTTATTTCTCATGAGTAATATGTCATTGATATATAAGACGAGGAATGATACATTACTTGATGACGTATAGTCCTCAGTCGGGTCATGAACCCGACCTACAGGTACTACCCGAATCTGTCCCATTAAGCATAGGTTGGATAAATGTTGTACTGGGCTCACGATGCTCAATGGGCGGTTTACGTACACGGTTCCATGCAGACAGCATCTTGTCCGTACGCGGACATGATCAAACATAATCACAATCTAAGTAGGATTGTGACTAATCTAAGGCAAGAGGATATTCACTATCCTTATTTAGAAGATAAGGATCAACACCAATATGGTAATCATCTCTTTCTTAGGGCTTAAGGTTCGGAAATCCCAATTTGGGTTTCATCGGCTATATAAAGAATCCCCTAGGTTCTATAAAGGTACAGTTAACACAATACTCTAACCCTTATCAATTATCTTACAAAAAACCAATTACTTACTCTCACGCTGAAGTCTAATCGTGGGGAAGAATATCACGGTAAGCCTAATGGTGCATTTATCTTTAGTGTGCAGGGTCTCATTAGAAGTTTACTTGGTACGACAGCCGGAGTCCCCAACACCCGAATTAAACCTAATTCGGGTCAGACTTGGTCCATCCAAGTTTTGTATCAACAAGTTGGCACCATCTGTGGGACCCTACACTAAACTCCCAAGAACATGATTAAAGGTGGTACGTTTATAGCGAACCCATAGAGTGCTGGCAAGAAAACACCGATGGTTGAGGCACACATCTTCTCCACTCAATCGACTCTTGGGAAAACCAGTGGAGTGAATAGCCAGAATGTAGCGAATCTGCCCCCACGAGGAGCCAATTCGCCATTTACGACTCCCACACCAACGTTGGCTGTGAGTAACCCTGATCTAGGTTCAATGCCACCTCCTCCTTAGAAGGATACGGAAAAGCAGTCAAATGCGGATACAAAGGATGACAAGATCATCTCTGTGGATGAGGGACACATAGAGGATTACGCCACTCAGAAATTTGACGCCCTTGTCCCACTCATCACTGCGCGGATGAGAGCCGATCAAAGAGGAAGTTTCCAGTCTTGAATCAACTTTGACGTCGTTCCAGGCAATTCGCTACAGCGTCCGGGTAAGAGACAGAGAAGACGCCAAGCTAAGGGACATCCTCAGTCGCAGAACCTCTTGAACGAATCGGAGATCAAATATTTACAGATCTGGAAAAGGAGCAACAAGCTTCTGACCATTCAGACGAATACTAAGGGCGCTAAATCTCGGAAACCTTCGCGGAAGATACCCGATGTATAAGTGTCTTTTGGAGAATCAGAACTCCAACTAGGGAGAGGGATCAAACACCAAAATCTTGGGAACGGCGAAAAAAAATAAGTCATCAAAGCAAATCCAGGCGGGGGAGACGATCACGAGCTACGAATCATCTATCTCCGACTCTAATGGTCATCACCCTAGGCACCGCAGGCCGAGGTATTCTTCCTTGGATTCCTTTGATGGAGAGAGGGAACATCGAAGACATTCCCATCGACTTTATCAGCGTAATGATAAGGATTTATCTCTCCCGTGGCGTTGAAAAAAGGTGGATGCATTTACAAGCCGCATTAGGAATTACTCGGAAGACAAGTAGCGATGGATGCCATCGAATGTCTAACCTCGATGGTATTGGCGATCCCGATGATCATCTGAAAATAATCGAGTCACAAGTAGGGATTGAAGAGTGTCCGAAGCCTATGTGGTGCCATATTTTCAACTCCACCTAAATCGGTAACGCACGAGATTGATTCAAAAAATTACCGCATTGAAGTATCGATAGATTTGAAGACCTGCAAACAGCTTCAAAAGGAACTACACGCAGCGCAAGAAGTATGCCAAGAACCCTGTCTCGCTTCAACTGTGAAATAATTACCAGGGGTTCCATGGAAGACTTTACGGAGCAATTCAAGGAAGAATGCAACCATGTCAGCATGCCCAAATATTTTGAAAATTTCTGATTACATGCAGGCGATAACTGATTAGGAGTTGATCAGGTGCCTGAATGCTAAAGTCCCATCAACCTTTGATGAATTAATGGAAAGTGTCAGATCCTTTATACAAGGAGAAACAGCGGCTTCTCATAGCAAGAAGGATAACCAGAGCTACATGTCACATGACCTGCCTAAACGTTAGTTAAACGCATAGAGAAATAATTCTTGACTATCAAGGCCAGCAGAGAGGAGGCCGCGGGAATGACAAATTCACCCCCCTCAAGATGACCCCAAGGGAGATATTGTTGTAAGAATGCACAAACTTCCCAAAACCACCACCAATGATCACACAAGTTGACTAGCGTCAAGGCAATCGATAGTGTGAGTACCATAATGAGAAGGGGCATGGAACAGATGAATGCATCCAGATCAAAAAGCACATTAAGAGGCTGGTAAATTCGGGAAAACTCGAGCATCTTATCAAGGATTGGAAAGATGGGAGGGAGAACAAGAAAAACGAGAACAAAAAAGACCAAACAAAGGCTAAGACCACAACCATCTTTGGTATTGTCGTGGCAACGTAGAACTAGGCAAAAAGTCAGCCGAAAATTTTCTCGTGAAAAAGAAATTTGATTCCTACCCTTGACTGCAAGCAACGTAGCTGACGTGCCTCTCACGATCGAGGTAAACATGGGGGATCACGTTTTTTGCCGCATGTATATTGATGGGGATCCTCAACGGGAACTCTGTACGAACATTTCTTTACACGGCTACGACCAAAAAGTCAAGAGCCAGCTGATGCGGCCATGTAAAACCCGCATAAAATACATGAAGCATTAAATACACGAAAACACAGATTAATTAAAACTTTATAATTAATTAATACACGACGAGTATCATGAACATTAAATGAATAAATACAAGTATTACGTATATTATTTATTTATTATTCACAATTATTTACGTATAATAAATAATACACGACAAGAATTAACACAAGTTTAAAACACGAACACACGTCACGAATATTAATACACGAGAAATAATTAAAACACGAAAACGAAATACTATATACTATAGGGGTGTTTGGCCGGCCATAAAAAGAAAAGAAATAAGACGGGCCAAGCCCGACCCGTTAACCAATTACTTGTAACCAAAAAGACTCCCAGAGAATTCATTATAAAGCTTTTACAAAAATTAAACAAACCCTAGCCTCCCTATTACTTTTGGCCGCCAGATTTTGCAAGGAAAAAGGGGAAGAAAAAGCTATTTGATCTTTAGTATTTTGGGGTTCGTGTTTGGGTCATTCCTCTTTGATTCATCACGCATTCGTTATCATCAATTCAATATTTTTTTTATTCTTTATTCATGAATTAATTAAATAAAGTATGAACACATGAATTTTGTGATTTAAAACATGTATAGATCGGGATTGAATTTAGGTTTTGGTTTGGTTGTACACGAAAACCAAGACCACAAGGGTCTCGGTGGGAATTTTAGCCGGCCAGCCGAGCTCATAAGGGTCTTGGTGGCAGTTTTTTTGTAGTCAGCCGCAACACCAAACAAACCCACAGTGGGGCGTTTGGTTTAACAGTAGAAACCGAGAGCTCACATCTCTTGGTGGGTGGTTTGCACCACCGGTGAGAACCGGCAACAGCCAGTAGCTGTTTTGGCCAACCGATGGTAAGAAACCACAACCTAGTGGCTGTGGTGCTGGAGATTGGGCAGCCGAGACATGGGGTCTCGGTGGGGCCTTGGTTCGGGCTCGGGTAAATCGAAACACACACAAGAGTGCAATTGGTTATTAGGTAGCTAATTTAATTTGGGCTAATTAATATTAATTTGATTAGTTATATTAAAATTTATCATGTTATAATTAATTACAGACTTCAAATAACTATTTTATATAATTATTCATGATATGTAACATGGTACATTTAATTTATTTAAATTTAGACTTAGCTTATTTTAATTAAGTACATGTAACCATGGTTTAATTAAATTAATATTTACTTTAATTTAATTATACAATTATCAAGTTATGGTAAAGTTTTATTAATATAAAGTCATGTTGTATTATTAATTAATATCACTTATAAATCATGTATTATATTATTAATTAATAATTATTATGTTAGACTAAAGTATTTATTTATTAATAAACTTTACTATATTATGATATTAATTAGTCACGACATATAAAATATGCTCATTAAGCTTTAGCTTATATCATATGCTTATTAAACAAGCTTATTACTATTTAGGGAAACATACTAATTATGGAAACTTTCTATTTTTGGAAACTTACTAATTATGGAAACTTTCTATTTTTGGAAACTTACTATTTATGAAAACTTACTATTTTTGGAAAGTTGCTATATATGGAAACATGCTATTTTTGGAAAGTTACTATATATAGAAACCTGCTATTTTTATAAAGTTACTCATTATGAAACATCAAGTATAATAACACATGAAACATGAAATACGTTATTTAAGAACACATGAAACACTAAGAAAATACATGATAAAGCATGAAACAGTAAAACAAGACATGAACAAGTAAAACAAGTCAAGAAGAAGTAAAGTAAACTAAGAATTAGCAAGTTATACATGAACATACAACTCATTCACGTCCTTTATTATGTAGCACTCGTGAAGTCGGAGTAGTTATTTTCCGCCTTTCATCTTTCATCATTACTAGACATAAGGTACGAATATTCTTTCTTCAGTAAAGACATTCTCTTTCTATACAAGATTAGGATTCCCCGATTGCTGCCATCTGTTTTCCCTAGTAGTTTACATGTCATAAAAATTTTCAGTAATTACCATGCTATCATTTTAAATTGCCTGAGTTATATACATGCATGACCATGTCCACCTAGTTATGGAGGTACCATAACCATGACACTTGAGGCACCGGTGTCATGACTCTTTCGCGACGATAGTGATTTCTCGCGGCGTCCCTTTCAGTTATTTGGCCATTATTATTATTATCATGTGGAGCGTATGGGTGCATCCTAGTACATGTTTTGCAGATTTACAAGGTGATTGTGGTGTGTGCTCTACATCCGTCACATTGGAGCTGATCTCTCTACCATGAATTATATAATTAGAGGTCACCCCTCTAATTGCATGACGAGGTCACCCCTCTATGTATTCATGCACGTTGATACCCTTCATGACCTATATGAGCTCTTTGGCATTTAAATTACATTTTCACGTTTAAACATAAGACTTTTATGATATAAATCCGTTTATAAAACATGTTTCAGGTTTTCCAGGACTTACACATATTCCGCTGCATTTCCTACTTTACTTATGTTTTAGTTATTCTTATCATGTCATTATATCCGTTCACTGAGCGTATTAATCAACCGTATTTTCTTTCCATGTCCCATACGACATGTACACAGGGACGAACTTGAGCAACTGAGAGTACATGCACATGATGGAATCCACCTTAGACTTCTTTTCCTTTTGCTTTTCATAGACTTATGATTTCTTGGAAATTGTTTAGTCTTTTTCTACATTCCTAATTTATACATGTGGGAGCTTATGTTTGGAACCGATGTTTGTTTCTGGTTTTCCTTTATGATCATTTATGTTTTAAGACATTTACCTTTCATGCTTTGATGAAACGCCATAATTATCATGTAGTGGTCTACTTATGAAAGCGGGGTGTTACAGGCCACGTCGCCGCTCACAGGCTTCAACGGGGAAATAATTTGGCCACTAGGTCAACTACGCCTATTGGAAATGATTGGGGATGATGAACACTCAACCATGACGTGGATGAACTTTATGGTGATACACTTACCATCACCTTATAATGGCATTATTGGGAAACCAAGAATCCTGGCCATACAGACCATGTCATCCACAACCCATGGTATGCTCAAATTCCCTATGAAGGAGTTATTGTTACTATATTCAATATTGTGGTACCACTAGCGGAGTGTCATACGATATCAGACCCACCGCAGTCAGCTGCCCCACAGAAAGAAGCATCACTACCCAATTTAAAAGTAGCGATCCATCCGGATCATCCGGAACAAGAGGTTACAACTAGAGAGACATTATTTGACGAAGGTAGAGCTGCCATGTGCACCCTTCTCAAGGATAACGTAGATATCTTTACACGAGAACCAAAGGATATGATAAGCGTGCCCCGATCAATTACAAAACATAAACTGCAGATTTGTAAGGGATACCCTCTGGTGAAGCAAAAGAAGCGTGATGCGTTCGTTCATTACACACTAGGTTTTAAATTTATAAACAAGAATTACCAACTTTAATTTGGAACACAAATTCAAGTAAGCATACCCTAGTCATGTTGCAATTAGTTTGGTAAGTCAAGGTCGTCCCATAGGACTTGGTTATACTCAAGTGTAGTTTGTTTGCAACAAAATTGTAGTTATGATTGTCATGTATCAAACCACCATGAGAATCATTTTAAGAACATGCACACAAAGAACATACATGTATGGACAAATGATCACATGGACATTAGGATGTTTAGTTTAGAAACACATTATCAAAGGTAATCCTTTCGACCTATAGAACTAATAATAATAGATTAGTGCTTTATAAATCGATAATACATAAGTCTCAATCAAGTGGTCACTCATGAGCCTTATGCCTAAACCAACAACAACAAGAATCCTTTCGACCCATAGACTTGGTGTTATCAGTCCGATATGTTTTTACTAGAAAGATGATTAGAAAAATATATTCAAAAGACTCTTTTCGACATTAGCCTCAATTAAACCTTTACTTGTAATGTGTTGGGTCTACTAGATGTAGATCTTGCAGCCTGTCAGGAACGGTGAATGACTTCTGTAATCACAAGTCAATCCACAGAGAGACTCTATACACAATATGAATGCAGAATACAAATATAATAAAGAAGAACAGAATAACTATAAAGACTTGATCCTTTCTAAGGATTTATAATATTGATAATCACTAGAACTATGTTTGGTGAAGGTGTATATAACCCTTCTGCCTAAGGTTCCTTTTATACTACAAGGAAACCCTAATACAGCATTAAACAAAACGTGTAAAACTGATATGCATATCCTTTCCTAACATATCTCATGCATATCCTAACAGAATAATAAACAAATAATAAAGTTTGACTTTGACTAGGACCAAGAGCACAACATGCTCCTACTACTACTAGGACCAGGAGGAACTACATACCTCCTAGTCTACCTATTACATTTAACTATTACAATGGTCCTAACAATCTTCCCCTAAACTTGAATTTGACCTGTTGAGTTCAAGTTTCCTGGAAAACGTGCAAATAAAGCTCAAGGATTGAATCAGCAAAACTAATAGCAGCATCAACAAGATAAGAATCAAAAGAACCGCCGCAAAATGAAACACTAGAAGCTTCTTCAAAGCTTGGAACAAATCAGCATCGTGTTGAATCTTCTCAGCAACATGAGCAGATTTGATGAGTCTTTACCAAGTAGCTGCTCGCTCTTGGGCTAGCCAGTCTTTTTGGTGGAATAAGCATCACCCTGGGAGACTAGAACCCAACCCAACTCTTAGAACGTGAATCAATGGTGAGTGGGAGTACCCTGATGATTTTAGGCAAACCATCACAGCCGTCAATAGATTTGATATGTCTTTACCAGAAGCCGTACCCTTCTGGACTCGCCAACTCTTAGCAATGAAGCATCGGTGAGTTGAAAACCCTATAGCTTTAAGCAAGCTATTACAACTATCAACGGATTTGATAAAATCTTTACCAATAGCCGTACCCCCTTGGATTAGCCACTTTTCAGTCGAGGACCATGGCAAGTCAAAACCATCCAGTTTTGGGTAACCTGGCAACCATCAACGGATTTGAGAATCGCACCAGGAGCCGTACCCTCAAGGTGAATCAACTCTTTCTTGTCGATTAGACATGGTGAGTTGAGGACCATTTGTTGTGAGGACCAAGTGCAACACCAGGTGAAACCAGTAACCAGCACAAGCACAATTTAGTAACCAGAACCCATAATGTGAAGAAGCAAATGGTATGATATTCACAAGTGTAAAATCCATGATGTGGTTAAAGTATAAGCAAATATTATATAAAAAGTAAATTTTTTTTTAATTTTTTTTTTAAACTTATTATTCTTTCCCTTTTTTTAAACTATAAAGAATGAAATTCACCAATCACTTTACATATTGGTGAAAAGAATGATAATATGAACAAATGAACAAAAAATACAAAACATAAACACTTACAAACCAACCAAATCAAAGACCAGAAGCAGCCTTCTTATCAGCTTTCAACCGAGCCTGGATGCCTTCCACCAATGTTGTTGCCATGGAGGACTCATTCCCTGATGGAGCATTTGAAATTTGCAAGTGACTAGCCAACATAGCCTCCACTGAAGCAATCGTCAAAGGATAATCCACGTCTGTGAGCATGAAAACCATATGACCAGATTCCAACTCCAACATATGCACACCACACCCCGCATACAACTTCCATCGCAAAATAACCCATTGCATCTGATCCTTCCATATACCAGAAACAGGAGCATGAGGAGGTGCATCAAGCATCAACTTAAGATCAGCCCATACTCGCAGACGAGGCCAGGAAGACACAACCATGGGATCAAAAGGCATGCCAGAATCCATAAACCCATATAAAGCCATAAGATCTTTACGATCAGCCCAAGACAAAATACCCTGCAGACCCGAAGCTAACCGCACAGACCCATCACTAAGAGTAATTCTATGCGAGACCATACCAGGAAGAGTCGTGGAACGCTCACCCGTCCAACCAGTTATATGTCCATTCCCTAAAGGCAAATCAGAATCACTGTCAGAAGCTTCATCAATCAAATTTTCAGGATCACGCTTCTCATAAGGGACCGTCTTGCCACGTCTAACACGTCGAGCTGATTTCTGGCGAAGCGAACGTCGAGGTGTGGAATCACTTGGAGAGGGTTCAACCTTTACCTTTACCTCAGCAGCAGCAGTAGGAGCAGGAGAAATAGACGCATTAGTTTGCCCACCCAAGGGATCAATAGGAGCTGCACTAGAAGAAGGAATAGGTGGAGGACCAGGAACAGGTGGTGATGGTGATGGCATATCAGGTGTAGCAGTTGTGGTGGTTGTGGTAACAAAGGTGGTGGTGGTAGCCTTTGTGGTGGTGGTAGCAGGACCTAAAGAAGAACCCAAAGGAGCAACCAAAGGAGAAGTGGTGGTACCAACTGAAGTAGCAACAAAAACCAATGGACTAGCAGCAAAGCCAGGAGTAGGATCAGATGTAGGACCAGTAGTAACAGCAGGGGAAGAAGTGGTCACCACATGAGGAGGGGGACGATAGATAAATCGTTCCGGAATGGGTTGACTCTGATGCTTGACCATACGTTCATAGAGCGCCTTGAGCTCATCAAAAGACAAAGCTCGAACCCTGTCCCATTTCCAACCAGCTTGAAAATAAGCAGCCGATTGATACTTCACATATTGCTGCATCTGCTTTCGCTCCTTAGTTCTCGATAAAGGCCTATTCTTACGCTTCTCACGAAGCTGTGCAGCAAGGGCCAACTGATGCTTGCGCATCAACCCCATGGCTCTTGGAATACAGTTATGCTCATCCACATCGTCACCCAAAAGATCAGTGAACTGGGCATAATCCCTGGTAAGAATAGTCAAAACCTGCATCCAATCACTCTCATTCCAATGCATTGCATCATGCTGAACTTGTTCACGCCTCTGCTGTTGAAGCGCATCCGCCGCAGCCCTATCAGCTTCATCAATCTCGGCTTGGATCCGTTGAGCAGCCTCCTCACCTAGCCTATCCTCCGCAAACTGTCTGCGTGTACGCTTGCGAGGTGGTGAGGGAGCATCAGTCATTGGGGCCTTCCCCTTTAAATCATGGGATGGACCAGCATTAGAACCAGCAGCAGGACCAGAAGCACCAGCCATAGGAGTGGTAACATCAGCAGGAGAAGGAACACTGGAGGAGGTCAGAGGAACCGGCAAATCATCATACAATTTATCAGTAAAGGCAACCTTTGCCAACAAGGTCAAACCATCCTCAACACGATCCTCAACTTCCTCATCAGACTCTGAATGAACCACATGCTTCTTTCGACGTCTTTGCTGAGTCTCCAAAGCTTTGATGCGATCAGCCATAGGAAGAACAAACTCCCTAGTAAGTTTCCGGTGTTGATTCAAATCAGCTTCCAAGGAAATAATCCGCGCATGATACCTGTGCATAAGATCAAGTAACGACATAAGTGTAGTAGGCTCCTCCTCCATAGGGTCATCATCAAGTACAACAACATCAGGAGGACCCTGAGCCAGCCCTAACATGGCCTCAAAAAGGGGCCTCCACTCCCCGGTAAACCCATGGACCATATTATAATACACTTTTGTAGTAAGCTTAGACGACACATGCTCAGTCCTATCACGAGGAATGCAAACCAGTATTTGTTGTAAAAACCTAGGATACATAAGAAACTTCTTTATAGAACCAGCATTAGATAGATTACTAACCATCCCCTCAAACAGATAATGAGAGAAATTAAAAACTCTACCCTGAGCCAAGCAAATGAGACCAGTAGCCAAAGGAGTAGGGAAAGCATCCCAACTCCCAGACTTGGGACTTAAACAATGAATCAGAAAATGCACCAAAAGCTTCCATTGGGGGGAAAACCTATTTTTCTGGAAGTTAAACTTCCCCCCATGATTGTACCCTATAGCAGCCATCCCCTCCAATACCTCCGAATTGGGGATGGACTCAACACCACCTTCATCTTGAAGATGAAGGGAAGATCGAATAGAAGCCTCAGACACCACGTATGAACGTCCATCTGTGGTAGCATGGAGTTCACGTGGACGACCAACCACAACCACAAGACGAGCAGATGCCCAAAACTGACGTATGACACTATCATAGATAGTGGGACATACAGTAAAAGCATACCTTAGGTTTGAAGCCTCAATGAAATCCAGAATGTCAATAAAATCATCACGATGTGGACCATCGCCTAGAAAGGCGACCTTGTTGTGAGCAGGTTGGTATACTAGGGCAGCCATGGATCTTGATTAATTGAATGGAGGAGGATTTTGGTTAGGGTTGAGAGAGTAGGATTGGGTTTAGGTGTGTGATTAATGGAATGATTGAGGCAAGGGGGTTAATTTGACCATAAATAAGGAAAGGAGTAACTGTTCATTGACCCCTATTAATGGGGGGTTGCCCTTTCAAATTACACATTATTACATAGTAACCACTTGCCCCTTTTAACATAATTACCAAATTTCCAATTTACCAAAGTGAATTAAAAATGTAAATACTAGAATTGGAAGCGTTGACTAAAAGTCAAAGCACATAATGGTCAGACCAGAAGCAAAATGTGGTCAACAAAGGACAATAAGAACGAACAGTGTCCCAGACCAGTACCAAAAGCCAATCACCACTTGACAAAGAAGGATTTTGAACCACCAGAAGCCAACCAATTATGACTAGAAGCTAACCAATGAGGACCAGAAGCCAGTCATGAAAGAATATAACCACCAGAAGTGAGAAAAATCCTCCACCAGGAGTAACACACACCACCAGAACCAATGTAATATGTTGTTAAAATCTACCAATACGTTAGTCTGTCCAAAGAATATGTACACAAAGCCTCCCCTAAGGCTTAGCCTCCCCTCAATCCTAGACCTCAAGGATTGACCATCCCAATGTGAACCACCAAGTGGTTAAACCGAGGACCATCAAAGGCTTTTGTCAACAAATCAGCAACATTATCATCCGTATGAACTTTAAGAACCTATATCAACTTCTTCTCATTGGCATCTCGTATAAAATGGTGCCTAATTTCAATATGCTTTGTTCGCTGATGAAAAACAGGATTCTTCACAATGCAGATAGTGCTTTGATTGTCAATAAAAATTTTGGTGTTCATAAAATTGAAACCATAATCCAATATCTGATTTTGGATCCATAAAACCTGTCCACAACAACTAGCAGCAGCAACGTATTCAGCTTCTGTTGAAGAAGTAGCTACTATTATCTGTTTCTTGCATTGCCATGAAATAAGTCGACAGCCCAAAAATTGACAACCACCAGTAGTAGACTTTCTGTCATTATTAGCACCTGCATAGTCACTATCACTATATGCTTCTAGAACAAAAGGTGATTCTCTAGGATACCATAAGCCCAGTTTAGGTTGAGCCTTGATATACTTGAAAATCTTCTTCACTGCATTTAAGTTCAAAACCGTTAGAGTCACCTGATGTCTAGAACAAGCACTTACTGCAAACATGATATCCGGACGTGATGCAGTCAAATACATGAGGGAGCCAATCATAGACCTGTACATGTGAACATTGACCGGGGGTCTGGCTCATTCTTAAGTTTGACTTTAGCAACTTCATAAGGAGTTGCTGCTGGTCTAAGAGGATCCATGTCAAACTTCTGAAGGATCTCATGAACATATTTATCTTGAATGATGAAAATCCCATCCGATTGTTGCTTGACTTGAAGACCAAGGAAGAAAGAAAGCTCCCCCATCACACTCATCTAAAATTCGCCTTTCATCAAGTGTTCAAACTCATCACACCATTCCTTCCTAGTAGAACCAAAGATAATGTCGTCCACATAAACCTGAACAAGGATAATGTCCTTGGTATTCCTCCTAAGAAATAGTGTTTTGTCAATATTACCCCTTCTATAGCCATTCTTTAACAAGAAAGTTGAAAGACGCTCATACCAAGCTCTAGGAGCCTGATGTAATCCATAAAGAGCCTTGACCACCTTGTAAACTTTCTTGTGATGAAGTGGATCTACAAAGCCCTTAGGTTGAGTGACATACACATCCTCATCAATTTTGCCATAGAGAAATGCACTCTTGACATCCATCTGAAACACCGTAAAGCCCATATAAGAAGCAAAAGCAAAAAACAGACGAATGGCCTCAATCCTTGCAACTGGAGCAAAAACTTCAGTGTAGTCAATGCCCTCAATTTGAATGTGGCCCTGTGCGACAAGCCTAGCTTTATTCCTTACGACAATTCCCCGTGCATCCTTCTTGTTCTTGAGAATCCATTTGGTATTGATTGCAGTCTTTCCATCTGGTAAGTCAACCAGTTCCCAAACATTCTGAAACAAGAATTGCTGCATTTCCTCCTGCATAGCCTCCACCCAACTTTGATCCTCAAGAGCATGAGAAACTGACCTAGGTTCCACATGTGAAAGAAAACAAGCAAACAAACAGTGTTGAAAGTCCGTATGATTATTACGCTTTTGATCTTCAATATAGCTCACAAGAGCATGATGATCAGACGAGGCCTTCTTCTGCATTCTGCGTGTCTTGACAGTAGAACCAGGATCTCCAATGATTTGAGTGGTAGGATGATCTTTGTGTGATTGCAAGACTGGATTGGAAGAGACCTCCACTTCTGGTGCCAAGTTATTGAGATAACCAACAAAGTCAGCATCATATGAAGCAGTGTTGAAAATCCCATCTACTGGTTGTTTATGAATATCATCCAGCTTGGTAGAAGACTTCTTTTGATGGTTCCCCAAATCGGAAGGACTGGAGAAACGAGTATTTGAAGCAGACTCACTAGTTGGAGTACCAATAGGTGATAACTGACACTAGGAGCAGAAGCTGGGGTACCAGGAGCAGCATTGTCAGTAGGCGTATTCAAGGGGAACTCAAAACCACCCTGAGCAGCTGCTGTAGTAGCTTCTTGTTGTTGTTTGAGTAAAGTGTCAAGAGCTACTTGGGAATCCGGTACATCCAACGGAGTTGCATCACTAGAAGGAGTAGGAGAGACGGTGGTGGAGTAGGATGGAACCACAAAAATATCATCCTCGTCATCTGAATCAGAAAGACTAGAAGGAACACCTGTACTAGAAGTTGCAAACACTTGTGGACCTGCATCATGGTTAGTTTTGAAACGAAAATATCCTAACGAATCACTAAGATAATCAAGATCAAAATACCATTCAGGACCCTTGCCTTGGATGTTTGACTTCTCTTCAAAATACCTGAGATTTATAGTTTAAATGATCCGCTTGGCTTGGAGATTATAGACACGATAAGCCCGAGAGTGAGCTGAATATCCCACAATGTATCCTTCATCTGCCTTGCTATCAAACTTCCCCAAATAGTCACTAGTATTCAGAATGGTGACTGGACACCCAAAAGGCTTCAAATGAGCAATATTTGGAACATTGCCCGTTAGAAGCTCATAAGGAGTCTTCTTGTGAGGATTGGTAATAGAAACCCTAATACAGCATTAAACAAAACGTGACAAAGCACAAGACCAAATACAATGGTCCTAACATAATGTTTATTAAGTCTCTTGCAAAATCGTCACAAAGCACAAGACCAAATACATTTGTCGATTAACGAATTCAAATCAACCATATTGAGAATCCTTTCGACCTTTAGACTCAACAATGATTAACTAAAGTGAAAAACAATAACAAGTTCCAATTCAACTGAATATGTGTGTAGAAACTAGAAGGGGGGGGGGGGGTTGAATAGTTTCTTATATTTACTTGTTAAATAATGCCAAAGATCTAAATCTTTTGATTTCACATAGTCTCAAATCTATTTTTCCAATAAATAAAACTATCGGTTTCAAAAAGTGGTGGTCTTTGCATAGATTTCCCTTCTAGGTACTTGTTGGAATCCATAGATCGATTCAAGTTTTTAAAATACAATATACTTTAAAAATACTTGAGCAACCCGCTCTGATACCAATTGTAGAAACTAGAAGGGGGGTTGAATAGTTTCTTATATTTACTTGTTAAATAATGGTTTCCAAAAATCCTTTTTCTCAAAAACATAGACTTAAGGAAATATGTGAAATCTTCTTATGCACAATATGAACAATGATAGTGTAACTAAACTAATACTAACTAATGTATATGCACAAAGAATAAAGAATGTAAAGAGTTAAGGGTAAAGAAAGATCAAACCAAACACCAAGGATTTATAGTGGTTCGACAACGAAGCTCACTCCTCGTTCCTACTCCACTCCTCGAGTACTCCTTACTCGAGAGTTCACTACACAACAAGCTCCTTATGGTGGAGAAAACCGTACACATTGCTTAACCAGTTTCCAACTCTAAGCTAAAAGTCGAGCCCTAATCGTAGCTAGGACCAATCTACACAAGTATACTTAGTAAATACACAACTTCCAAATAGAAACAACTACTTGGATCTTCACAACTATGACACAACAACAAATGTATAAGATTTGATCTTCAAAGGATCTTTGGTGGTGGACTCAACACTTCACAAGGATAGTGTTCTTCTCTTTGCACTTGAAGAGGAAGGGATGGATGAGATAGATTCACTTCTAAACAAGTAGTAATCAATCAAATGATCAAGGATTTGAGTGATTTAAGAAGTATGTTTGAATCTGGAAATTTATGTGCAAAAGAGGTGAAGAGAAAATCTGAGAAAGGTCTACTATTTATAGGACAAAGGGGCAACAACTATATCTGCCCACGATTCCTTATCTCAGCCGGCGGTACCTTATCGATAAGGAACCGCCTAGGCACTAGGGAACCGCCGGAGTAGACTCCGCTCCCTTTTTCTCCTTTAGTGGTGGAGGTCCTATCTGATTATAAAATATCTTGAAAGAATATTCCAAGTCAAAAAAGAATATGCCATTTTCAAATTTTCAAATATTTAATTTAATAAAACATTTTCTTAAAAAGAAAGTTTAACTAAAAACTTGTCACACTTAATAAAAGGTGAGTTTTAAGAAAAGATTAAATCACTTGATCACTTGATTAAGGTTAGTACTTGTTTATTCATACCTTAAGTGAAAATAGGTAAAATGAAAAATACTTGAACTCAAGAATTCGTTTTTCGTTGTTTTCGTAAATGCTTGTTTTTACATATTGTCGTAATCAAAACTAAGCGAGACCGAAAAATGCAAGGAACGTTTTTAGGCATTATTGCATTAACAATGTGTTATCACCATAATCCAAAACAAACACTAATAGAATCAAAACATACATTCATCACAAGTTTTCATATGATTCTTACAAGTATCAAAACATCATTCACATATCATAAAACACATGAATTACCATAACCATGAACATAAACATGATTGAATAATAAAGAAGAAGTTATCAAATATTAGAGTTTATAGTACCAAAGTACCCAAATGATTCTAACCACAAGAACAACCAAAATACAATACATCACCCATAACCTTCTTGGACATCAACCTCTTGGTGCGAGTATAGAGCCTTTTGGGGTGTTTGGGAATGAGGATTGCTGGAGATTGGATGATTTATGGAGTGTGGATTTCTTCTCTACTTCTTCCATAACTTATAACATGAACATAGTAACCAATTTCACCCCTCACCACTTGGGTGAGGGGTGATAGAAAGTAGCAGGGATGGTGGTGGTGTATCAAGGTAATGAACAAGGATTGAGATTATGATTGATTAAGATATATAAAACACTACCCCATGGATCTTATTTATATGTGAATTAGCCTTGGTCATCAAGCACTTTTCTCGGAGCCAAGGGTGTGTTATTATGGGTTTAATGAAGCTTGGAAGAGAGGAAATAGAGTTATGGTTGGATTAGGGAGCAAGGGAAAGTTAATGGAGTGTTTAAGTATACATGGACAGTAGCAAGAAGAAAGGAGCTGGCGGAATATTGAAGTAGCCGACCACCTTTTCAGATTGTTGGCGGCTTCTTTTTGCTTTTTTGCTGGCAACCTTTTAACTTTGCTGGTGGCTTCTTTTCTCGATGCCTTCTTCTTTACCAACTTTCTCCTATTCCTTGTTAAGTACATATTCTTTGTTTCTTCCTCTTTCTTTCTTCCAAACTTTCCAAGACTCTTATTCTTTGTATTATTCGTTATACGATAAACTACACTTTAATGTCTCGTTCACTCTTTCTCCTCCAATTCTCGCCTTTTATTCTCATCTTCGTGTTTCTTCTTCCTTTCTCGTGATGTAACCCTTGATGAACCTATAATAACAAGTATGCTTCATTAAGTATCATAAGTTCATAATAATCACATAAATATATGCATAAATACCACGAATACGCTCCTACAAATATGTTAGATTTGAGCGTTATCAAATCCTCTCACACTTAAGTTTTGCTCGTCCTTGAGCAAGGAAAAGAAAAACTTTTCTTTCCCTCAAGCAAATAAAAGAAAATTTAAAGTTATATACAAAATAACTAGGTTCTAAAAGAAAAGAAAATTTTTAAAATTCTATGAAAAATTTAAAATTCTATGAAAATTAGAAAATATTTTTGTTTTTTATAAGAAATCTCTAAATGTGCAAACCCCCTCACACTTAAGAGTTTGCTTGTCCTCAAGCAAGTAACAGAAAATATCTCTCCCACATGGTGCATTAAAATGGTTAGAAAAATAAGATTAAAATCTACCAAATACAAATAAGACTAAACCGAATGGTGTGAGCACCAAGTGTACACATCTAAAGATGAATTTTATTGGGTTTCAAGGTTAAGGCTTTGGGTTAATGTATATGGATAAGTCACCGTATATCTTTTAGAGCGATATCATGAATATACAAGTTAAAAGTCTAAGTCCCATGTTGCTAGTTATCGAACAGATCACAAACCCAAAAAATGATTATCGTTACGAGCTTTATTCAACACATATCAACACATACATATATAACCTCTTAGCACATTGGCTAATCGATATCTAAACATACTTCGTCTTCCTTCATCTTCATAATATAGCTCATTCGCTATTTTTTACTCTTTTTTTCAAGATGACTTATTTTCTTTTTTCTTTCCTTTTTATTTTTTTCATCTTTTTTTTCAACATACATCACATTCGCCTCTCACAGTTCACATAAACATGCACCACAAAAAATACAAATAGAAGCGTGCACTCTCCTTCTTTGTTGGAATGGCACACACATATGGCGAAGTGTGACAACTATAAATCATCAAAAGCGATTCAAAATACCAAGTAAGTAGCAACCCACAATTTAGACTTTGACACGGGTTAGGCTACAGTTTGATGTTAAATATTTTTTTCTTTTCTAGTGGACTTAACAAAAAATAAAAAGAATAGCTCAACAGGTATTCTAAGGGTATCTAGCACTAGACGAGAGTGCTAACAAAAGGGTTAATTTATGAGGTTAGCTAACCGATGCAACTAGCTAAAAAAATAGAAAAGGCTATTTGGGTTTTATTTCTAAGGTTGCCTCTTTGTCACGCATATACACTTATATCATACAAGTGTGATCTCACTACATTATATATATATATATATATATATATATATATATATATATATATATATATATATATATATATATATATATATATATATATATATATATATATATATATATATATATATATATATATATATATATATATATATATATATATATATATATATATATATATATATATATATATATATATATATATATATATATATATATATATATATATATATATATATATATATATATATATATATATATATATATATTTATATATATTTCACCATGGGAACGGTTATTGAAATATGTTTACTTACAAACGTGTGAAAACAAGTAAATCCTAAGGGAAAAAAATACACATTTTTTTCGTTTATTTTTTTTTATATTAGCCCAAAAAAATTTTAGATATTAGAAATTGGTTTCGTTTTCTCCTTTATTTCCCATCAAATTTAAGTTTGGGATTGAATCAATGTGAAAAATAAACTTCAATGCATGAAACGTAGGGAAAAATAAATAAATAATCCAAGAGAAACGAAACTTCCCGGGCTAAGAAATTGCAATTGATCTCCATTTGATAAGATGCCAAGTTAGGAAGATCAAATGATTTCATCTCCAACGCGCGTATACACATATAATCCATCAACACGACCAATCCATCCTCCATAAGCTTTACTGAACCTACAAAATAAACTAAACTACAAAACACGTAAATTTATTAAGCACACTTTCATAGGCAGCACGATTGCATTTAGCTATGCAACAAGCCTTTAAACCCGTCAGTATCCCAAGTGGACGAGTTGTAGTCTCGTGAGTGTTTCCAGCGAACACACCCTCAAAGTTCACTCCTTAACCACATGAACTAAGACAACCACAAATACAAACACGCATGCAAACAAAAAAAACAAATACAAGACAACTAATAAACAAGACAAACTTTAAACATATATAAACATCACACATATGACAAATAAAAACAATCAAAATATTTAGAAACATGACACGACTCTAAAATACCTAAATAATAAAAAACTAAAATAAAATAAAAAAATAATTTTTTTAACAGTGGCAAAGTAGCCGGCGGCTGCTTTAGGGCTGCCAGCCGTCGAATGCACACAGAAAGAAGGAGTCGACCGACTTCTTTGGGCTGCCGCCAGTCGGGTGTCAACATAAAAAAGGAGCCGGCGGCTTCTTAAAATTTTTTTTTTTATTTTTTTTATTTTTTTATTAAAACCTCCTTTTCTCAATTGTCCGTCTCGTGCTTTATTTTTTATTTTTTTATTTTTTTTAATTTTTGGACTATAGCAATCACCATCATTATGAAGTAAGGTTACTAATCATTTAAGCGCTCCATTCCTTTGCTAAGGATTTCGTGAAAATCGTAGCTACACCACTTTTTCACAAAACAACTAAAACACGAGATTAGGTTGAGGTTAATATTAGTGAAAACAAAATAAGAACACATAATACGATATCCTATAAAACACTTAAACATTGTTTAATATTTATCAAACTAAAAACACAAAATAGAAGTTTTGTACCAAGTCTATTAAACCGGATGGTTTCCTAGACTTTGGGTTCTATCCACAGGGTTTGGAAATTAACCGGGGCGGATATAAATACGAAATAGGCACAAGACGATAAAACGGGGCGGTTGGGTGGGATATAAGCAAAATATAATAATTGGTTCAAAACTTGACGAACGGATGTTCAAACGAGTGTAAAACACAATTAGGAATGGTTTTGGCGAAGGACCGGTTTAAATAAAAGAAGATAAAAAGAAATTTTTTTAATAGATTAAAAGTAACCGCCGGACTCGAAATGGAGCCGGCAGAATGTTGACATTAGAATAAAAGGAGCCGTCGGACTCTAAAAGGAGCCGCCGGACTCGAAAAGGAGCCGCCGGGATGTGGTCATCAGAAGGAAAGGAACCGGCGGCTTCTCAATTTTAAATTTTTTTTTTACAAACTTTCTTATAACATGAAAACGAACAACTTTAATAAAGACACTTTTATCAAAATCACTAGAATATATATAAACTAGCTTATTCCAAACACACCTTTAAAAACATGAAAACACAATATGCATGAAAAAGAAAAAATAAACACAAATCAAAGAGAAATACTAATAAGCAAGTAAGACAAGTAAAACCACTTATCACATAATATTATATAAACAAAATAAGACATAACACAATGCACATCTAACACATAACATGAAACAAATGATAAAAACTAGATATTTTTTTTTATCTTTCATGTATTTTGTCACACCCCCAAATTCACTGCAGCGGAATACTTGCTTTGGGGATTTGTGACTTCATGAGTAATCGAGAGCTTGATCCGAGAACGACCTCTACATGCCAAAACCACATAGCAGACTCCAAATATTCCAATCAATTAAGTACCTGAAAATACATGCTTAAAATGTCAACATAAAGTTGGTGAGTTCATAAGTTTGTTTTAAAACATTTGTGAAAAATTAGAGTTTTACCGACCACTGCACCTTGCAGTAAAATATAAGAGTTTAAAAATCACAGTTTCTGTTAAATAGACTCTCTTTGATAATTTCAAAGTTTATTGATAAAAACAGAGTTTACTGATAAAAACAGAGTTTACTGATAGTAAATATAGCTTACTGATAACAGCAGAGTTTTCTGGAAATAAATAGAGTTTTCTGATAAAACAGAGTTCACAGATAATAGTTAGCGTTTCCTGGTAAAAACAAAGCTTACTGATAAATAATAAAGCTTTCCTATAGAATATAATTGTTTAATGAACCACAAGATTTTCCAACCACTTAGTGACAATATAACAAATACAAGGTCACTAAATAAAATAAGGTATTTATTACTGTCTAAGCTCATGACACCGAAGCGTTAACAACACCGGTAGTATAATCATATAATGCAGCCCCTACGGATGCCTAACCCACGACATCCGTCCACAGACTCAAATGAAACTGTACCCGCTTGTCCTCTGTTGGACCAAGCCGGACAGGGGCGTCAACCCCGATAGATCTATCCATAACATTCGCGCTTTCGACCGGTCATCCGGTCTGAAATTAACGGTTCATGATAATGGGCCAAAGTAATTGGGTTAAAGTGGGACTTAGACCAATACATAAAAGAGATATTCACTTGTGTTCATTCTTGCAACCATTGTCTCTACCCGAGAACCAATAAAGAGCAGTTAAAGTTTTGGGCTATGAAAATCACAATAGAAATTTTAGTATCAGCATTCATATGTATAACAATTAGAGGATTTGACCACTCAGCACGTAACAATTAAACCAGTTTAAAGATAGTTTATGACCAACCAAGTAAGCTTAACATTAGCTTATGACAATCAAGTAATTTATAAACAGTTATAGACAACCAAACAAGTTTAATATCAGTTCTGACAACCAAGCAAGTTTATAAGTAGTTTATGACCAAGCAGTACCTCCCCCAAAGAGCAATTATAAAACATTTATAACTCAATTCAAAGCAAGAAAAGGTGGGGTATGAACTCACCTCGACGATGTAGAGCAAACGCTAGTGATGCTAACAATACGCTCCGCACAAACGAAAATCGATACGGCCCAGTCATGGTGTTGTGGTTTACTAATCGGCTAAATCCAATAACTAAAAAAAAAGTGTATTTGAGTTCTCGATAGATTGTACATCAATGTGACCCGTTGATAAAATATTTACGTTCCAAGTTATAATAGTTTGGTTGGTTAAATAATTTAAATAAGCACACACCAAATATATAATGTATTCCGTACACATTATGTATAACTAGACAATTATATAATTCTTATGTTGAATTATATAATAGAGACAACAATTTCACAAAATAAAGCAATGTATATATTTGTTTTGTAGTTACAGTATACGGATCGTGATAAAAATAAATAGACAACTTAATTTGACACATTTTAAGAAAGTCGTCACTTAATTAATAATTGACACTTTTAAGTAAAAATATAACTTTCATTAATTTATCGATACAATAGAATCCATTTATTTATTGGTTTACAAATATAGTAGTATTTATTAATTTATCGGTCTACAAATATAGTGATATTTATTAATTTATCAGTTTACAAATATATTAGTATTTATACCCAACAAAATACAAGGTACGGTTTTTTATAAAAAAATCAACATGACCTATTCGCTTGTACAACATTTTCCATATTAACCAATCCTCAATATTTTCCAAACAATCTATGTTACGCAAATCGCGTTTTAACATATATCTAAACTAAACTATTTAATCACCATAATTAAATAGGACTAAACGCAACCTATGCGTTATAAATTAAAAATCAAACGCCCTATGTGAGCTATTTAAATACATATTTAAATGTATACTTATTTTTATATTTCTCGTGATAATAATAGTGTCTGACATGTTTATTTAACCATTTATATATACTTACATATGTATCATATGTACCATCGTTTAATTCGTTTTAATTAATTAATAAAGTTAGATATATTATTAGCCGATTCCTAAACCACAACCAACCATGAATTGTAATCGCGCCCGATACTCTAAACCCTTGCAATCCCGCGTCCAAACGTACCCCAAAGCTGCTAATTAGCAAACCAAACACCCTTTTAAACTTTCTGCAAACCCAAACGCTCCTTTACCCTGCTGTTAACCCCAAACAGCCTCTTAAAGCTTTCTGCTATCCCAAACGCACCCTTATCAGCAGACTGTTAAACCCAAACAGTCCCCTGCACCTTGCCTGTTAGTCCCAAACGCATCCTTATGGCACTTCTGCACTCCCAACACATCTCGTGTGTGTTCTAAACAGCAACAAACATACCCTCGTGATGTTTTCAGTCGAACCAAACGCTCTTGCTGCTGCTGGTACGTAGCGAACTAAACGCACCTATATGGCTGTTTATACAGCGAACCAAACGCACCCCTACTCCTGCAAATTAGCACACCCTTGCTGGTGATATTTAACTCGCGCCTAAAACACAACTTTGGTGTTGCTGTCGCAATCAAACACATGTCTCGGTCGCTGCCAAAACTAAACACTCCTTTGCTTGCCTATAGCAATAAAACAAATGACCCCCCGCTGGTGCTGTTGTAACCAAAACGTAACAGTGGCTTACCCACGGATCAAACCACCCTCGTAGTGGTGGCTGGTCGGAGCTCTCTATGGCTGAAGACCACAGCCGTGATGTACGGTTGGTAATAAACCCACAAGACCACCACGCCATGGTGGTTTCTGCGGTAACATGTGGCTGCGATCACATCTGTGATGATGGTCCTATTGGATCTGTGGTGGCGCGCCTGCGGTGGATAGATCAGGCAGGTCTCGGTGGTTCAAATAGTGGTGATGTTGAGACGTAGCTGTTGGTGGTGGAGTCACGGCTGTGATGGCCGTCTGATGGTGGTGAACACGGCTGCACTGCGACGAATCTATTATGGATGCATGGTGCTCGTATGGTGATGGTATAGTGATGGTGGCTGTGATCTAATGGTGTCATCGAGGTGGAGGTTGCTAGGGTACATATAGGTATAGATGGTGGTGTATTCAACGGCATGTTTAGTGGCGGCCGGTGGTGAACAACCACGACGGCCAAAGGCAATAATGGTGGTTTTGATGTTGTTATGAGTGAGTCGAATGGTGAATAAATAGATCTATTCAATCTATAGAAATAGAGGTGGCGGCGGAATATTTTCCGGTGGCCGGAATTTTGGCCTGAAAGATGGTAGGCGCCGGAAAATAAAGAGAGCATTAGGGTTTTATGTGTGTTTTGATTTGGGGTTAGGGTTGGGTGATAATGAAATGAAATGTTATATCTTTTCTATTTATAGTGTAAGAAATGTGTAGTGTGGGTATAATTGAGGGTCAAAAGCGTAAGTAGTTCTCCAAGCTTTTCTTTTATTCGTTTAAACGTGGTTCGGGACTCGATCGAGATCGATAAAATTTTATTTGTTTTATGAAATTTGTTCCGTTGTTTTTAGAATCACTTTTCCAATAAATTACATTATCTACTCGACTAATTTTTGTAATCGTCTACGTTTTTATTTAAAATAATTACTGTATATCGGTTAACTCAAATACTTGTGTTCAAAGAGGAATAAATTTCAACTTGAATGTTATCTCTTTCAACGTACGATATTACACTAAAATAAAAGTATCCGATATTTTAATAAGTATTTTTATCAAATATCTCTGGATAATTAAATATAAATTTAATTTGTATCGCGTCAGTTCTCAGATTTTTCGCAGTCTTTTACAATATGTAAAATAAACTCCCGTTTTCAAATCAAATAACCTTGATATCTCTCAAAAATAACTTTTGATTAATAAATAATATAATTTATTATTATTTAAAGTCTAGAAAATTCCCGGTTGTCACATATTTTCTATTTATTTTCAAAACAATTTTTTAATTTTTAATCTTAACAAATATGACTTTACGTATAAAATACCATTTATTTCAATGAAAATAGTTTTATTGTAATGATCAAAATAGTAAGAAAACGACTAATCCAAATGCTCCTTAAACTAGGAAAAAGAAAAATATGCATGTGATGAGATGGCATTTATACATGATCTCATCGTTCTTTCCGGGCTTTAAATGCATAAAATGTCATCAAAATACCATATATACGCTTGTTTTGTTTACTTATGTATTTTAGGTATGGATATCATGAAAAAGACAAAAGATCACAAGAAACAAGGAAAAACAAACACGAGAAACGAAGCCACACAATGAACCGGACCCTAGTTCTGGATTTCTCAAAGAAAAACCCTTGAAGACTTGAAAATGTACAATAATGATCCATCATTTATGAATAAATGACACTTAATACCCTTGTATATTCATCATTACAATTTCGGTCCCTTAAGTTTGTCAAAATTACAAAATGGTCCTTCAACTTTGAAGATTTAGCAAGTTTAGTCCCTCAAGAATTCTAAATTGTCAAAAATGGTCCCTCATAAAGTCAAACATCCAATGAAGACCTTCAAAGATGAGAAATGTCCAAGATCAGTCCTTGAAATATTAAAAAATGGCAAAAGTAACCCTTGAAACCCTTTTAGCAAAGTTTTGGGGCAAAAGTATGAAGTATGAAACTTCAAATAACAAAGGAAGTCGTTTTTTGGACTGAATAAACTTTCTATACAACTTTTCCTAAAACACAAGGGCCAAACCTGCCAATCCCAAACTTTAAATCCTAATTATACGCGGGTAACATTTACTGTAGAAATTTTACCACACCAAGAACACCTTTTTACCCATGATCAAAATAGAGCAAAACAAAGGGGAAAGTGAAATTGGTTAGACTCACGTGTGATTCACCTCACATGAATCACATCCCACACCAAAAACCCCAATCTTCACTACCAGGAAGACCCCATAAGGACCAACCACATGACGATACATGGCAAGTTTCTATGACATGGAAAAATCAAGGGCATACCTTCATTCCTTGGTCACCAAGAAGTAAATAAACGTCCAATATTTCTCCTCACAACCTGTCAACAACCAAATGCATTCTGGAAGCTTCATAGGGTTATTCTAGGGATTTTCATAGCTTTAGGGTTTGTGAATAGTGCCCAATTCGTGGCCTATATAAGGAGACCCAACATGTGGTCATCCCTTTGTTCCAAATTTTCTCTTAGTGCTTTGTACTCCCTTTTTAAATTTTAATAAAAGTTGGTTTAGTTTTATGAAAATTCTAGTTCCTTTTTGTTGTTTAAAAGTTGGTATTAGGATAAGAGGATCTGAGTTCCATATTTTAAAAGTTTTGATCTTGTGTTTCTGGGTTTGCAAAAGTTTGTGGAAAGTTTTTGAGAAAAGTGAAAAAAATCAGTTTTATATTACTTATGTTGGTTAACTTTGTTCATCTTAGCAGGGTGGAAGCTAGTGGTTGTTCTGCTACCACTTAAGCTCACACAATCCAAAGCATGGATGTATGTTTTGGAGGTGCAAGTTTCTAAACCCTTTCTGTTTTATGCATATTTTTCATGGTATGTGATGAATCTGAGTTTTGGTTTATGAATATGTGTTTTAATTGTTGAATCTTGTTATTTGGTGGTTACTTGTTGTTATTAGTTGGTTTAATCCTGATTTGTGGTGCTTATCAAACTATTCCTTTGAAAAAAGTGTGAAATCAATCAATAAGGGGTGTTTGGGTTTATTGCATAACTAGGGTTTGGGTTGAATTGAGTGAGTGTTAGTTTGTGTCTTGTGTTTGTTCATGCTTATATTGCATAGTGAGTTGTTTATCTGTAGGATTTGAGCTTTGTATCACCATTATCCAACAATTGGCCATATAATGTGTATTTCTTGTTGTTTTGGACTGATATTTGAGGACACCTAGAATATATGCTATACTAGGGTTAACAAGTTCTAAATTTAAGTTAATGCAACCTGAGTAAGAGTTTTAGGGTTTCGAATTTGGATATGTGGTCAACTAGTTCAGCAAAAAGGAGTTGTGTTCATCAGTAGGGATATTAACTAGATCTAATCATTGAACCAATGTTTGAATTGAGTTGTTTTGTGTTTAATTAAGCTTGATTAGGATTGTGTATGCTTTTGGTGCAATCTAGTGGGCTTATTCTAGCTTAAACTGCTTATTTCATTGTTCACTATTTATTTATCATATATGTGTAATATCTGGGGACTGTTTGAATAAACTGTATCATTTGGCTGGATCAATTTATGTTTAATTGCTTGATTGTGACTCCTTACAACCAACTGGTTGTAAGGGTGCCCTTTTTGTCCATTAAATCCAAGTAGAACTCTCTAAATCATCAAGTCAAATAGTCAAAGCAGTGGGAACCCTTTCCCACTGCTACTAGCCACTACTAGTGTTAATATTGGTTCAACTTATAAAAAAACTATTTTAGCTTATTAAAACGTGCAACAACTTTAATTTGGTAATCAGTCTTCCTAATTTGACACATTTGTTCATTATGGAGCTTTTAGGTTGTTGACTTTAGGGTTTGACTAGAAAACCAACTTATTTGACTTTTTCATAAGTGCGTATTGACTTATTCAGCTTATTTGGCTTTGCTTATTGGATTTTTCTTGATTGATTTGTCTTAATTAAATCATTTAGAGTCTTTTGCAAGTTAAATCAAGTTCTGTGGTCTAAATCTTCAAGTCGACTATTTTGTCTTTTAGTGAAATCTTACTTGGCTTATTTTTGGCTTATTGGTTAAGCTTTTTCAAAATTTATTTTTAAAGATCTCTTAAGCATCCCAAAAGAAGGTTGTGTGTCAAATTAGAGCTTATGGAATTGGCTTATGGATTGATGGGCTAAAAAGCCCATTAAGAATAAGTTGTTGACTTATTAAGCTGTGATAAGCCAATTTTCAAGTTTTGGGCCTTTAGAGTTTAGTACTTAAAATTGAATTTTAAGTAAGAATGGTGATTTTCAGTTTATTTGGTTAAGTTTGATTTTATTGGGCCAAAAAGCCCATTTATTTGGACTGTTTTTGTTTTTAGCCCATTTGGGGCCTAATAGGGGTATTTTGGTAATTTCACTTTCATTTTCTGTTTATTTAGGTTAAAATAAACTAGTTTGCAAGTTTTTAGAAATTTTTATAATTTTTTGATTTTTAATATTATTTTATTATTATTTTATCATAAAAATGGTTTTTAGGATTTTTGCAAGTTTTACATTTTTCCTAGGTCAAATACATTAAGTTAGAATTTTTAAAACTCTTAGATTATTTTTCTCATCATTTTATTAATTTTTAGGATTATTTTAATATTTTAATAGTTTTCAATCATTTAAAATTAGTTTTCATTAGTCTTAAATTTTATAAAAATAGTTTTTAGTTTATTTAAGTCATTTTAGAGTTTTCAAAGTGAAAAATCTTTATTTGGGCTTTTTATTAATTATTTGGATTTTTAGGGCTTTAATTAGCATTTAAAAATTAATATTTAATTAATTAAAAGGTTTGAATAAGTTTTGATCATTTGTAAACTCTTAGTTTATTTTTAGCTATTTTTGGTAATTTTTTGGGAATTTTTAGAATTAATTTTTATTTTGTCACTTTTTACGGTTTTTCCTTTCGTTGTCGTGGTTTAATTTTAACGTAACCGTCATTCTAATTTCTCATCTTTTCTTTCTCTCAATATTAATCTCAAATATTTAACAAGTTATTCACACACAAATACCTCCTTGGGAAACGAACTTATTTGGTTCATTAACACTTGGTTTTCCTAAATCATTTGTTTAATACTTTCCGCTATTTTACGCCCTTTTGATTTTGCCTAAAGTCAAAGGTGGTGTAAATCACCACAATCATTTTGGCGCCGCTGCCGGGAAGGTGTGTCGTGATTAATTTGTCCATTTTGTTTTTCATATCTAAACATAAATACTATTTGTATTAGTAGAACTCTACTAATACGTATTATCGGTTTTTTTCGTTTTTCTTGTGAAAATATTATTACTATATTGTATAAGTATCACAACAAATACAAAATATCTCCAAAAGTGTGAAAGCACAACCTTAATTGGATTTTATCTCCTAATTATTGTATTCGAATCTCAAACAAAAAGAAAAAGGCAAAAATAGATAAATACTTTCGTGAAGCTCGATTTTCAAAAATACGAACTATAAGGTGAATAGATATGCAACGTGCTATAAAAGGCCGTTAAAGGGAAGCTAGGTACTTAAGTGCTTCGCGCCACCTCATTCCCCCCGTTCACTTGTGAGTATTTGAGATTGAAGGCTAATCGAGGGTTTTGCCGCCCAAAGTATTATTACGTATCATATATATTTGCTTGGTTTCTTTGTGATTAAACACTCTTGAACAATTTGGTTTTCACCAAAGTTCTAAAGTCAATCGAAGGCGTTCACTCCACGTGATAGTTTTCATTCTTTTGAGGCTTCTTTAATCAAGAGTTTGATTCGAGGAGAGATTTGGTAGATTGTTGTCTATGAATACACACAAAATCCAAAAAAATTAAAAACAATAAAAAACACAAAAAAATTAAAAACCAACAAAACACCCAAAAGAGTCTTCTTTGCTCACCTCCACGTTCTACGTCACGTTTATGCAAACTCGTAATCAAGCGAAACGAGCTCGCAAACGTCGTCAAAACTAAAGAAATTTGATTGAAGAAGAAACTCCAATTGTCGAACCCGTTGTAGAACCAGTAGTCACTATGGCTAATCGTACTATGATGGAGTTGCTTCAAGCACCCACCGAGGGTTTTTGAGAAGATATTGTGGTTCCCGCCATCCTTTCGGGGAATTTCGAGATTAAGACGGGTTTAATGTCGATGCTACAAGCAAACAAGTTTCGAGGTCATGAGAAAGACAACCCGCATTATCACATATGGAATTTCAATCGTCTCACCGCAACAAGCAAGTTTAAGGATCTTCCACATGACGCCATTAAGATGATGTTGTTTCCACACTCGTTGGATGGACCCGCAAAAATTTGGCTCGAGAAAGAACCGCCAAATTCGATTTTGACATGGGGTGATCTCGTTTCTAAGTATGTCAACAAATTTTTTCCACCATCTAAGACAACACATTTGAAAAATGAGATTTCAAGGTTTACACAACGTAATTATGAAAGTTTTCAATGGCATGGGAACGTATTAAGGAAATGTTACATGAATGTCCACACCATGATTTTTTGGAATTGCATCAAATTGATACTTTTTATAATGGGCTTAACGACCATGAACGAGATTATTTGAATGCCGCCGCGGGTGGTAATTTTTTGTGCAAAACGACCGATGAAGCTTTAAATATTATCGAGAATAGATCTAAGTTTTATAACCCTCGTAACATTTTACATTTTTCCTAGGTCAAATACATTAAGTTAGGATTTTTAAAACTCTTAGATTATTTTTCTTATCATTTTATTAATTTATAGGATTATTTTAATATTTTAATAGTTTTCAATCATTTATAAATAGTTTTAATTAGTCTTAAATTTTATAAAAATAGTTTTTAGTTTATTTAAGTCATTTTAGAGTTTTACAAAGTGAAAAATCTTTATTTGGGCTTTTTATTAATTATTTGGATTTTTAGGGCTTTTTTAAAAATTAATATTTAATTAACTAAAATATTTGAATAAGTTTTGATCATTTGTAAACTTTTAGTATATTTTTTCCTATTTTTGGTAATTTTTGGGGAATTTTTAAAATTATTTTTTATTTTGTCATTTTTTACGGTTTTTCGTTTCGTCGTCGTAGTGTAAATTTAACGTAACCGTCATTCTAATTTCTCATCTTTTCTTTCTCTCAATATTAATATCAAATATTTAACAAGTTATTCACACACAAATACCTCTTTGGGAAATGAACTTATTTGGGTCATTAACACTTGGTTTTCCTAAATCATTTGTTTAATACTTACCTCTATTTTACGCCCTTTTGATTTTCCCTAAAGTCAAAGGTAGTGTAAATCACCACAATCAGCATGCAATGTATAAAATGAAAACAAGCACACAAGCACATAAACACATAGACACATAAGTACATGATAAAAATCACATAACAAATAAGACACAAACTCATAAAACAAGAAAAACATATACAAACAAAATTCATGTGGTCAAGTAGTTCCAGTCATCGAGATTCGGGACAAGGTTTGTGGCTTTTTGAGAACAAGCACTTTTCGAACACATTTAGGAAGCAATCTTTGAAGCAATCATTTTTAGAACACGTGAGACGAAACCCCAACACTAAAAGTTTGATTGTAGCGCCAAGATCATTTAAGCAATTTATGAGAATCAAGAGATTTTAAGAAAATTGAGAGTCTATCATTCAAGAAAAGATCAAGAGCAAATAACTAGGTAAACAAGAGAAATCATTCAAGAGGAAAAAAACATTTACCCCCTTTGCAAATAACTATCAACGGAATTTAGAGCAATTCAAAGCCTCCAATTGAGTAATCAACCACCTACCGAATTCCCTCTATGCGAAATTCGCCCCCCCCCCCCCTATGCGGATAAATGGGGTATAACAACTCTTTTGGGTTAGGTAGTAATTGGTGAAACAAACGATTCAACAAACAAGCAAACAAACAAACAAACAAACAAGCGAGTACAAACTAGCAAGTCCCCGACAGCGACGCCAAAAACTTGATGCGTTCGTTCGTCACACACTATGTTTTAAATTTATAAACAAGAATTACCGACTTTAATTAGGAACAGAAATTCATGCAAGTATACCCTAGTCATGTTGCAATTAGGTTAGTAAGTTAAGGTCGTTCCATGGGACTTGGTTATACTCAAGGGTAGTTTGTTTGTAACAAAATAGTGGTTATGATTGCCACGTATCAAACCACAATGAGAATCGTATTAAGAACATGCACACAAAGAACATACATGTATGGTCAAATGTTGGAAACACATTATCAAAGGTAATCCTTTCGACCTTTAGAACTAATAATAACAGATTAGTGCTTTATAAATCGATAATACATAACTCTCAATCAAGTGGTCACTCATGAGCCTTATCCCTAAACCAACAACAACAAGAATCCTTTCGACCCACAGACTTGGTGTTATCAATCCAATATGTTTCATTTACTTGAAAGATGATTAGAATAATATATTCAAAAGATCCTTTTCGATATTAGCCTCAATTAATGTAACACCCCCAAATTTACACAATTCAATACAGCGGAAGACTCGTTGGTGTTACGGGATAGCACGTTACTCACATCATAGACAATGCATAAAAATCGCGTCGTTTAATAATAAGCATTTCCATTCATAAATATCAAATTTACATAGGTCCCAAGTCATTATATTTCATACAAGTTTTACAAAGCATTTGAATGGAAATTATTATTTAAGTGCGGGCCATGACTTCTTGTTGTCTTCCCGAGAATTACCTTCAAGTACATGAGATAAAACATGTTAAAAGAAAAGGTCATCGATAACGCCGAGTGATTCATAGAGTTTAATGAAAACCATTAATATATCATCGGTATATATTTATTACCGAAAATCATTTTGTACAAATCTTTGTAGTATGTCATAAAATAGCCAAAGTTATTTTATACAAATCCTTCTCAAAAATCATAATATAGGCTTTAGCCTTCAAAATGATTATACGAACCATTGTCGTTAAAAACATCATACAATACGTTTTATAACGTTGTATAGATTAAATAAAAAACATTATATGAATATGGTTATGTAAAACCAAAACACGAACATAATATCAATAATAAGACCCTGTATTGCTAGTCAAGAAATATATCGTAATTCAGTGCGCATAGCAGTATTTCGTTATTTTTGGACTATTATAAGCCGCATGACATTGTTACCTTACTACAACAAACAACGGGTAGCTAACCCAAAACTCATTTGCCCATATAAATTAGCGTGTTGTCACAATAATCACGCTCGTATAAATCTTCTTATACATAAATTCGCTTACCAATCAATGTGGCACGACGGGGATCAACCGTCAAGGCGCGAACTGGGGTGATCGTCCCCAAATAGTACTATTATATGCATAAGCGTCTGCCAAATCCCGGTAGTTCACAATTCATGCTAATGGGAATTTTAGTGACATAACCTAACTTTAATAATCCATTTCATTTCATTTATCGGGTCATATAATCATTCATCGGGTCATACAATCATTCGGGTCCAAATCAGTAAACAAACAATCAGGACAACTTGTGTCATATTTCATAAAAACTAACATGTTATTTCCTTCGCGGGTTCATAAAACATTTCATAAAAACATTTAAAAGAGTGCGAGGCTATGAACTCACGTTGATGTGGGAAAGCGGGTTATCGGCAATTCGGATGTACGGTACGTGCTTCAATCACGGAAACCTAGACAAATAATACTCGTCTTAGACTCTTGTCCAATGACTTTATAAAAATAACAATTATGTATACATATGATGATTTTATAAATATGATGTTGATCAAGTGGGATTGTACATTTTTACTCATTCATTATAGTGTTTATGTGTTGGTAACATTTTTATACTAGTTTTACTAGTTTTACATGTTTTAGGCCCAATAAGCCTATTACAAGCCCAATACTTTATATTAGTCCATTTTACACTTTTATTATCAGTATTATACTTTTCATGTTAGGCCCAAGTGGGTTAAGCCCAATAAGTAAATTTATAAGTGTTAAGCCCATTTAGTTGGATTATTAGTCCAATAATGCTAACTTAGCCCGTTAATGTCCATATGTTATTTAGTTCGGGTTTTATCGGTTTTTACTTGTATTAAGTACTTATATATCAGTATATGTCTTTTAAAAAGTTTACATTAGACGGGTCCGATCGTCTACGTTTTAATTGACGAAAAACGTTGATTTTACGGTACTAGCCGAAAAGACGTAAAAATCATGTTTATAAATTTTATAACTTATAAAACTTACCAAACTACCATTTTTATATAATGTCCATTTATTTATCCTTATACATATTTATATAAATGAAATATTTATGTTTGTGGGTTTTAATTTCACATTTTATACAATATTATTTTGAGTGCTTATATAATACTATTAAACTTTAATTTCACAAAATCTGATTTTTAGTTTCACTTTCACCATTTTTATCATACCTTGAGTTCTATAAGGGGATAGAAGCTCATTTTTGGATGACATAAACTTCATATTATGTGATACAAATAAGTTAGTTATAGCTACTGCTCAATCCATGTCTAAGTATCCTTAACAGTCCCTACAAAACAGACTATTCAGATTGATATACTAATTTTGTTTTGATCATATCTCACTCATTTTGATGATTCCATTGCATGACCAACTCTCACATGTGTATGACATCTAATACTTACTGTAAATTGATTCCACCATGACATTTTATCAGTTTATCATTTGGTTAGTTACTATTTTTATACAGCCAACTTTATAAGCAAGAATTTAACCTTTTTACCTATGGTTTTCCATCTTTTCTTTTAACCATGTTTATCAAATCTATCAACACCAAATCCCCACATAAAAGTTTAAATCATCATTCATCATCATATACATATACATAAATAAAGATATTACAAGATTACATAATCAAAATAACAAGATGATAGGAAGAACAATCTCTATACCACCATTAGTGATGAAAAGATGAGGTTTTTGATGAACAAGACTTGGTTCTTATTATCAAATCTTCAACTTTAGCAAGGAAACTTCTTGGGTCCTTTGGATATATGAACACCTCCATGAATTCAGCCCTTTAACCTTATGAAAACCCCTTTTCAAAGGTTAAGATCACCCCAATCTTCATATCTTCAAACGTTCTTCATCATATGTGTGAATAACATATGATTTCATGGTTAAATCAAGATCAAATGGGTTATTTAGGGTGAGAGTGGGACGAATTTTTGAGAGAGAAATGGGAGGATGAGAGTGGTTTGCATGTATGTGTTTTGGAGAAATGGTTTGGTTAGATGGTTTTATGGTTTGGTGTAGCTTACAAGTTAAGCTTGAATGAACAAGTGTCCATTTTATTTGTATAAAAATGACACCAAGGTTGTGTTGGTGGATAGTTTTGGCTCTCCCATTTTTGTGGGGTGGGGCAAAACTTGTTTTGTCTCATCCCACTAATTTACGGGTATTCCTCGATTCTAGTTTCCTCGATTTGCGTGCCCGCGGGTCATTTTACGAAAAACGTTTTTTAATTTATGAATCAACGACACAAAACGAATCTAATAAAAAATGTCTCATCAAAAACGGAGTTCAAAAACGTAAATACGTAATCCTAAGGTTTCCGGTTTAGTAGTAAAGGACGTTAATTTTTAATCGTATCTCCTAATCTCTTCTCGTAAATTTGTGAGTTTATGAACCAACACAAATTTAAAATCTCAAAATAATATTCACGGATAAATTTATTTTCTGAAATGTCGGACTGTCACCAAAAACGGTGTATGTAAACGTAAGTACGTAACGTAGAATCCTCCGTTCTAGACGTAGTCGATGCTACTTCAAGACGTAAATCCAAATTACTTCCCAAAATAAGTGAGTTCATAATGTAACATTACAATAATGTTTTTAAATAATACTTGAGAATAAAATATCAACCATAAATTGACGGATTGTCACAGCATTTACCCCTAAACAGGATCTTTGTCCCAAAGATCATTTTATATTACTACTCGCTTCTCATAGAGTTAAAGCCATGTGGGTATTTCCTCCACATCCGATATTTTCTCATCAGTTTAATCCATTACAATATGCGAGTTTCTTCAAACATAACTACGGGAATAAGATCAGGCTTAAGGTTGACTTACTTTCTCTATCCATGATGTTCATGGGTTTTTGATGAATGCAACTTTCGCTGATCTAAACTTTATCAAGAAGAATTCATATTTTCACTTGATAGACATTTCATCAAGTTAGATATACGAATCATAATTTACGCAACCCTTGAAGTCCTAG
Source organism: Glebionis coronaria (assembly GCA_025667525.1). NCBI lineage: Eukaryota > Viridiplantae > Streptophyta > Magnoliopsida > Asterales > Asteraceae > Glebionis > Glebionis coronaria. Next base: position 68,199 of record JANFOE010000773.1, read on the forward strand.
GGTAGATCCAACTTATATGCCTTTCAAACCGAGTTTTACATCATCTCAATGGTCCCATATAACGGGGACTTAATTCCCATGATCTTTAAGATCATCTATTCATTTTTCCAAGGTGAAAAACTTTTGGCATAACTTCGCTACCCATCCTGCACTTCAAGATCTACACTTCATATTCACATAACCTCCTGCCCACTACCGGCAGTCAATAAACAAATCCTAATTTCAACAATCATTTCAGGTATCGCGGGTCGGGTATTTTGTAAGGTTAGGTTTGTCATCATAGGCAACCTTAAAACCTAAAAGACATATCCAACTCACAATGGGTGTATGTCGGGTGTCTTCATCCCAACTCCTGCTTACAGATGCTCTTATATTTAGATCCTAACAGGATTCGATCTCGATCCTAATACGATAGTTATCAATGATAATCTCTCCAAAGGAAAACAATTATACGGTTTATTACCAAAGGTCAATCATTCAAGCATAAAACAACACTTCTAGTGTTTTGTATCATTACTATACCTCATCACTTCGATTGGGGTGGTAAACAGTACTCTCATCAAGGTTCGTTCCCAATGACTTCTGAGCGAATCTCTAGAAATTCGATGCGAAGCGAGGATCTTTGATAGAGATGATCGATACAGGCACACCATGCTTACATAACTCCTTTAATTACAAACGAGTCAATTTCTTCATCGAGAATTTATCATTAACCGGAATGATATTAGTTGATTTGGTCAGTCTGTCGACGATGACCCAAATCGAATCAAATTCAGATGATGACCCAAATCGAATCAAATTCAGATGATGACCTTTGCAATAGTTAGACGTTTACTAATGTATGAGGCGATGTCTGCCTTCATAATTTGCCATAAGTACAACTTCTTCAGATAAAGAAACATTTAGTCAGAAATGACATGAATAGAATACTTATACTTACAAGATTCCAATATACTATATCTCAATATTTAGGCAACCACAAGTGGCCTTAATGAAAACGATTTTACTAGGTTGAAAAGTTCGTTTCTCGGAATCTCTTCGAATTGATTTCCGGTTAATTATGCGAGATTAGTTGGTCTTGGTGGAATAAAACGGGAATGGTCGTTGTCTAAAACTAATTAAAATAAAGACTTGAAAAAATTTAATTAAAATAAGGAAGGTAAAAGAAACAACAATGAAAGATAAAAACTTGACGGGAAATAAATGACGAGAAATTAAAAGCAATAAAGGTAAATAACTCAAACTTAAATTTAAACTAAAAGGAAAGCAAGTAAAAATGCAAATAAGGAAAAAGGCGGGAAAAATAAAGCTTAAAACTAAAAAACAGGAAAACTCATTCGGAATAAAACCTTCATCCGAAATAAACTTGTTCATCCGGAATAATTGCTTATCCGGAATAATTGCTTATCCGGAATAAACAGCTCATCCGGAATAAGGCTTGATCCGGAATAAAAAAGGGAAAAATGGTTGATTCGGAATAAAGTAGCTCATGCGGAATATTTGAAAATTCCGAACGAAACAACTTGATCCGGAATAAATAATATTCCGAACGAAGGACTTGATCCGGAATAAATGATATTCCGAACGAAGAACTTTATCCGGAATAAATAATATTCCGAATGAAGGGGCTTGATCCGGAATAAATAATATTCCGAACAAAGGAGCTTGATCCGGAATAAATAATATTCAGAACGAAGGACCTTGATCCAGAATAAATATTATTCCGAACGAAGAGCTTGATCCGGAATAAATATTATTCCGAACGAAGAGCTTGATCCGGAATATTCAATATTCCGGATGAACAAAATTGATACTGAATAACAGATTTTGATTTGGAACAAAAGGCTTGATCCGGAATCTGGGCAACATGAACAGAACGAAGAACAGTAAGATGAAATAGAACACGAATTTAACAAAAACTAACCAAGATAAACCAAAAGATTAAACCAAAACAACCACAAATGAGCTACTAACAATAACCAATCAACACAAATCAACAAAATTAACAAACATAACCAAATCAATCAAAACCCACTTGATCAAAACCATAAAAACTCAAGAACATGAACAATGAAGATGAAGAACAAATCAAACAAGAAAGGTAGAAGGAGATTAACAATAAAGTAAAGATTAACAACAATTAAATGGAAACTTACTTGAAAATTAAATGGATTAAAGGTGCATAACAAATAATTCAAGGTGCATAAATTAAATAACAAGGTATGAAAAATGGTGGAAGTGTGGGTTGTGAAGCCACCAACAACTTGAAATGAAAAACAATCTAATCTATATATAGGGAGATTAGGGAGGAGCTTAGGAAGCTTCCTTCCTCTTTCTTCTTTTCCTTAATTGCACACTTAAGCCCTTGTCTTCTTAATCTTTTGTTAATCTTGGACTTTAATGACTTTGTCTCGGGATTTCCTTGAACTCGTCTCGTAATTCTTCAATAAATTAGACTTGAGTTCTTCGGCTTTTAGTAAACTTCCGTCTTTTGACTTTTTCTTCGATAAATCTTCAGAATTGGTCTTGGACTTCCGTTCTTTTTCCACTCTTGATCTTTCGACTTCATCTTTCGTCTTTTTCTTCGATAAAATCCCGTGAATGCCGTGTTTTCTCGACTTTTCACCTTTTCGTCCTAAACCACAACAAAAATACAAACCACGCATAATTCCGACATAAATGACATAAAATACACGTTTTGGCTCGGTTATTATTGTAATTAAGTGGTAAAAAGGATGGGTGTTTACACACCTATCAAATCCCCTACACTTAACCATTGCAATGTCCTTATGCAATGCATTAGTTACAAAGCAAGATTACATTTTTCATCATAATTAATCCACGTTGGCCTTTATTAAAGAGATAGAAAATTATAAACATTCAATGTAAAGAAATCAAAAACATACTTGGGTTTTAGAAATGTCATGAATAGTCATCATCCTCAAGTTTTCACTTTCTCCAAACCAAGCTTAAAAACGAGATCATTGTTATTTTAAGTTAGCAAACTAACACGAACTCATGTGGGTCAATTATTCACTTAGACTCCCTTATTCCTAGGTGTATCTCTTATATTTTATTGTTGTCTTGAATGATCACGAGGATGCATTTTTGACTTATTTTGATAGTTTATTAGGCTGAAAATAAAGTGAACGATTTAATCAATAGTTAGTTAAAGGACAAAATCTTTTAAAACTGCTTCTCGGGACCTCATAAAGTTCATATCTTGGCATAACTCGCTTCGCGATTTGAGACCTTTCTCGGACAGATATTTGGCAGCGACTTCATACTTCAAATCTTGAGAGACGTTCATGAAATAATGGCCTTCTATTCATAATAGGAATTTCTTCACTTGAAGTTTTGAGAATTCATACTTGGACCACGACTTCTTTCATTTTTCTCCAATCTTTATTTGGGACTTTGATATACAACGATCCGCCTGCTTTTAGGACTTGGATCTATTTATCCTCATACCTTGTTACGGCCTTTTCGGATAGACTTCTCCATGACTTTTGGGGAGTATTTGCTTTTCGTCGTGTGTCTCGATCCTTCATATTGATCTTTGATAAATGATTCTTCACATCACTTTGGATCTTTAGCAACAAAATATAGCCCTCATGTCTTGTTAGGACCTTTTTGGACTCGCCAATCTTCGCATCCCGCTTCAATAAGTTATGCCTTGGCTATGAACTCTAATCCATACCGAGCAACTTTTAAACGATCTTGGGCTAGAAGCTAAGTAACTTTTCAAATCGTACAACCTTATTTATTGCAGATAAATTTATTAGCAAGCGATGGGAAAATAGGCTTATAATTAACTCACATAAATTCACGAAAGAATACCAAACTTATAATTGACTCTATCATCTCTCGTTCTCCACAGTTTAAAATCTCAAGGAATGAGACTCGTGGATGCTTAGCCTATTAAATCAAAGTTTTGGGTTTTCGAGTCGCCTATAGGATCTTGCAAACTCTTAGACTTTTTCAAGTTTAGAAATCGCGTTTTAAAGTTCCCTTGATAAACGACTCTCTAGGATCAATTATAGGAACTTGCGAAAAGTTCTTGTTCTTAACCTGTGAGAGTTAAGACTTTCGCGTTTTATAGCTCCCTATATAAAAGCCTAGCAAAACTTGACTTAAACACGTTAAGGATACTAGCTAGAGTAAACTTAGATATGTAAACTCGGGTTGAGTCAAAAGATTCACAACGTTTGAAAATTAAAACCACTTTATTAAAGATTTATTCTAATAAGGAAAGAAAATAACTATACAAAAGGAAAAACTAATGGGCCAAAATAGATCAAAAATTTTAAAAAATGTCGAAAAATTGATTTTCCGGTTAAAATGAGGACAAATACAAGGAAAAGGCCACTTAACTTCGATAGAAGTCCCCCTACACTTAATATAAACATTGTCCTCAATGTTTAAGCATGTGGGAGGAAACTCTCCTACACTTAGGACATTGTGCACTTTGTTTAAATCTCGCTAAGGAAGAGACAACTAAAGAGATTCCTATTTTAATATTGGAAAATATAAAATAGTGAATCAAAAGAGTTTAGGATATAACCGGGAAGAAGGGAACACGGAATCACGGTTCGTCAAAAGTCATCAAGAGTGTGTCTTTGAAGCTCTAATCCCTGCACATGATAAGAAAAAAAGCAAGAAACACCACGGGGCTCCCCCCTACACTTATGGTGAAAATAGATAGATAATTGGGTTGCCTCCCAAAAAGCGCTTGTTTTTGTTAACCGAGTCATGAGCCTGACTCGTCCCCGAATTAAATGGTCCATGGGGAAGCCTCGAATGCAATACCAGGATCAAAGACCTTGTCCTCGTTCCCGGTTGACATCAACAAAGGAGAGGCGGGGGGATAAGTCTTGAATGGGAGAAAGGTCCTTCCAACATACGTAAAGTATGTGAAATCAAGATCCACGGGAGGTGGGGTGGGTAAAGTAAGCACATTGTCCTCCCCCAAAGACAATGGATGCTAAGAAAGCGGCAAAGCCGTGATGTTATCAATGTCACCTCCCGGGTCAAAGCACTCATCCTCCGTAATAGTGGCTAAAGGGGAGGATGAAAGGTGCTCGGGAGGGGGACTTGGGTCAATACCGTCCTTCAGGAAATTATCAAGAATAATATCCCCCTCCATGTCATCGTCATCAATACCTGGAGATATGGAGTGAATGTCGATTTCTTCCAGCAATGGGTCATTATCTTCAACGGGAGGAATAGATTGAGGCAAAGACTCGGAAAGAGGAGGACAAGTCAACTCTTCGATTTGAGCAATAAGAAGATGAACTTTCCGTAATCTGTCGCGGAGAATCACGTCTTCCACCTCATCTTCAAGAGCAAGTTCATCGGTGAACTTCTCGTAAGCCGAAGAGAATAAATCGTCATTGCCCGCATCTCCCGGTGGAGAGTGAGAAATTTCAAAAGTGAAATTCTCATAGCGGAGCGAAGAATCGTCATCACTAGGATCGACCTCTTCCTTAAGAGCAACGTCGACCTCAAGCTCTATAGCAGGTAAGTCACAAACCTCATCATCCAATAATTTGTCGAGACCAACATCACTAAGCTCATTCAACGAATCTAGATCCTTAGACGCAGTAGGAACATCGAGAGTAGGAGCAGCAACTTCAGAAGATGTGTTGAAAGTGCATACAGCATCGTCGTCATCATCATCATAATAGTATTGATGCACAAGAGGAGGGGTATAATCATTAAGATTAGATACTTGCTCTTGTTGTAGTCGCTTTTCCGCCGCTCATGCTTATTTTGTTAGAACAACGGCTTCTTGAAGTTGCATAATGATGGAGTGTATTTCGTCATTCAAAGTAGTGCGTTGTGGGTCAAGATTAATTTGCTGAGAGGATTGATGATTGAGGGTGTGATATGGGGGCTCAAAGTGTTGAAAACCTGAATTATAGCATGGTTGTGGCTCATAGTAGTTCATCGGTTGAGAAGAATTAGAAACCGGATTTGGTTCGTAATAATCCATTGGTGAAGAAAACTGAGGACACGGATTTTGCTCATAAGAATTCATTGGTTGACAATAATAGGTATCGTGAGGACCCCCACAGTTGTTGCAAAATGGGTAAGGAGAAAAATCGGGTGCGCCTTGTGGATAGCTATTATCATTGTCATAATTGTACCCCGTTTCTTTCCCGTGATCATATGGGTATCGAACCGGGCACAAAACATGCCAATGAGAATCGCTTCCATAATAGATGCACGGGGAAAGAGGAGGTGGGTTCAAAAAGGATGAATTAGTCGAGTTGCACAAAGGACAAAATCCGCATATGAATTGTGTATTGTTGATATCGTTTCCGCACCGCTCACATGTACACCATTGACATGAGTCATTCCCGTACAATCGTCTCCCACACCCGACACAATGGACATAAGAATCCACAAAGAAAAATAGATAAGCAAGAAGAATATTTTTGGTGCAAAACTTTGAAAAAGAAATGCTTTTTATGAGTTTTCAAATGTTTTTGGATTTTTGAAAGTTTTTGATACAAAAAATAACGTTCACAAGTGAACGGATCCCAAAAGCCAACGCGTCTCTCACAAAAAACCGTTAATCCTCACGAAAAGAGCCGGCAGCGGCGCCATTTTAATGAAAATGATTTTACTAGGTTGAAAATTTCGTTTCTCGGAATCTCTTCGAATTGATTTCCGGTTAATTATGCGAGATTAGTTGTTCTTGGTGGCATAAAACGGGAATGGTCGTTGTCTAAAACTAATTAAAAATAAAGACCTGAAACAATTAAAATAAAATAAGGAAGGTAAAAGAAACAACAATGAAAGATAAAAACTTGACGGGAAATAAATGACGAGAAATTAAAATCAATAAAGGTAAATAACTCAAACTTAAATTTAAACTAAAAGGAAAGCAAGTAAAAATGCAAATAAAGAAAAAGGCGGGAAAAATAAAGCTTAAAACTAAAAAACTGGAAAACTCATTCGGAATAAAACCTTCATCCGGAATAAACTTGTTCATCCGGAATAATTGCTTATCCGGAATAAATAGCTCATCCGGAATAAGGCTTGATCCGGAATAAAAAAGGGAAAAATGGTTGATTCGGAATAAAGTAGCTCATGCGGAATATTTGAACATTCCGAACGAAACAACTTGATCCGGAATAAATAATATTCCGAACGAAGGACTTGATCCGGAATAAATGATATTCCGAACGAAGAACTTTATCCGGAATAAATAATATTCCGAATGAAGGGGCTTGATCCGGAATAAATAATATTCCGAACGAAGGAGCTTGATCCGGAATAAATAATATTCCGAACGAAGGACCTTGATCCGGAATAAATATTATTCCGAACGAAGAGCATGATCCGGAATAAATATTATTCCGAACGAAGAGCTTGATCCGGAATATTCAATATTCCGGATGAACAAAATTGATACTGAATAACAGGTTTTGATTCGGAAAAAAAGGCTTGATCCGGAATCTGGGCAACATGAACAGAACGAAGAACAGTAAGATGAAATAGAACACGAATTTAACAAAAACTAACCAAGAAAAACCAAAAGATTAAACCAAAACAACCACAAATGATCTACTAACAATAACCAATCAATCAAAACCCACTTGATCAAAACCATAAAAACTCAAGAACATGATCAATGAAGATGAAGAACAAATCAAACAAGAAAGGTAGAAGGAGATTAACAATAAAGTAAAGATTAAAAACAATTAAATGGAAACTTACTTGAAAATTAAATGTATTAAAGGTGCATAACAAGTAATTCAAGGTGCATAAATTAAATAACAAGGTATGAAAAATGGTGGAAGTGTGGGTTGTCAAGCCACCAACAACTTGAAATGAAAAACAATCTAATCTATATATAGGGAGATTAGGGAGGAGCTTAGGAAGCTTCCTCCCTCTTTCTTCTTTTCCTTAATTGAACACTTAAGCCCTTGTCTTCTTAATCTTTTGTTAATCTTGGACTTTAATGACTTTGTCTCGGGATTTCTTTGAACTCGTCTCGTAATTCTTCAATAAATTAGACTTGAGTTCTTCGGCTTTTAGTAAACTTCCGTCTTTTGACTTTTTCTTCGATATATCTTCAGAATTGGTCTTGGACCTCCGTTATTTTTCCACTCTTGATCTTTCGACTTCATCTTTCGTCTTTTTCATCGATAAAAGCCCGTGAATGCCGTGTTTTCTCCACTTTTCACCTTTTCGTCCTAAACCACAACAAAAACACAAACCACGCATAATTCCGACATAAATGATTTAAAATACACGTTTTGGCTCGGTTATTATTGTAATTAAGTGGTAAAAAGGATGGGTGTTTACACACCTATCAGGCCTTTTATACATTTTAACGCCATCGGCCTTTCAATTATAATGGTTCACATTAGCCGCGAACCCCTTTTTATAATCTATATTATCCTTCTTACAAGCATCGGCTATTTTTAAATTGTTCGGCAATTTATTTTGCACATTCATTATTAAGGAACACATCCTAATTAATTCTTTATCCTTTTTACATAATGCGTCAGTATTTACATTCATCTTTCCTGATGAAATAATTATCATGTCTACAATTTACTCAGAAATTCTTTCTTCATATTTTCTAAGTTTTAGTTTCGCTCAACTATCATTTTTATCAGTTTTGCTCAATCCGACGTTTAAAGCGTCGATAAGTATTACAAGTAATTAAATAATAAATATTTAATTTTTATGAAACGTAAACGTAAAAATTCTAAATTTCTTAGTTCGACCAATTATATAAAAATGTTCAAAATAAATTTGAATTTAATTAACAGGATTTTTGTTATCCGTAAATGTTCGAAAAATCTTTGTTTATACTTTGGTCAAAATTTTCTTAGTTGACAAGCAAAATTTGTCGTTTCAAATTTCAAGTCATGGTTTAAAGGGTTTCCTCAATCCCTTTTAGATTGTCTTGAGGTATACACAAACATTTACCCCTAAACATGAGTTTAGTTAAATGTTTTAGTTATAAGGAATGATTCCATAAAAATCCTTTGATAAATTATTTTTCAAAACAAATTTCCACTTTCTTTTTGGTATAACCCAAAGTCTTAAATGACTCTAATTTTCGAAGAGTCAATATATATTTCATTACCATTAATTACACGGTCATTTAATGTAAAGGATTAAGCCTTAAATCACATGTTAAATATTCAAGGTACAGGTTTTCATTGTTCGGCCAATTCAGGGCAATCTATAAATAATTATTAACTCATTCTTATTCTTATAAATAAACAAATGGTCCTTAATGATCACAAGCATGAATTTATCAAATTACAGCCTACACACGTGATTCACCAAATTTATGAATGCTACATATGCATTGGTCAATCCAAACGACATCACGTGAAACTCATAATGTTCATTACAAGTTCTGGATGTAGTGATTGGAATAGATAATCTTTTTCGCGGACGCGAAATTGATGATAACCATGCCGAGGATCAAAATTTTTAAAACATACGCTAGAACCTCGTAAATTATCGAACAAATCTATCATCTTGGGTAGTGGATATAGATTTTTAATCGTCAATTTACCTAGTTCACGGTAATAAATAAATATAAGAAATAATAACAGCATAGCTCTTCGTAATGTCGAGCTTGGTAGAATAAAAGCTTTTTCCGACAACTCTCTCAGTTGTACAGTAATTCTTTTAATTCAGATGGTGCTGACGTACAGTGCACAAGCCACAGGTGCAGCACCAGGAATATAATCAATACCAAATTCAGCTTGCCTTAATGGCAAAAGTCTAGGTAAGTCACCAATAAATACCTTCTAAAGTTTCAGATAGCAGGTACATCTTTTAATAAATTTTCTTTAAGTTCTTTCTAGATTACAAGATCTATGACTAGTTTATAACCATTCATGGTTTACTCTCAAGTCTAAATACAAGATACAGTCACCTATCGGGAATTATTTAGATCACTTTTGATAATCAACATCTTATCATTTAGGGGAATTCTATTCGAGTTCCCATCAATTAAGACAATGTCGTCATGTCATAATCAATCAATCCATTCTATTGGCACTATCAACTTTCCAGTTTTATTTCCGCTGATAAGATGTGAACTTCTCAAAAGACAAATAATAACTCATAATCCTTAACAAATTCAAGGATATCAGGAGACATAACTAACCTTAAAAGAGTAAGGTCTACGCATAATCTACGCGAGAGAATTTCAAATCAGATACAGACGAAAACATTTAATGAACATGAATATATCCCATGTTTTCATAATTTGAGTACGCATTCGAAAGCTCCTTGGATCGTTACCCAGGTCATTCAAATGAAATCTAATCAAAAGAAATGATAGGAACGTCGATACATCCAGTCGGGTATCAACACTCGGTAATCAGATACTTTTCCAAAGAATCTCACCACGGGAGAATTGGACAAGAAGGGAATATCAATTGTCAAATAAAACAAATTCTACATATGAGTAAATTCGACTCAGAATAATAAATGGTACAGGCACATATGTAGGTTTCCCTATCAATATGTCCCTATTTTTCACTTCTTGCAGATCTCATAAAATTTTATCTTTCACAATCTTCAAAGAAACTTTTGTGTTTATTAACAATTTCATGGTGACTACTAATCAGCCTTGCATGGTCCCTTCCAAATTGTATGTAGGCGCGCAACTATATACAATTTCAAGATTAACGATGCAATACTCAGTTCGTCAAAATTTTATCATCATGTTTATAATAAAAACATTTTCATGCTTAATTCAAAAATGAATTTACAGAGATGTTCTTTGTTATGAAAACAATTAAGTTTTCCAAGGTGTTTCATAAACAACTTTATTTCGATAACGATTATTTATAAGTCTCACTTTGAATAATCCTTATAGTGATGAAAATTCAATTTTCTCAAAGGATACTGTTTTAACTTTATTAAAACAATGGGTGATCTGCAAAAGAGTGATGAAACGTTGTTCACCAAGAACTAACTACAATATGATAAGAAATGAGCTTTATCCAAATAATCATGAGTTTCATGACCTTGCTGGCGCTCGAAAAGAATAATCCACAACGTAACTTAAATCGAGATGAGTACTTGTTCAATGGTTGCATCACTAATGCGAACATTAGGAAGAAGCAAGAAAATATAGATAATATCGATACATGTAGAATTTAGCAGTCAAATGTAGTCTTTTCATTAATTACAAACAAGTCAAAGTTGTACCGTAACACATTACGTGTCACTATGTCATACAATTCCAAGAACTCATCCTACCAACTGATGTCTCAGTTAAGTTAGGGATTATTTTTAAAAGATACCACAATGAATACTAATCTACAAGAGTCATTAGGTGTTCCACATGTCCCGAAAGATCCATCGGTCCCAATTCAGAAGAAGATTTATTCAATTTATTTATTGGACACTGGGCATCCTCATCATTGGACAATGGCCTAGGAAGAACCCTTAACACGAATCAACAATCAATTAAAACCTTATAATTCAATCATAGAACTTAACGACTTTCTCTTAACAATTTCTTATTCCATACAAGTTAAATTTTACTTTATTCAAGTTTCGATCATCTTATACTCAAGGCAATATCCTACCTCATTCTCCAATACTTTCAACCTTATTCTTAGACCTTATTAGGGCAATAAAAGCTCGATATGAACAACGCTTAATTTCCAATCCTATAGCTCTTTTATTAATAGTTATCAAATGAGTCACTAGTATGAAATGACTCGATCATTCGATTAGACTTCTCGGAAAGGTACTAGTGGCATGAGGCTTTTGGGTAATGGTTCCAATGACAGCCTCAAGTGCAACATTCACCCTTTTGATTTCAATTTAAGAATTGGATGACAACGAATCAAATGACATCTTTCTAGGTGGTAACGTTTTGTCAAACTCCACTCTATAAGGAAAGATCGTCATGACATCGATATCAGATTTAATCTCGCCAATTCTTCTTCAATATCACAATCAAATAATATCTACATTTCTACGAATATCGACCATTCTGTTGTGATCATAAATATCCACAACTTAGTTTAGATCTAGAATAGCTAGAACTCCTACGGGAATAGCTTCAATTGATTTGCTAGGGGATTTATGGTTTCTTGTGACAATCTACGTCGTATAAATACCTTGTATAAATATCAAAATAATCATCAAAAAATCATGTAATAAAATTACATCATATATATATATATATATATATAATCCAAGTTATATATATATATATATATATATATATATATATATATATATATATATATATACATATATATTAAAATAACACTTCTCAGTCTGGCCTTGTCGGTAACTCGAGAATTCTTCGGCACCGTTATAGTCAAAAGATTTTTAGACATTTTTAGAGAAATGTTTATAGTTAAAAGATTTTAAAATGTTTTATTCAAAACCTTGGTTTTAAAAATCTTCGTTCTCTATAACGAGAGCTCTGGTACCAAACTGTAACACCCCCAAATTTACACAATTCAATACAGCGGAAGACTCGTTGGTGTTACGGGATAGCACATTACTCACATCATAGACAACGCATAAACATCGCGTCGTTTAATAATAAAGCATTTCCATTCATAAATATCAAATTTACATAGGTCCCAAGTCATTGTATTTCATACAGATTTTACAAAGCATTTGAATGGAAATTATTATTTCAGTGCGGGCCATGAATTCTTGTTGTCTTCCCGAGAATTACCTTCAAGTACCTGAGATAAAACATGTTAAAAGAAAAGGTCAGCGATAACGCCGAGTGATTCATAGAGTTTAATGAAAACCATTAATATATCATTAGTATATATTTATTACCGAAAATCATTTTGTACAAATCTTTGTAGTAGGCCATAAAATAGCCAAAGTTATTTTATACAAATCCTTCTCAAAAATCATAATATAGGCTTTCGCCTTCAAAATCATTATGCGAACCATTGTCGTTAAAAACATCATACAATACGTTTTATAACGTTGTATAGATTAAATAAAAACCGTTATATGAATATGGTTATGTAAAACCAAAACACGAACATAATATCAATAATAAGACCCTGTATTGCTAGTCAGGAAATATATCGTAGTTCAGTGCGTATAGCAGTATTTCGTTATTTTTGGATTATTATAAGCCGCACGACATTGTTACCTTACTACAACAAACAACGGGTAGGTAACCCGAAACTCATTTGCCCATCTAAATTAGCGTGTCGTCACAATAATCACGCTCGTGTAAATCTTCTCATACATAAATTCGCTTACCAATCAACGTGGCACGACGGGGATCAACCGTTAAGGCGCAAACTGGGGTGATCGTCCCCAAATAGTACTATTATATGCATAAGCGTCTTCCAAATCCCGGTAGTTCACAATTCATTCTAATGGGACTTTTAGTGACATAACCTAACTTTAATAATCCATTTCATTTCATTTATCGGGTCATATAATCATTCATCGGGTCATACAATCATTCGGGTCCAAATCAGTAAACAAACAATCAGGACAACTTGTGTCCTATTTCATAAAAACTAACATGTTATCTCCCTCGCGGGTTTATAAAACATTTCATAAAAACATTTAAAAGAGTGCGAGGCTATGAACTCACGTTGATGTGGGAAAGCGGGTTATCGACAATTCAGATGTACGGTACGTGCTTCAATCACGGAAACCTAGACAAATAATACTCGTCTTAGACTCTTGTCCAATGACTTTATAAAAATAACAATTATGTATACATATGATGATTTTATAAATATGACGATGATCAAGTGGGATTGTACATTTTTACTCATTCGTTATAGTGTTTATGTGTTGGTAACATTTTTATACTAGTTTTACTAGTTTTACATGTTTTAGGCCCAATAAGCCTATTACAAGCCCAATACTTTATATTAGTCCATTTTACACTTTTTTTATCAGTATTATACTTTTCATGTTAGGCCCAAGTGGGTTAAGCCCAATAAGTAAATTTATAAGTGTTTAGCCCATTTAGTTGGATTATTAGTCCAATAATGCTAACTTAGCCCGTTAATGTCCATATGTTATTTAGTTCGGGTTTTATCGGTTTTTACTTGTATTAAGTACTTATATATCAGTATATGTCTTTTAAAAAGTTTACATTAGACGGGTCCGATCGTCTATATTTTTATTGACGAAAAACGTTAATTTTACGGTACTAGCCGAAAAGACGTAAAAATCATGTTTATAGATTTTATAACTTATAAAACTTACCAAACTACCATTTTTATATAATTTCCATTTATTTATCCTTATACATATTTATATAAATGAAATATATAAGTTAGTGGGTTTTAATTTAACATTTTATACTATATTATTTTGAGTGCTTATATAATACTATTAAACTTTAATTTCACAAAATCTGATTTTTAGTTTCACTTTCACCATTTTTATCATATCTTGAGTTCTATAAGAAGATAGAAGCTCATTTTTGGATGACATAAACGTCATATTATGTGCTACAAATAAGTTAGTTATAGCTACTTCTCAATCAATGTCTAAGTATCCTTAACAGTCCCTACAAAACAGATTATTCAGATTGGTATACTAATTTTGTTTTGATCATATCTCACTCATTTTGATGATTCCATTGCATGGCCAACTCTCACATGTGTATGACATCTAATAATTACTTTAAATTGATTCCACCATGACATTTTATCAGTTTATCATTTGGTTAGTTACTGTTTTTATACAGCCAACTTTATAAGCAAGAATTTAACCTTTTTACCTATGGTTTTCCATCTTTTTTTTAACCATGTTTATCAAACCTATCAACACAAAATCCCCACATAATATTTTAAATCATCATTAATCATCATATAAATATACATAAATAAAGAAATTACAAGATTACATAATCAAAATAACAAGAGGATAGGAAGAACAATCTCTATACCACCATTAGTGATGAAAAGATGAGGTTTTTGATGAACAAGACTTGGTTCTTGTTATCAAATCTTCAACTTTAGCAAGGAAACTTCTTGGGTCCTTTGGATAGATGAACACCTCCATGAATTCAGCCCTTTAACCTTATGAAAACCCATTTCAAAGGTTAAGATCACCTCCAATCTTCATATCTTCAAAGGTTCTTCATCATATGTGTGAATAACATATGATTTCATGGTTAAATCAAGATCAAATGGGTTATTTAGGGTGAGAGTGGGACAAATTTTTGAGAGAGAAATGGGAGGATGAGAGTGGTTTGCATGTATGTGTTTTGGAGAAATGGTTTGGTTAGATGGTTTTTGTGGTTTGGTGTAGCTTACAAGTTAAGCTTGAATGGACAAGTGTCCCTTTTATTCGTATAAAAATGACACCAAGGTTGTGTTGGTGGAAATTTTTGGCCCTCCCATGTTAGTGGGGTGGGGCAAAACTTGTTTTGTCTCATCCCACTAATTTACGGGTATTCCTCGATTCTAGTTTCCTCGATTTGCGTGCCCTCGGGTCGTTTTACGAAAAAAGTTTTTATAATTTATGAATGAACGGCACAAAACAAATCTAATAAAAATTGTCTCATCAAAACGGTGTTCAAAAACGTAAATACGTAATCCTAAGGTTTCCGGTTTAGTCATAAAGGGCGTTAAATTATAATCGTAAGTCCTAATCTGTTCTCGTAAGTTTGTGAGTTTATGAACCAACACAAATTTAAAATCTCAAAATAATATTCACAAATAAATTTATTTTCTGAAATGTCGGACTGTCACCAAAAACGGTGTATGTTAACGTAAGTACCTAACGTGGAATCCTCCGGTTTAGACGTAGTCGATGCTACTTCAAGACGTAAATCCAAATTACTTCCCAAAGTAAGTGAGTTCATAATGTAACATTACAATAATGTTTTTAAATAATACTTGAGAATAAAATATCAACCATAAATTGACGGATTGTCACAATTACACCTTTACTTGTTATGTTTATTAAGTCTCTTGCACAATCGTCACAAAGCACAAGACCAAATCATTTATTGATTAACGAATTGAAATAAACCATATTGAGAATCCTTTAGACCTTTAGACTCAATAATGATTAACCAAAGTGACAAACAATAACAAGTTCCAATTCAACTGCATATGTTATCACCATAATCCAAAACAAACACTAATAGAATCGAAACATACATTCATCACAAGTTTTCATATGATTCATACAAGTATCAAAACATCATTCACATATCACAAAACACATAAATTACCATAAACATGAACATAAAAATGATTGAATAATAAAGAAGAAGTTACCAAACATTAGAGTTAATAGTACCAAAGTACCCAAATGATTCAAACCACAAGAACAACCAAAATACAATGCATCACCCATAACCTTCTTGGACATCAACCTGTTGGTGCGAGTATGGAGCCTTTTGGGGTGTTTGGGAATGAGGATTGTTGGAGATTGGATGATTTATGGAGTGTGGCTTTCTTCTCTACTTCTTTCATAGCTTATAACATGAACATGGTAACCAATTCGACCCCTCACCACTTGGATGAGGGGTGATAAAAAGTAGCAGGGATGGTGGTGGTGTATCAAAGGTAATGAACAAGGATTGAGATTATGATTGATTAAGATATATAAAACACTACCCCATGGATCTTATTTATAGGTGAATTAGACTTGGTCACCAAACACTTTTCTTTAAGCCAAATGTGTGTTGATATGGGTTTAATGAAACTTAGAAGAGAGGAAATAGAGTTATGGTCGGATTAGGGAGCAGGGGAAAGTTAATGAAGTGTTTAAGTATACGTGGAAAAGTGACAGGAAGAAAGGAGTTGACGGATTATTGAATTAGCCGGCCACCTTTTCAGATTGCTGGCGGCTTCTTTTTGCTGTTTTGCTGGCAACCTTTTCACTTTGCTGGTGGCTTCTTTTCTCGCTGCCTCCTTCTTTACCAACTTTCTCCTACTACTTCTTAAGTCCTTATTCTTTGTTTCTTCCTCTTTCTTTCTTTCAAACTTTCCAAGACTCTTATTCTCTGTATTATTCGTTATACGAGAACTACACTTTCATGTCTCGTTCATCCTTTCTCCTCAATTCTCTCCTTTTATTATCATCTTCGCGTTTCTTCTTCCTTTCTCGTGATGTATCCATTGATGAACCAACAATAACAAGTAAGCTTCATTAAGTATCATAAGTTCAAAATAATCACATAAATATATGCATAAATATCACGAATATGCTCCTACAAATATGTTAGTTTTGAGCGTTATCAAAGCGTGGGCAAGCCCTCGAGCGCAACAAGGCAATATTGGAAGAAGTGAAGAAGCTGGTAGATGCGGGCATTATGCGGGAAGTCTACCACTATGACTAGCTCTCCAACCCAGTCATGGTCAAGAAACATGATGGCAGTTGGTGCATATGTGCGGACTTCACAGATCTTAACAAGGCTTGCCCTCAAGACTGTTACCCACTGCCCACTACCCAAACGCATATAAAGGGTACCACCAGATTCATATGGCAAAAGAGGATGAGGAGAAAACAACATTTCATACGAGCCAAGGGGTCTATTGCTATACAAAGATGGTGTTTGGCTAACGAATGCAGGAGCTACCTACTAGCGGCTAGTCGACAAAGCCTTCAACTGTCGTATTTGACGTAACTTGGAAGTTTACGTGGATGACCTGGTAATAAAGAGCCTTACATAAGAAAAACTTATCAGAGATATCCAGGAGACCTTCGGAACGCTAAGGAAGATCAACATGAAGTTGAATCCCAAAAACTGCACATTTGGAACGACCGAGGGGATGTTCTTAGGATACATGATAAATCCTAATGACATCAAGCCGTGCCCAGATAAGGTAGAATCCGTGATACAACTTCCATCTCCACAGACACTAAAGGAAGTACAATCCCTGAATGGAAAGATGGCAGGGCTGGACAGATTCCTCTCTAAATCCGCAGAGAAATCGCCCCCCTTATTCAAAGCACTCAAGAAGTGTATGAAAAGGGAGACTTTTGCTGGAGAAAGGAGCTAAAATAGGCTTTCTACCAGCTCAAGAACACTTAGCGATCATCCCCATTTTGGTTGCACCGTGGCAAAAAAAAGAGCTGATGGTATATCTAGCCGCCACGCACGGAGCGATCAATGCAGTCCTGGTGAGGAACAGGAACTCGGTCCAAACACCAGTCTACTTCATAAGCAAAGCGCTACCGGGTCCAAAATTGAACTATGCTCCAATGGAGAAGCTGTTTTGGCATTGGTATATGCTACAAAAGGTTGCCCCGGTACTTCTAGGCACACCCCATAGTAGTGATCATTGATCAGCCTATCAAGTAGGTAATATCTAAACTGAACATGCCAAGGAGGCTGCAAAAATGGAGTGTCTTGTTGGGTGAGCACAACATCTCTTATAGACCATGCACGGCGGTCAGAGGTCAGATCTTGGCAGACTTCATAATAGAAAATCGGAGGAAGAGGAAGTAGTGACCCCAAAGGTTGAGCAATCACTCCGCCGTGGTGAAGTCATAACATCAGTGCCTCTAATGTTATGGTTATGGTACCTCCATAACTAGGTGAAACTGGTCATGCATGTATATGGCTATAGGTATTCTAAATTAAACATAAGCAAGTCAAACATATAAACTTATACAACGGGAAAACATTTGGCTGCATACGGGGAATCCTAATAAGGAAAGAATGTCCATACTGTAAGGACGGGAATCCGTACCTTATGTCCAGTGAATGAAGAAGATGAACTGAGGAGAATCCTACTTCGGTATCACTAATGCTACATAAATACATACGTGAATAAGTATCTGATTACTAAATACGTTACTGGTTTTATATCATGTCTTAGCTTATTTTATATGTTCATATCATGTTTTACTGTTTTAAGCCTTAAACTGTGTTTATCTTATATTTTGTCTATTCTGATTAAGTATTTCTGGTATTCCATGTATTATTATACTTACTGAGTAATAATAAGTAACTTTCCAAAAATAGCAGGTTTCCTAAAATAGAAAGTTTCCAAAAATAGAATGTTTCCAAAAATAGAAAGTTACCAAAAATAGAAAGTTTCCAAAAATAGAATGTTTCCAAAAATAGAAAGTTTCCAAAAATAGAATTACTGCTTAAAATAGATAAGTTTCAAAAAATAGAAAGTTTCCATAAATAGATTAGCTGCCTGAATTAAATAAGTTTCTAAAAATAGAAAGTTTCCATAAATAGATTAGCTGCCTTAATTAAATAAGTTTCTAAAAATAGAAAGTTTCCATAATTAGATATAAGCTGGTTAAATAAGCTAAATATATAAGCTTAAGTGTTTTTCTGATTATTTTCTAAGTCATAATGATATAATGTATAGTTTATTAATTATTACATGTAATTTAAATAAACTATAGGTTAAAAGTATGTAATTAAACATATCATGTTTTTAATTAAATAAATTTAAATACTTAGGTTAAAACATGTATTATTATTTATTAATAATATAACCTAAGTCATGTTAATTAATTAATTATAACCATGGTTTTTAAATAATTAATTAATTTTAATTCTAGAAAAATATAAATACTTAGGTTAATAAATTCATGATCTAATGATTAATTATAACCTAAGTCATGTTTTATTAAATTAATCATGTCATATTTTATTAATTTAATTTATAACATATGATTATTATAAAAAAATATAATCTTAACATAAACCATGAACCAGATCTTGACTAGAAACCATGAACCGGACCTGAAATCGACACCATACCCCGAACCACTTTGGGGTTCCCTTTGGTTTGCTGCTGCCGTGGGACCCACACCACCAAACCGGGACCATATTGTCTCGGTGGTGGTCTATTAGCCAAACCGAGACCCCTTTAGGGTTCGGTTTAGGCATCGGCCAAACAAACACCCCTAAAAACATCCGTTTTGATTTACCCGATAACAAATTACATGTTTGATTTACGTTTTTAATTAGGTTTTTTAAAAACATCATGTTCTTATTAATTTATTAAATCAAAACAAAAGAAAAAGGATTAAAAAGAGGTATACCGAATGCGTAGATCTAACGAGGATGAACACACACGAACACACGTACAAGATTCAAGATCAAAATCAACTAAACACCCCCCTTTGGTGTTTTATGTCGGCGACCACAAGAGAGGAAGAAGGAGAAGGAGAAAAATCTTTTAGGTTTTTGTTTTGATTTTTCTGTAAAGTGAAAATGATTAGTAAAAGTTACCTTAACCCCTTCTTAGTAAAATTTGAGATGGGCTTGGCCCATCTCCTTGATGTAGCCGCGGTTAAGGGGCCCCACATGAGTTACCCGTACCGTTTTCTGTGTCTCGTTATTTAAGTGTTCGTTCGTGTTTATTTGTGTTCGCGCTTTATGTGTTCTCGTTAAATATTTACCGTGACCTAATATATTTATTCACGCTCATAACAAATATATATACGTAATTGAAAGTCCCTAATCAATGCAAGAAACCCTAATCTTAACTAAATCAACACAAGGTATTACTTTTCAAACGTAATCTTATTATTGTATAATAAAGAATTACAAGTGTTATGGATAACACAGTTTGATGACAATGTGTTGTGCACACTTTGAACAACAATAAACCCTAACTTATGAATACAGTCGTAGCTGTTTGATTCACTAAGTTATATGCAATAATGTTCTTGATATCTCAAAGTGTTAAACATTAATGCATGGATACACATCCTATTTATAGTGTTACGAGTTTGACCTAAACAGTACTTGATGGCGACTACACAAGCTTTTACAAGTTCCCACATCAGTCACATGATGTCCTTCTATTCTTGGTAGTCTTCCATTATGCTTTAAGGAAACAGTTGTCAAAACAGTTTCCTTTTTCTTCATAGTCTCGAACACACAAATGGCATGTCCAAAGTGTGCTGAGAGTTATCAGGGTATTGCCACCCCTGTTAATTCTCAACCCCTCAGAGTCCCTGATACATCTTGGCTGTTATCCATCACAGCCAATGAGTATGTCTTCAGGTAATTCTTCGACTTCCCTGACAATGTCTCTGACATGGACTCCTCTGAGGTTGCTCACAGAGACTTGGATCTCTGTGAGTCTTGCGAAACTTGCCTGCCTCCTAGGCACAGGCAAGGGACTATCTAACAGCCTAATTATGTTTAAATCAATGATCAGGGAATCTAACAAGTTTAGATTCCTAAAAATCTCCCCCTATTTAAACATAAATAATGCTAGATCTAACTAAGTTAAGGTAAGTGAGTTTAACAGCTTCTTCTTACGCATAACAAATCTAAACAAACATACCTCATGATTTTATTAAAACTTAAAGAAAATTACAAGTGCATTACATAAGCAAAATAAAAGATGAAGGTAAAAAGGGCTGTGAACATCTTCAATAGTCATCATTTTTAATTCTTTCTTCAGCTTCAGCCAAGTCTAATCTGTTATCAATTTCATCCTGCAAAGTCTTTGCAAACTTCTTGGAATACTCTGTGTTGATCTTGAGACACTTCTTGTGATAGAGTAGCTGAATAGTTGAAGCTAAGCACAACTCATCTTCCCTTTGAAAAGCATACTGTCAAGGCTTGTTCATGAATGCCATTCCTCTTTCAGGCTCTGTGTATGTCTGACCATCAACAGGGCCAACAATACCATTTGGGAGGATCAAATCCCTGTGCATGCCATCCACTTGAACATCTTCAGTAACAAAAGTTTCATTAACAATTTGTGAAATCCTTCTCCTTTTGTTGCCTGTCTTTGGGGGTTCTTGTTCAAAAAGCTGTGGTGGGGGATCAATCTTAAGTTTGGCTGCTGTTTCCTTGATCCAGTTAAACTTGGCCTTAAGAGTTTTAAGCAGAAGAAAATTAGCCTGTCCAGACTTTTTGGCAGCTAAGGCTTCAAGTTCGAACCATTCTGATAACCCAAGTGTCTTTAACCTGAAGTTGTCAAACACATCCATATTTCTCTGTTGGTTTTCCCTCCATAAGATCATCTGTGAGGTGTTTGTGGATTTATGAATGGTGTATTTGAACTTGGTTATCTTGCCAGAAGCATATCTGTTGTTCACGCAGGCATCATAGTCAGCTTTGACTTTCCTTAAAGCCTCAGCGCGTTTTGCTTCCATTTCCCTCAACCTTTGTTTTTGTTTTTCCCTTTCAGGTGGTGTCATCTTCCTTAGAGTAGCTTCATTTAATTCTTTGGCTGTCTTGAGTTCATTTAATCTTTTGAATTCTTCAGCCTGTTGCTCTATTTCTTCAGGGGTTAAAGGAATCTCATCGGAAGGTGTAAAGGTTGAGAATTTGGAAAGGTCTGTGGTGGATCCTCCTGTCTCTAGCATCGCAGCTATCTTCTTAAGTTTGGTATCTGTGTCAACCAAAACTATCTCCTTTCCTTTCTTCGAGACAGAGGACTCCACACTTATGTTTTTCAAAACATCAACTCTTTTGATAAATGCTGTCTGAGCCTGAGTTTGAATAGCTTTGGGGAAAGAGCTAACAGTGAATTTTAATTTCTTGGCAGCTGGTTCATCATCATCCTCAGGGTTGCTGGTGTTAACCAAAACGAGAGACCTTGATGAGTCAGCTCCATCTTGAGTTTGTTGCTCCCCCTGAGTATTATCCTCATCATCAGGTATTATATTAGGTGTGATGACTTGGAGAGGAACAGGTGTGATGGTGGGGTTAGGTGATGATGAGCCTTGTTCAGCAGATGCAAGACTGAGTGTTGTATTCTTCTCCCCCTCATGTTTATCCTTACTTCGCAGATGTTTGGATGAACGTGCTTGAAAACGTCTTGCAATCTGCTCCATAGAGGCAGCCATAGCACGTTGTCTTTTCCTTGAAGCCCTGGCAATCTTCAGCATGAGGTTGGCATTTGCATTAGTATTTGCCTGAACACGCCTAACAATAAAGTTAGCATGGCGGTATTGCCTGGTGCGAACATCATTAAATTGCCTGTGCATGGTGAGTTCATGTTCATGGAACATGACAGGGACTGCTGAGTCAATGGCATCCTTTATTCTTGTTGAAAGATGACTGAGTCCTTGGGCTACACCTCTTCTTGCACCATCCTGAATTGGCTCAGTGACAGCCTCAGTCACAGCCTTTTTGATGATGCCTGGGAATGTCACAATGAAGTTGTGCATCTCAGATTTGATCACATCCAGCTTCCTTGATAAGCGCTCAATATCTGATTGATGATGAACAGGCTGAAGATTCTTGATATTGAGGCTTTGCTGAGCATAGTCATCCCCCCTTGGTAATAAGTCAAAGTTGGTCTAGGCAGGATGATCAAACAAGAGAAATTCTGCTGTTGGATCATAAGTTGGTCTTTGGAATACAGTTGTTGTTGAGGTAGCAGAGTTTGGAGTATCAACAACATTCTTGGGAGGAGAAGTCTTGTCACCAGCTGGTGTAGACACAGCTATTTCTTTAGGAGGAGAGACAGACAGCTGGTCTTCCTCATCTTCTTCATCCTCTTCATCGAACATTCCTTCAGGGAATTCATCTTCAGGCATGGGCTCAATATCAGAGACAGAATCCTCTAATGAGAGCATTTCTTCATCAGCATTTAACAGAGGCTCTTCATCATTGGTTTTGTCTTGATTACATGTATCAGACTCCTTTTCTTGTTGTACCTGAGACTCGATGACTGGTTGTACAATTTCAGCCTGCAAATTTGTTGTAATTAGTAACAGGGAAAAATATAAGGGGAATGGTCGCCATTTCGCTGTCCCAGAGAGGCTGAGGGTGATTACTTAGCCACTCCAAAGGATAAATCCTTGGGATTCTTTTAAGGGTGAAAAATAAGGTTAATGATCGCCATTCGCTGTTCCTAGGAAAGCTGAGTGTGATTATTCAGCCCCCCAAAAGGTAAAACCTTTGGGACTCTTTTGATTGTGAAACATATGTTGTTTATGGATCGCCAGTCACTGCCCCTAGGAAAGCTGAGTGTGATTATTCAGCCCCCCAAAAGGTTAAAACCTTTGGGACTCTTTTAAGAGTGAAACATATGTGGTTAAAGGTCGCCTGTTACGCTGCCCCTAGGAAAGCTGAGGGTGATGATTCAGCTCCTCCTGAAAGGATAAATCCTTTGGGACTCTTTTAAGGAGGGAACCAAGAGGCTGTGTGAAGTACAGCTGATCAAGGTTGAGACATTAGTGTATTCAGGTTGTTGTTAGCCTGAATACTGTCTAGAGGGTGCAGGGTCATCGGGGTGCTTTATAAACACAAATGAATCATTCCCTGGTGCAAAGACAGGGTGTACAGAAGTCTTATAAGGATTCTAAGTGTATTGACAGACTTCTATGGGTCGAGGATTACCCTAACTTCACCACTCTCTCCTACAGACAAATGAGAGTGGCTGCTTGTGAACCTCTAAAAATGTACACTGATTACCTGTGAGATATCAGCTTGATCAGGCTAGTTTCCTGTCGTCTCAGCTGACTTTGAGACACTAGACTCCTGTTGTTTGTCAGCCAATGAATCCGAATCCACATGAGTATCTGGACCAGAGGAGGTGTCAGTCTTCTTTCCCTTGGCCTTAGAAACAGCTTTGGAGTGGGAAGAAGAGGGGATTTTCTTCTTCTTAGGTTGTTGGCCAGATGAAGCCTTGGACTTAGTAGTGTGCTGCCCAGAGGTAAAAGAAATAGACTTGCCAGCGACACTAGAAGTATTCACCTTCTCAGAGGAAGGGAGCAAGGGCTTCTCAGCGTTTGGTACTTGGTTGGCCACATTCATCATATGGGCGGTGACAGGGACATCTTCAGCTCCTATTTCCTTGTAGATAGCGCCTGTGATGCGGTAGGGCTTAAGAGCAGTCAAGGCCTTGTTGTGATAGTTATCTCCCAGCAAGCTTTTGAAGATCAGAGACAGGAAGCGCACATAGCAGATATTCTTTTCCCTGACCTGATTCCTTCCCTTCAGTTGTTCTACCAGGTTGGAGAAGAGAATGCTTCCAACGTCAACATCAGCTCCCCAGATTAATCCATAAGCAATAGCCTGATGGTTGAAAGACATCTGATCCTGTGATCCCTGCATTCCTCCCAGGGATTTAACAATGTGGGTGAAGAGGACACGCCACATGGGAGTGAAATACTTAATCTTCAGAGGAGATTTGGCGAGGACCTCAGCTGGTGTAAGGGCAGGGTTAACGTCATGGCAGGGGTTGAGTGTGGCCAGGGCTTCTTTGACAGCCTTTTTGTCAACTACCTTCAGGCATTCATCTCCATGCTTCAATCCAGCCACACTTGAAAAGTCTTTAAGGGAGAAGGCAAAAGGGTGTTCATTGCATGAAAGGCTAAATGTTATGGTGTCTTCTACCACTTCAGCAGAATACCAGAATTCCCTAAGGTATTCTTGGTAAAAGGTGGATGAGGATTTGGTGAAGGCTTCACTTAGGTCACAATTCTGCATGAAATTTACCAGATCTGAATAGGTGCTATTTGGTGCCTTAATCCATCTAATGGCGTTGTTGGAGGCGAGGATGCTCTCGTTGATCTCGAAGTTAACATTTGAAGCTTTGGGAACTAAAAACGCCATGGATTTGAGGTTGAAGGAGAAAGAAAATGGCGGATAGGTTGAGAGAGATAAGAACTTAGAGAGAGAAGTAGATTTTAGAATGGTGGTGGGTGAGAAGAGAAAGGAGACAATATATATTCAAACTAAGTGAACAGTTATTCAACCGTATTAAATGCAAGGTGCGAAAATGACTGCTCAAGTGGGTCCCCTTGACCTTTCAAAAAGTTTGTCTCCTCGTTATCCGAAAAATAAATGATTAAATATTTGAGAATGTTTTTTGCATTTACTTGGAAAGTAACTACCTAGTTTCATGTGAAAAACATTTAATATAGAATCAATCATTTAATGAACACATTTAATATCAAGCCACATGCTTTGAGATATTGAGCATCCCTAGCTCAACAACTAGCCTGTTGAACGAAGGTTCAGCCAAAGGCTTTGTAAAGATATCAGCTAGTTGCAGCTCTGTGGGAACAAAACGCAGCTCATTATCTCCCTTCATTATATGATCCCTGATAAAATGATACCTGATATCAATGTGTTTGGTACGAGAGTGAAGAACAGGGTTGTTGGATATGGCAATGGCGCTGGTGTTGTCACAAAAGATTGGCACTTTGTCATACAAGATTTCATAGTCAGCCAATTGACTTTTCATCCAGAGCACCTGAGCACAACAGCTGGCTGCAGCGACATATTCTGCTTCAGCTGAAGACATAGCCACAGAGTTTTGCTTCTTAGCACTCCATCCAACCAATTTTCCTCCTAGGATTTGATAGCTGCCTAAAGTGCTTTTCCTGTCAATACAGCATCCAGCATAATCTGAATCTGAATAGGCCTTGAGATCAAAGCCTGATTCCTTTGGATACCATAGACCTAGGGATGGTGTTCCTTTGAGATACCTGAAAATTCTCTTAACAGCCACTAGATGGGATTCTTTTGGGTTAGCTTGGTACCTTGCACAGAGACATGTGGAGAATTGGATATCTGGACGACTAGCTGTTAGATACATGAGTGACCCAATCATGCCTCTATATAAAGTCTCATTGACAGAGACCCCTGACTCATCAGGGCCCAAGTTGTTGGGTGGAAGCATGGGGCATTTCACTGATGCACAATCAGCTAAGTCATATTTTTTAAGTAAATCCTTAACATACTTTTCTTGACAAATTGAAATTCCCTTAGGACATTGTTTAATTTGAAAGCCCAAAAAGTAAGTTAATTCACCCATCATACTCATCTCATATTTCTTGGTCATTAATTTAGAAAAACGTTTACTAAGATTGACATTTGTTGACCCAAAGATGATATCATCCACATAAATCTGCACAATGATGAAATCACTCTTGTCCTTGAAGGTAAAGAGTGTTTTATCAATAGAACCCCTGACAAATTTATTTTCAGTTAAGAAATTTGAAAGAGTTTCATACCACGCTCTTGGTGCTTGTTTCAGACCATACATTGCCTTGTGAAGTCTGTACACATGGTTGGGAAACTCGCTGTTCTCAAATCCTTCAGGTTGTGCAACATACACTTCCTCAGCCAAATCACCATTGAGGAAGGCACTCTTAAAATCCATCTGATACACAGTGATGTTCATATAGGCAGCATAAGCAAGGAAGATTCTGATGGCTTCAAGTCTAGCAACAGGTGCAAAAGTTTCATCATAATCAATTCCTTCAGTCTGAGAGAACCCCTGTGCTACCAGTCTGGCCTTGTTCCTGATGATGTCCCCAATCTCATCCATCTTATTTCTATAGATCCATCTAGTGCCTGTGATATTCTTTCCAGGTGGAGCTGGCACTAGTGTCCATACTTTGTTCCTTTTGAACTGATTGATTTCTTCTTGCATAGCAGCTACCCATCCTTCTTCTACCAGAGCCTCAGCTACTCTTTTAGGTTCAATTTGTGAGAGAAATTCAGCAAAGAGACATTCATTGGCTGAGGCTGACTCTGAGTCTTGGATTCGCTGTCTGGTTGTGACCCCTGCATTTGGTTCCCTAATAATATTGACAAGAAGAATGTGTTGATATCTTGACCACTTATTTTGAGGAGCTGGGGATTCAAGGACAGGAGTACTTGTGGACACAGCTGGTACAATTTGAGTCTCATCCTGCTGACTAGGAGGGCTTTCTTCAAAGACTACTTCAGTGTCAGAGTCTTCTTCAGCCATATCAAGGGATGCTAATTCATTATCAACAGGAGAATCTTCAGGGATTTGAAGAATTGGTGAGTCATCAATATCATGAGAAGGGCCATCAGAAATTTGAGGTTCTTCTTCATCAAGTTCCTGAGAGGTAGGAACTTCTATTTTGTGAGTGGACAAAGGGTCAAAGGCAGGGACATAAGGAGTAAGAGTTTTGGAGTGATGATGACTGGTAGGTCTGGGTTCTGTGAACTCATCACTTGGGAAGGATATATTTTCATTAAAATCTATTTCATCACCCTTTGTTCCTGTTCTCTGTATGACTTCATCATCTTCATTGAATCTAACATGGAATGTTTCTTCTACTTCTTGTCTTCTAATGTTGAATACTCTGAAGGCTTTGGCTGTTGGAGAGTATCCCAAAAAGAAACCATCATCAGCTTTTTCATCAAACTTTCCAAGTTTGTCCCTGTAGTTATAAATAAACACAGGACACCCAAACACATGAAAATAGCTGACGTCTGGAGATCTTTTTCTGAAAACTTCATAGGAGGTTTTACCATGTCTTTTGACAATGATTGATCTGTTTTGTGTGTAGCAAGCAGTGTGAACAGCTTCTCCCCAAAATTGCTTTGGTAAGGCTGCACCATTTAACATGGTTCTTACTGCTTCAATCAAAGTCATGTTTCTTCTTTCAGCCACACCATTTTGTTCAGGGGTGCCAGCTGAAGAGAAGTTCTGTGAAATCCCTTTTTCATCACAAAAAGATTCAAGTTGATGATTCTTGAATTCAGTACCATTATCACTTCTTAGAGCTTTGACTCTAACATCATTCATATTTTCAACCTGTCTGATGAAGGACATGATGGTTTCAGCTGCTTCACTTTTCCTTCTAAGGAAGAACACCCATGTGTGTCTTGAAAATTCATCAACTATAACCAAGGTGTATTTGTTGTGATTAATGGTCTGAGGTTTGACAGGCCCAAACCAATCCATGTGAAGGAGATGTAAGCACTTGTCAATGGAGAATGATTGCCTAGTCTTGAATGAAGACCTGTGATGCTTTCCTTTGACACAGGAAGAACAAGTTTTGTCTTTGGAAAAAATTACTGAAGGTAGAACAGCAACCAAGTTTTGAGTGGCTATCTTATTGATGTTCTTGAAGTTGAGATGAGACAGTCTTTTGTGCCACAGCCAATTGACACTTTCAGAGGCTTTAGCAAGAAAACAATTTTAGCTGTCTTCAGAGCACACAGCCATGTTGATGACATAAACATCTCTCCTTCTAGGTGCAATTAGCACAACATCATTGTTTTTGTTGAATATGGTTCCCTGAGTCTTAGTAAACAAAACCTTATAGTCAGCATCACACAATTGGCTGATGCTAATAAGATTATGTTTAAGACCATTCACATATGCAACCCTGGTAAATGTAATCCCATTGCAGTTCACTGAGCCATATCCTTCTGTGTCACCTGAAGAGTTATCTCCAAACACCACTTTAGGACCTGGCTCCTTTGAGTATCTGTGCAGGTATTGTTGAATCCCTGTCATGTGTCTAGAACAGCCACTATCTAGATACCATACCGATTCCTTGAGATATTTCTACACAGATACATAGAAACAGATTAGTTCCTATGGTGAACCCACTTTCCAGTGGGTTCCCTGAATTGCTTATTAGCAACTCTTGTGTTCCTGAAAAACTTTTGGCATTGGGATGGACAGTTCATTGTTTCATGGTTATAACTCCCACAGATATCACACCCAGGGAAGTCACCACACTCGTCTGAGTGATGGTCTGTGAACCCACAGAATTTACAGGGAGGATAAGGTTTGTAATTTCCCTGTTGTCTTTTGGAACTATGTGGTCTGTCCCTAGAGGGTGTCTGAGCTCTTTTAGCTGCCATGTGTCTGTCATGATCTAAGGTCGAATGGTGAGAATTTTTACATACATTGCA
Source organism: Glebionis coronaria (assembly GCA_025667525.1). Lineage (NCBI taxonomy): Eukaryota > Viridiplantae > Streptophyta > Magnoliopsida > Asterales > Asteraceae > Glebionis > Glebionis coronaria. The sequence continues at coordinate 97,765 of JANFOE010000773.1, forward strand.
ATAAGGTTTGATTAACCTTTCCCCTTTGGGTTCACCTAGGACTGACTTAGGTTCATGAGAAGTAGAGCATTCAGCGGAAGGATTAATGTGTTGTTTCAAGAGTTCTACTTCTTTAATAAGAGACAACAGGCGATCTTCAGTGGTAGGTTCAACCTTATTCACAGCTTTAGTGGTAACAGGCTTAAAAGCTACTTGTTTGCAAGTTTGTTTAGCAGGAACATGAAAAACTTTAGCTGGAGGATTCTCAATATTTGTCCTAAGTTCATCCTTAGCAGATCTAGAAGAACTGCTGGGTTCAACTCCAGAGAGTTTGGGCAAGGGTGGTAGCTCAGCCACATCTTCAGAGACGGGGTCATTTTTCAAAGTGGTATCTGACATATGAATAGTCTCTGTAGATTTAAAGATAATGTCTTTGGGTTTGGTGAGAATTCTCAGCTTATTTTTCTTAGCAGATATATCCATTTTTAAGTCAGCAGGCACTTCATCCCTAAGCAATTCATCAATAGTAAACCTAGCACACAGCCATTTTTCAATAATCTTGTTCAATTCGGAGACTTGATCATTTAAAGCAATGTTTTTCAAGGTTAACCTAGCTACTTCATTTTGCAAGGATATTTTCTCTAAATTAACCCGCCTGAGAGTTTCACATTCAGCCTTAGCATTTATCATTTCAGATTTAACAGAGTGAAACTTATCAAGTAGGTTCTTTCTTTGTTCCTCAACAAAGTGTAAATCAACAATGGTGTAATCAAGGACATGCTTACGTTCATCACTATCAGACATGGATAAAAGCCTGTGTACCTTTTTCACTGTGATGTCAACCCATTGTCCTGATCTTGCATCACCTTTTCCAACAGCTGGTTCATCCTCAGCTATCGCCATAAAAGCCCTGACTCTGGTGGTGTCTTCTTCATCTGAAGTCAGTGGCTCATCATTCCAATCATAAGTTTCAGCAACCAACCCTTTCTCTGTCTTTTTCTCACCACCCTTCTTTTTGGACAAAGCTTCAATCTTCAAGTTCATTTGTTCTAACTCAGCTTTAAGTGCCTTGTACTTATTTTTGTAATCTTTCTTCTCAGTGTCCGAAGAATTGGATTGAGATGAGTTGTTTTGTTGTTTGTACTTGTAGGGTTTGGATGAAGATGATGGATAAGAGGGTGAGGATGTCTTGGTGGAAGGACAGTCTTTTTGATAATGTCCAAGCTTTCCACAAGCAAAACAAGTTTCTTTTGACCTATCAGTTGGTTTACGAGATGATCCTACTCTTCCTGATCTTTTGAAGTATCTTCTTTGGTTGACTAGCAAGGCTCTTTCATGGAACTCTGCATTGAGGTCTGTCAAGAACTCTTGGCTGCTACGGGTATCTTCTTCAACATCAGAATCGCTGTCATGAGGATGTGTTGCAGAGATCAATGCTTTGGAAGAAGCTCCTTGGACTACAAATCTTTCAGTCTCTGATTTTTAGATAGCATCGATCAGCCCTTCTTCATAATTGTACTTACCATAGAGCTGAGCAAGGGTATCATTGTTGATTGAGTTGTTAGCTCTCTAAGTCTGATTCATGCTCAGCCACTTTCTTGGAAGGCTGTTGACAAAAGTAGCATTGATCTCAGCTTGACCAATAGTGACATCATTCATAGCTAGGTCATTTAGAAGAATCTTCAGCCTAGTATAGGTTTGTTGAACCTTTTCACCTTCAAGTGACTTAAAGGCATTAAACTGAAGTCTGAGTGCCTGAATCTTTGTCTCTCTTGTTTCAGAGGGTCCTTCATGGCCAAGAATGAGGTTTGTCCGCATTTGTTTAGCTGTGGGACACTGAATGACAGACTTCATGATATGCTTGGGAAGGCAGGAAATTATGATGCTTTTGAGACGTTTATCTTGGTTTGCCAATTTCCTATCAGCTGGAGTCCATTGTTTGAGAGGTTTGGGAAGAGGGTTTTCTTCAGTGGATGTAAGCGCCATGGGAATATATGGACCATTTTCTAAAATTTCTAAAAGAAAAGGTTCAAGTCCATCAAGATATACAAGAAATTGACTCTTCCAACTGGCAAAATCTTCTTCATCAAAGACTGGTACACTTGTGACGTGTGATCCACCTCTTGAGTCAAGAAGTTGGGGTAGATCATCGTCATTGGCAGGAGGATTAAGTCTTGGTGAAGATGGGTTTGTGGAAGGTGATTGTGGTGGGTTAGAAGTTTCTGGCATGGTGGATCTTGATTATAAAACTGAGAACGATGTTTCTTGAAGGTTTTAATATCAAACACCGCTCTGATACCAATTGAAAGTCCTTAATCAATGCAAGAAACCCTAATCTTAACTAAATCAACACAAGGTATTACTTTTCAAACGTAATCTTATTATTGTATAATAAAGAATTACAAGTGTTATGGATAACACAGTTTGATGACAATGTGTTGTGCACACTTTGAACAACAATAAACCCTAACTTATGAATACAGTCGTAGCTGTTTGATTCACTAAGTTATATGCAATAATGTTCTTGATATCTCAAAGTGTTAAACATTAATGCATGGATACACATCCTATTTATAGTGTTACGAGTTTGACCTAAACAGTACTTGATGGCGACTACACAAGCTTTTACAAGTTCCCACATCAGTCACATGATGTCCTTCTATTCTTGGTAGTCTTCCATTATGCTTTAAGGAAACAGTTGTCAAAACAGTTTCCTTTTTCTTCATAGTCTCGAACACACAAATGGCATGTACAAAGTGTGCTGAGAGTTATCAGGGTATTGCCACCCATGTTAACTCTCAACCACTCAGAGTCCCTGATACATCTTGGCTGTTATCCATCACAGCCAATGAGTATGTCTTCAGGTAATTCTTCAACTTCCCTGACAATGTCTCTGACATGGACTCCTCTGAGGTTGCTCACAGAGACTTGGATCTCTGTGAGTCTTGCGAAACTTGCCTGCCTCCTAGGCACAGGCAAGGGACTATCTAACAGCCTAATTATGTTTAAATCAATGATCAGGGAATCTAACAAGTTTAGATTCCCAACAGTAATTAATATTAGTTCGTGATTTAATTACGTTCATGATTTCATGATCACATGTTCGTGATTAATTATTGTTAAATAATTATTGCGTGTTCGTGCGTAATAAATACTTATCGTGTTCTAACACGTACGTAATACGTAAAATCCTAACACATAAACGTGATCATGTTATAATAGGAGAGCTTTAATCTAATACGTATGATCTAAAGGGTACTATTCATGGTAAAAGCATGCGGGTTTTAGAGCTCATAATAAGCTTATAAGAATATCCTAAGTAAAAACTTATATAAAATGAAAAGTAGTGTTAGTGGACTATTTAAGCCCATGAAAAGTTAACCTAAAACTTAAATGCACCCAATAAGCCCATTTTATAAATTATAGTGACTTAAATGGACTTAGGATCACACTTAGGCCCATATAACTAATTAAAGGGACTTAAAAATGTATTAAGCCCAATAAATGATTTAAAGGCCCATTTAAGTAAATTAGTGGACTTGAAATATATTTTAGCCCACTAAAATAGCCCATTAGATGTTTAGCCCATTTAATGAGTCCATATAAAGTTTAGATGTTAAAATAAAAGTTTTTATAATAAAATATGACTTATAAAAACTTTTTGGTTGAAAATGAAAATTTATAAAACTTAAGGACTAAAACCGTTAACTTATGAAACTTATTTTTATAAACTAGTAAGCACAAAGACTGAAAATGTAAATATCCAAAAGTCTAGAGTTTAATAATTACTAACCGTGGCGAATAAAACCCTAGGGACCATTTTGGGAAGTTTCTAAAAGTTATTTTGTCATTTTAAAACCCTAAGGACTTTTTTTGTAAATTGCTGAAACCTAAAGAAGCCCTCGGGGCTGTTTTTGTAAATTTAGTAAAGTTACAAAACCTAGATATAACTAGGGGGACCAAATCTGCCATAAGCCGAAACTATAACAAGCCCTAGGTACTAAATATGTAAAATCCGAAAGTTTACTTGTTCAAAAATATGGAGGGACTAGTTTTGCCATGTTCCGAAACATTAACAAGCCATAACTCTAACATCTATTTTTATTATAATAAAACATAATTAGAAGTCTAGATCATAAGGATTAATGTATAAAACTTAAGTTTGTGATAAATAAATTATTTTATAAATATTAAATTGTTTATGAAAACTTTAGAGTTAAATAAAAATAATATTTTTTTTATGAAATATTTATTTGCATTTGCTTTACAAGATAAAATGTATAAACAAGATGAATGTGTGATATTAATACATGAACTCATATATTTTTAAGATATAAAATTATATGAACGTTATTTAAATTAAATGTTACTACATGAATATATTATAAGTAAAACCCTTTATGTTTACTTAAATATAGAACTTGGTTATAAATTTAATAGGATGTTATTGATACAAGTACTATAAACATAAATTAACATTTTAAGTGAAACATTTTCTTTGATGTTTATTTAAATATAAAACTTAATTGTAAGTTAAATGATTACTATAACTACATGTATGCTAACTAATATTAATAGTTAAACATTTTATGTGAACTTAAAAATGAAACTTATATAAATAAGTTAAATGAATATTGATGCTACTTGAACTACGGTTATTTAGATAAATACCATAGTATGAATGAACTGAATAAAATTCGTATAAGCATACATATATGTTCTTTGTACTAACTATTAAGATTGTACTATCTGATTAGGCGTAACTTTTGTGTGAGCTTTAATTGGATATCCGTGTTAAACAAGCAATTGCCTACTCCTAGGTGAGTTTACAGCCCCATATAAACTTTGATAAAACTTTCCCTTTTTGGGAAAGAAAAATATATAAACATATATTGGACATAACTGAATTGTATAAACTTGATTATGATCGATTATTATTAAAACTGTTAAATTGTTGTAAATCGTCCGAATGTTATAAATAGATCTATAAGGGATTGACCATCCCCGTCTGGGTGAGTCATGCTCACTGTGCCTTGGCCGGGACAACAGACGTATACCATGTTGGAACTGGAATGAGTATCTTTTTGTAAGACACTACGTCCTCATCTGTTGAGGACTATGGGGTTAAGCTTCACTTTCTAATAATAAACAAATGGTATTTACATTTTAGTAAGAATGCTTTGTGCATTATTACTTCTATGATTATTGTATGTCCAAACTAATTAATTGTTAAAATCTGTAAATTCACCAACTTAATGTTGACCCCGTTAGTATGTTTTTTTACAGGAATATGAAGTTAGTACGTGGTGTGTGCATGGTCTCCATCATCTTAGTAATCTGCATTGTAGGACTCGTCCGGGGTTCTATTTGGGAAACTCAAACAAAAACTCTTCACCGTGTTTAAGACAAAGTTTTATTTATTTGTTTAAATAAACATGTAATATGATTTGACTAACTCTTTATCTTATGCTCCATGGACTATATGCTATCGATCCACCCTTGTGACGTCTCTGAGGATATTTTCCGCATATTTTAACCCTACCCGGGGTGTCACAGAGAATGGTATCAGAGCATTAGTTATAGAGAACCAGATAAAATTTTAAATAAAATAAAAATAAAAATTATTTTTCTTTTATTTAAAACTGGACTATAACTTATAAGAATCTTTTTGGGATTTTATTTTGGGATCGTATTAGCTGAGGATATAGATCTTAGGGCATTTTATGCTATGTGAACTAATTGTATATATATATATGTTTACTAAAATTGATTATTAATACTGTTTAGTGAGGTATTGCTATATGTTAGACGTGCTAAACTTGAAAATTTTACACTACATAGTAAAATACTGAAATGAGAATATGAGTAATATTAAACTAAGCTTCACACTTACTAATTGATAAATGAACTACTTACATGATAATACATATATATATATATGTATAAGTATAAATATTTGTAACCTTAAAACATTCTAATAATTGTTTAAAAGGGATATATTTCATAAAGCATGTAATCTAAATAATATTGTTCTTTGTTTGTAAGCTTATACTCACTTCAAACTTAAAATAATACTATTTCAGAGCATCATGACTCCACCTACTGCATCCACGAATCTTCTACCCAAAGTATCTCCTACTCCAGTTGTTTGTTCATCCCCACGATCGACGCAGTGTGGATGGTTGTCAGCCTCAGATTCAGAGGATGACCCAGCCACCGAAGCTGTACTCCCAGAGGACCCTTTTTCTATCTCAGAATCAGCCACACCGGCCCCAACCTCAATGGAGGAGGACCGGGTCCCTTCTAGCATACCATCTTCCATGCCTCTGTCCTTTTCATCAGGCTATTTCTCCGGACCCGCACCCGTCTCCACTTATGAGACCGGGGGAAGGCTCCGGGGCAGGACGTGTCGATTCCGTCCAGGTCCAGATCTCCGCATTGGCTGCATGCCATGAGCGAGAGATATCCGACCTCCGCAGCCAGTTGACAGTCAGTCAACAGGGCCACGCCGTCATCTATGAGCGTATCGACACTCTTTTTCGCACTAGGAGGGAAGACTCCCAGACTGCTAAGGGCATCCAGGCTAGGACGGACAAGGCATTAAAGTGGTTATTGGATGAGAACTACCGCCTCCACCAACACATTCAGGTCATGGAGGTTCTGCAGCATCAGACCCATGCTGCTCTTGCCACCCAGGAGCAATCATTATCCATCTTCTTTGATCTCGCTACTGTCCGGCATGATGGGGTTACTGTGGAGATGGCTTATCTCATAGGGGTCGTCGATAGACTACAGAACCAGCTACTCTCTGCACTCCGTACACTCAAGGAGACCTGAACGACAGTTCGGACTTTGTGGAACACCATGAAGAATTCTGCAGCCCCACCAGCTCCATCCGCACCATCAGCCCCGGCATCATCTAGTGAACCATCCAGGCAGGATTAGCATAGACGTACTAGACTTCTTGTACGTCATGATAAGCTTACGGATTGCATCCCGGCTATCATGACATAGGGCCTTTGTACTTTTATCCCTTTTTCACCTTTTGATGATGTAATCCTGTACTTATCTTTTCCTTTTCTTTTGGGACATGTAACTTTGGGATATGATGTTTTAAAGACCGTGTGTATCATACTTTGGATTAGGCCCGACCGGCCTATGACTTAGATTGTGTTATGCTAAGATGACTGTTAAATTTCTCATGGAAATAACATGTAATCACTTGCTTTATTATATCTGTTGTGCAATGTATTATATTATGAGATCTTAACAGGTTGTCCAAATTTGTTATGAAATCAGGGCATAAGTTTCCTCGTGCAAATAATATAAAAACTGTACTAATGCTTGAACTAATAATCTCATTTTGTATATGATTATAGACAAATGGTAATTACGAGGTCAAATCCCAATAATACAACCACTTCCAATGCCGACAACGCTGAATCCCCAGAAGCTACACAAAATGTCACTACCGCACAACTGTGGGAAATGATAAGTGAAGGCATCACAGCATCTATGGCAGCCAGAGGAGCTAACCCGAATGCAAACAATGATCCAAACTTTGACGCTCGCAGAAACAACACCAACAGGGGTTGCTCTTACCCCGACTTCTTAAAATGTAAACCCTCATACTACCGAGGGAAAGAAGAAGTTGTTGAACTGATGCAGTGGTTTGAAAGGCTAGAGACAGTCTTCCGCATCAATGGTTGTGCTGACGAGAACAGAGTTAAGTTTTCCACGTGCACCCTACTTGAGAGTGCCCTTACCTGGTGGAACTCTGTGGTCGCCATTCTTGGACATGACGCTGCTTATACTCTCACTTGGGCCAACCTCAAGGAAAGAATGACTGAGAAGTACTGTCCCAGAGGAGAAATTAAGAAGTTGGAAGTCGAGCTGTGGGATCTCAAGTGTAAGAACAATGATATCCTTTGGTACAACCAAAGATTTCAAGAGCTAAGCTTGATGTGCACCAGAATGTTTCCTCTAAGGAGTGACAAGATTGAAAAGTATGCCAGCGGACTCCCTGACAACATTTATGACAGTGTGCTAGCTTCACGACCCACCACTGTTGAGGGTGCTATGGAATTTGTGACTGAGCTGATCAACAAGCGAGCCCGCAATCTGTCCGAGAGGCAAACAGACAACAAGAGGAAATCCGATGAAAAATCTCGTAGCCAGCACTAGCAGCCTTCCAAAAAGCACAATGTTGGGCAAGCAGATGACACTACCCCTACAACCCGCACCAAGAACTACTCAGGGACAAAGCCCAAGTGTTCGAAGTGTAACTACCATCATGTTGCTGGAGGACAATGTCAAGCATGCTACAAGTGCGGCCAACAAGGCCATTTTGCTCGCGATTGTCCAACCAATGTTGCTACCCCAGGTCGACCCAACACCAATCCTGGAAATAGCAACAAGGGCAAGTCCAACGCACGAGGGAGTGGAAGTGGGCAACAGGGAAACCGAAACCCTACTGGCGGGAGCAGTAGCGGGCCAAAGAAAGCTGTGGTATGTTACGAATGTGGAACCCCTGGGCACGTGAGACCTGATTGTCCCAAGAGGGCCAACCAGAAGAAGGACGACAAGGGAACTCCTTCGCAAGTGTACATGGCTGGCAATGCCCCAACAAACCCATGCTCTAGCATCGTACCTGGTACGTTCTTACTAAACCAGTGATATACATCTATCTTGTCTGATACATGTGTAGACCAAAGCACTACAATTGCTAAATTTAGTAAGGTAATGGAAATCCCTCCGATAGTTCTAGGATCCTATTATACTATGGAATAGTCGACGGAAAAGTTATGATAGTTAAACACCCTCATCCGAGGTTGTCCCTTAAAAACTTTCCAAATCAGTAGTTTTACGTCAATCAGATCCTAAAGAGTCTTGATAGCTTTGATGTCGTCATTAGCATGAATTGACTAGCAAGTATCATACAAGTATCCCATACGACCCAAAAATTGGTTTGTGTACCTTGGTGAGATGAAACCTTGATTATACGGGGGAGCCATAACCCCAATATAGTTAACACTAGATTTAGTGTCATCTCTAGAACCAACAGGCCAAAGAATACTTGGTCCGAGAATATCCCATTTCCCTAACTTGTTTCTTCCTTGCCTAAACCTGAAAGACACGTCCAACTCACAATGGGTGTATTTTGTAGGGTTACTCCCGCCACCTAGACAACCCTAAACCTGAAAGACACATCCAACTCACAATGGGTGTACTTTTTAGGGCTACATTCGACATCCCCCGTAAGGAGATGTTGAATGTCCTATATTTTTGGACATTCCTCTTTCCTCTTTGGGTCCAATTAGTTCAACAATACCATCATCCATTAGACGCTGGGAGATGAGAATTCCTCTTTTTAGAAGTTAGAATTTGTACAAATTTTGAACCAGTAATAGTGAATGTATGACCCTTGTTACAACACCCTGCAAGGCGCGCACTTCTTTATTCTTGGTATCTTCTTTTATTTCCACCATTTGAGGTACTTCTTTTCTGCGCCCCTCTCACTCAGCCTCACGGCAAAGGAAGCAGATTCTTTGCAACTTCTTACGCAAACGCCATCGACAACAATCTTAACCTCTTTGTTGGGTAGAGACTTTAGTACCATTAACTAATGTTTGTACCCCGCTGACTTGAGGTAAAGATCGTAAGTCTTTTCTTAAAGCTGTTAATATAGGAGGGGGTTAAAGTTAAACATGTTTGTTTTACCTTCAACCCCCAATTTTTTTTCATCCGTGGGTATGGAGATATAACTTGTATCTCACCCATGAAAAGGATGTAGAAATAGTGCATCCCCAGATTCCCAGCGTATGAAATATGTTGGCGTGTCCTCCTCATATTATAAACCATTTGCAATAGATTTGCCCTCCTAACCAAATCCACAACGCCATTTGTTTTCTCCCTGATCCTGGAAGGGTATAGTTGCGACCCCGTTAAGCTTTCCTTGCCTACCCATCCACAGCAGCAGTCTCCTTTACTGCTCAATCGGATGTATAGTGCGATCCAGATAAAGATCTCTTTGCGTTCCTCGCCTACCCATCCACAGCAGCAGTCTCCTTTACTGCTCAATCGGATGTATAGTACGATCCAGATAAAGATCTCTTTGCATTCCTCGCCTACCCATCTCCAGTAGCAGTCTCCTTTACTGCTCAATCAGATGTATAGTGCGATCCAGATAAAGATCTATTTGTTTTCCTCGCCTACCCGTCTACAGCAGCAGTCTCCTTTACTGCTCAATCGGATGTATAGTGCTATCCATATAAAGATATCTTTCCGTTCCTCGCCTACCCATCCACAGAAGCAGTCTCCTTTACTGCTCAATCGGATGTATAGTGCGATCCATATAGAGATCTCTTTGCATTCCTCGCCTACCCATCCATAGCAGCAGTCTCCTTTACTGCTTAATCGAATGTATAGTGCGATCCAAATAAACATCTCTTTGCATTCCTCGCCTACCCATCCACAACAGCAGTCTCTTTTACTACTCAATCGGATGTATAGTGCGACCCAGATAAAGATCTCTTTGCATTCCTCGCCTACCCAACCACAGCAACAGTCTCCTTTACTGCTCAATCGGATGTATAGTGCGATTCGGATAAAGATCTCTTTGCATTGCCCCTATCCGACCACAACAGTAATCTCTTCTACTACTCAATCAGATGAATAGTACAATCTGGATAAAAATATCTCTGCATTCTCTTCTGTTCACCTGTAATGACAGAAGTTTTCATTAATGTCGAATCAGACATATAGAAGTAACCTAGGAATAGACCACTTCACGTTCATGCCACCATCTGCACCTGAGAGAGAACCTGAAACAAATAATACACTTAGAACATCTATCACTTAAATGATGACTATGTTTTTAATAGCTTTGAGGACAAAGCTAAAATAACGGGGTGGTGCTATAAAATCCATGATTTTACCATGATTAAATATAACAAATTTCCACCTATTAATCCTAGAACACAAACTCATGTGTTATATTACTATAGGTCATGTGTGAACTTGTCTAACATGTACATATATTTTACATACATGCTTGTTATAATAAGTTGACCATGTAAGCTATGTACATAAATCAAGTAGTAAAAATGTACAACCAACATTTGATTAGACAACACTTAACAAAAATGAGAAAATATGTTAAATCATGTAATTATAGTCGTGTATATACATGCATATTCAAGGCATGCCTAGACTTTCTTGGACTAGCCCAAGGTTATGTGTTCTTTATGCTCTAGCCCAACATAGGGCCCAACCCAAGCCCACCCTACCCTTTGGATAACCTTACACGGCATCCCACCTTAGGTGGAAGAAGAAGAGATGCATGGGGAACCTAACGGCATACACTTGGCAAGAATACTCTTACCAAGACAAGTCATGCCTTTTGCCCTCCTCTCTCTCTCCCCTTTTATCCAAAAACACACACACATACACTCACATTCTTTCATGCAAATCTAAGCTTGTTTCTCTCATCCTATTCTCTTTCAATCATACGGCTTAAAGCCATATACATCCAAAAACCAAGTATTAAATCCACCAAGATCTTTGTCTCATCTTTACTACAAATCATTAGTAGTATCATTCACTTGGAATCACTATAAACAAGCCCTTGCTAAGCCATCTAGGCCACTGCTTGATTTATACATAGGGTTTTCTTCATCATTTTGAGTAGATCTCAAATCACCTTGTTCACCTAGATCATTTGTGGTACTTTTAGGCAAGAAAGGTATACACTACTTTTTCTTTCATTTCTTCATGCATGCATCATCATACATCTATAAACACAAGTAAATAACATGTTAAAATCAAGATTTGATGAAGCTATGACCATTATAGGTCACGACATATTTATAAAAATCATGTTCATGATTTAAAACCTTTTGATAAGGAACTTATGATTGGTATGTTATGTTTTAAACTTGATTTAAAAACCATATGAGACGTTTTGTAAATCTAAAGGTTGCATGAGTTACAAATCTTGTTTTATGGGACTATGGTTAAACCAATAGTCATAGATCTCATAAAATGAATGTGTGTAACCTAAAAGTTTTGAAGACCATGACCTTAAAGGTCACGACATACATGGTTAATGTATATGTGATTTATGTGTTAAGTTTAAATGATGGAATATGAAATGATACATGTTAAAATGACTATTAAAAATCACAAAAGTAACTTGTGGAATAAATGTAGTCGTGGGTTATATATGACCTAAACTGAATTAGATGTACATGCATGCTTATGTTAACCATAGATCTAATGATAAATACTAACTTGAGTATGTTAAACATAAAAACATATTTATAAAATCTTTTGGGAACCTTGGGAAGAGACAATATAGCTGTGGGCTATATGTAGTCACCTTGGTAAAATGGGAACCTTGGAAACATGCATATCACCTAGATAATCATGATTGTATTTTTGTAAATATTTACAAGACTTAAACACTAGTTAAAGTGTTCATCTTGGAAATATCAAGATCTAAAAATTATAGCCGTAAGTTATATATGAGGGTACATGGATCTATGTATGATTTTTAGGTCTAGACATGGTTTAGATCTCATTTTAAACTTGTGACTTATTTTCTTGATATGTACATAGTTAGATCTATTGTTCTAACACTTATAAATTTACATGCAACCTTAAAATTGGACTTGACCTATCTTAATATGCTATAACTAATGTAGGTCGTGGGTTATAAGCTCCTACTAGGGCTTATGACTTACTTGTAACCTTATGACACACCTAGATCTAATTTAGTATAACACATAAAATGAATTTTTAAGTTTTTATTTATCTATTTAGATTGAAAACTATATATTAATAAGCTCATAATAAGCTTATAAGAATATCCTAAGTAAAAACTTATATAAAATGAAAAGTAGTGTTAATGGACTATTTAAGCCCATGAAAAGTTAACCTAAAACTTAAATGAACCCAATAAGCCCATTTTATAAATTATAGTGACTTAAATGGACTTAGGATCACACTTAGGCCCATTTAACTAATTAAAGGGACTTAAAAATGTATTAAGCCCAATAAATGATTTAAAGGCCCATTTAAGTAAATTAGTGGACTTGAAATATATTTTAGCCTACTAAAATAGCCCATTAGATGTTTAGCTCATTTAATGAGCCCATATAAATTTTAGATGTTAAAATAAAAGTTTTTATAATAAAATATGACTTATAAAAACTTTTTGGATGAAAATGACAATTTATAAACTTAAGGACTAAAACCGTAACTTATGAAACTTATTTTGATAAACTAGTAAGCACAAGGACTGAAAATGTAAATATCCAAAAGTCTAGGGTTTAATAATTACTAACCGTGGCGAATTAAACCCTAGGGACCATTTTGGGAAGTTTCTAAAAGTTATTTTGTCATTTTAAAACCCTAAGGACTATTTTTGTAAATTGCTGAAACCTAAAGAAGCCCTAGGGGCTGTTTTTGTAAATTTAGTAAAGTTACAAAACCTAGATATAACTAGGGGGACCAAATCTTCCATAAGCCGAAACTATAACAAGCCCTAGGTACTAAATATGTAAAATCCGAAAGTTTACTTGTTTAAAAATATGGAGGGACTAGTTTTGCCATGTTCAGAAACATTAACAAGCCCTAACTCTAAAATATATTTTAATTATAATTAAACATAATTAAAAGTCTAGATCATAAGGATTAATGTATAAACCTTAAGTTTGTGATAAATAAATTATTTTATAAATATTAAATAGTTTATGAAAACTTTAGAGTTAAATAAAAACAATATTTTTTTATGAAATATTATTTACATTTTCTTTACAAGATAAAATGTATAAACAAGATGAATGTGTGATATTAATACATGAACTCATATATTTTTAAGAAATAAAATTATATGAACGTTAATTAAATTAAATGTTACTACGTGAATATATTATAAGTAAAACCCTTTATGTTTACTTAAATATAGAACTTGGTTATAAATTTAATAGGATGTTATTGATACAAGTACTATAAATATAAATTAACATTTTAAGTGAAACATTTTATTTGATGTTTACTTAAATATAAAACTTAATTGTAAGTTAAATGATTACTATAACTACATGTATGCTAACTAATATTAATAGTTAAACATTTTATGTGAACTTAAAAATGGAACTTATATAAATAAGTTAAATGAATATTGATGCTACTTGAACTACGGTTATTTAGGTAAATACCATAGTATGAATGAACTGAATAAAATCCGTATAAGCATACATATATGTTCTTTGTACTATCTATTAAGACTGTACTATCTGATTAGGCATCACTTTTGTAACACCCCTAAATTTATACAACTCAATACATCGGAAGATTAGTTGGTGTTACGGGATAGCACATTACTCACATCATAGATAACGCATAAAAATCGCATCGTTTAATAATAAAGCATTTCCATTCATAAATATCAAATTTACATAGGTCCCAAGTCATTGTATTTAATACAGGTTTTACAAAACATTTGAATGGAAAATATTGTTTAAGTGCGGGCCATGAATTCTTGTCGTCTTTCCGAGAATTACCTTCAAGTACCTGAGATAAAACATGTTAAAAGAAAAGGTCAGCGATAACGCCGAGTGAATTCATAGAGTTTAATAAAATCCATCAATATAACATCGGTATAAAATTATTACCGAAAACCATTTTGTATAAATCCATGTATTAGGCCATAAAATAGCCAAAATCATTTAATACAAATCCTTGTCAAAATCAGAATATAGGCTTTCGCCTTCAAAATCATTATACGAACCATTGTTGTTAAAAACATCATACAATACGTTTTATAACGTTATATAGATTAAATAAAAACCGTTGTATGAATATGGTTATATAAAACCAAAACACGAACATAATATCAATAGTATGACCCTGTATTGCTAGTCAGGCAATACATCGTAATTCGGTGCGTATAGTAGTATTTCGTTAATTGGTTTATTATAAGCCGCATGACATTGTTACCTTACTAAACCAAACAACGGGTAGCTAGCCCGAAACTCAATTTGCCCATCTAAATTAGCGTGTCGTCACAAAAGTCACGCTATGGAAATCTTCTCATACATAAATTCGCTTACCAATCAACGTGGCACGACGGGGATCAACCGTCAAGGCGCGAACTGGGGTGATCGTCCCCAAATAGTACTATTATATGCATAAGCGTCTACCAAATCCTGGTAGTTCACAATTCATGCTAATGGGACTTTTAGTGACATAACCTAACTTTAATAATCCATTTTATTTCATCTATCGGGTCATTTAATCATTCATTGGGTCATACAATCATTCGGGTCCAAATCAATAAACAAACAATCGGGACAAATGGTGTCCTATTTTAGTAAAACTAACATGTTATCTCCCTCGCGGGTTTATAAAGCATTTCATAAAAACATTTAAAAGAGTGCGAGGCTATGAACTCATGTGGATGTGGGAAAGCGGGTTATCGACAATTCGGATGTACGGTACGTGCTTCAATCACGGGAACCTAGACAAATAATACTCGTCTTAGACTCATGTCCAATGACTTTATAAAAATAACAATTATGTATACATATGATGATTTTATATATATGATGATCAAGTGGGTTTACATATTCTCTTTTACTCATTTTAGTGTTTACGTATTGGTAACTTCTTACTAGTTTACTAGTTTTACCTATTTACGTGTTTTAGGTCCAATATACTTATTATAAGTTCTTTAACTTGTATTACTCCATTTTATACTTGTATTATCAGTATTTACACTTTATATGTTGGGCCTAAATGGGTTAAGCCCAATAAATAAGTTTATAAGTGTTTTAGCCCATTTTGTTGTATTATTAGTCCAATAACGTTAACTTAGTCCTTTAATATCCGTATGTTATATAGTTTGGGTTTTATCGGTTTTTACTTGTTATATATGTTTATATATAAGTATATGAGTTTATAAAAGTTTACATTAGACGGGTCCAACCGTCTAAGTTTTATTTAACAAAAACGTTAATTTTACGGTAATAGCCGAAAAAGTCGTAAAAATCATGTTTATAGTTTTATAACTTATAAAACTTATCAAACTACCATTTTTATAAAATGTCCATTTATTTATCCTTATACATATTTATATAAATGTATTATATAAGTTAGTGGGTTTTAATTCACATTTTATACTATTTTTATTTGAGTGCTTATATAATACTATTATACTTTAATTTCCCAAAATCTGATTTTTACTTTCATGTTCACCAAAACAGCCATATCTAGAGTTCTATATGGAGATAGAAGCCCAAATTATTATGGCATAAACTAAATGATATGTGCTCCATTTAACTCTTCTATGGATACTGTTGAATCAGCTTCTAAGTATTTTATAAAATTCGTCCAAAACAGTATACTTAGATTTGCATTCTAAACTTGTTTTGATCATATCTCACTCATTTTGATGATTCCATTGCATGGAAAACTCTCACATGTGTATGACATCTAATACTTACTGTAAACTGATTCCACCATGCCATTTTATCAGTTTATCATTTGGTTACTTACTGTTTTTATACAGCCATCATATTTAGCAAGATTTTAACCTTGTTACCTATGGTTTTTCATCTCTTTAATCATATTTATCAACACTTGATCCCCACACAACATTTTTATCATCATATATTCATCATATACATATACAATAAGAAAGAAAATACATGATTACATAATCAAAATAACAAGAGGATGGGGAGAACAATCTTTATACCACCAAAGTGATGACATGATGAGCTTTTGGATGAACAAGACATGGTTTTGGGTAACCAATCTTATGAGATATCAACACCACTTCTAGGATCACCAAGTATTTGTAGATTCCTCCAAAAATCAGCCCTTGTTCCTCATGAAAACTCCTTGAGAAATCAGCCCCAAACTCCCTTGAAAACTCCTTTTTACATGTTAAGATCACCTCCAATCTTCATAAATTCAATGGGTTTTCATCATACGTAAATTATACATATGATTTATGGTTGAATCAAGATCAAATGGGGGTTGTTTTGGATGAGTTTGGGACGAATTTTAGAGAGAGGGAGGAGAGTGTTTAGTGGTTTGCATGTGTTAAAATGAATGAAAATGGTTTGAGGTGGTGGTTTTGATGTTGGTTGCTAGTTTACAAGTAAACTAAGACATGTGTCTTAGCTTATCTTGTAAGCTTGACACCACATGTTGTTGTTAGCTTTGTTTAGCCATGTGTGGGGGTGGGACAAGTATGTACTTGTTCCATCCCCATTAATTTACGGGTATTCCTCGATTCTAGTTTCCTTAATTTACGTGCCCTCGGGTCGTTTTACGAAAAACATTTTTATAAATTATGAATCAACGGCACAAAACGATTCTAATAAAATTTGTCTCATCAAAAACGGAGTTCGAAAACGTAAATACGTAATCCTAAGGTTTCTGGTTTAGTCGTAAAGGACGTTAAATTAAAATCGTAAGTCCTAATCTCTTCTCGTAAATTTGTGAGTTTATGAACCAACACAAATTTAAAATCTCAAAATAATATTCACGGATAAATTTATTTTCTGAATTGTCGGACTGTCACCAAAGAAGGTGTATGTAAACGTAAGCACGTAATGTAGAATCCTCCGGTTTAGACGTAGTCGATGCTACTTCAAGAGGTAAATCTAAATTACTTCCCAAAAATAAGTGAGTTCATAATATAATATTAAAATAATATTTTTAATTAATATTTGAGAATAAAATATCAACCATAAATTGACGGATTGTCACAGCATTTACCCCTAAACAGGATCTTTGTCCTCAAAGATCATCTTACTACTCGCTTCTTATAGAGTTAAAGCCATGTGGGTATTTCCTCCACATTCGGTCTTTTCTCACAAGTGCAATTCATTACAATACGCGAGTTTCATCAAACATAACTACGGGAATAAGATCAGGCTTAATGTTGACTTACTTTCTCTATCCATGATGTTCACGGGTTTTTGATGAATGCAACTTTTCGCCGATCTAAACTTTATTAAGGAATAGTCAGATTTTCACTTGATAGGCATTTTATCAAGTTCGATATAAGAAACATAATTCACGCAGCTCTTGAAGTCCTAGGGTAGATCCAGCTTATATGCCTTTCAAACCAATCTTTTACATCATCTCAATGGTCCCATACAACGGGGACTTATATCCCATGATTTTCCAGATCATCAATTCATTTTTCCATGGTTAAAATTTTTGGCATAACTTCGCTACCCATCGGGTACTTCCAGATCTACATTTCATATTCACATACACTCTTGCCTACTACCGGCAGTCAATAATCAGATCCTAATTTCATCAATCATTTCAGGTCTCGCGGGTTGGATATTTTGCAAGGATAGGTTCGCCATCATATGAAACCTTAAACCTAAAAGACATGTCCAACTCACAATGGGTGTATGTCGGGTGTCTTCATCATCAACTCTTGCTTACAGATGCTCTAATATTTGGATCCTAACAAGATTCGATCTCGATCCTAACACGATAATTATTAATGATAATCTCTCCAGAGGAAAACGATTATACGGTCTATTACCAAAGGTCAATCATTCAAACATAGAACAGCGCTTATCGTATTTTGTATCGTTACTTTACCTCGTCCCTTCGATTGGG
Organism: Glebionis coronaria; assembly: GCA_025667525.1. Lineage (NCBI taxonomy): Eukaryota > Viridiplantae > Streptophyta > Magnoliopsida > Asterales > Asteraceae > Glebionis > Glebionis coronaria. Next base: position 116,401 of record JANFOE010000773.1, read on the forward strand.
GTGGTACACAGTACTCTCATCAAGATTCGTTCTTAATGACTTCTGAGCAAATCTCTAGAAATTCAATGCGAAGCGAGGATCTTGATAGAGATGATCGATACAGGCACACCATGTTTACACAACTCCTTTAAATATAAAGAGTCAATTTCTTCATCAAGAATCTATCATTAACAAGAATGATATTAGCAGATTTTGTCAGTCTGTCGACGATGACCGAAATCAAATCAAATTCAGATGATGACTTTGCAATAGCTAGACGTTTACTAATGTATGAGGCGATGTCTGCCTTCATAATTTGCCATCAGTATAACTTCTTCTGATAATGATACATTAAATCAGAAATGACAAGAATAGAATACTTATACTTACGTGACTACATCTTAAAATCTCCATATTTAGGCAACCACAAGTGGCCTTTTAAAACATTTAGCGCCATTGGCTTCTAAATTCTAATGGTTAGCCGTGAACCCCCTTTTTATTATCTATATCCTTTTTACAAACATCGTTTATTTTTAAATTGTTCGGCAATTTATTTTTCACATTCATTATTAAGAAATACATCGTAATTAATTCTTCATATTTTCTACATAATATGTCAGTAATTACGTTCACCTTCCTTCATATTTTCTAAGTTTCATTTTCGTTTAAGCTATCATTTTTATCAGTTTTGCTCAGTCCGCGTCTAAAGCGTCGATAATTATTACAAGTAATTAAATAATAAATAATTAATTTTATGAAAGGTAAACATAAAAGTTTTAAATTTTCTCAGTTCGACCAATTTTATAAAAGTGTTCAAAATAAATATGAATTTAATTAACAAGATTTTTGTTGGTTTATCGAAAATAATTAAAATAATTAATAAGATCTGTAAATGTTCGAAAAATATTTGTTTATACTTTGGTCAAGAAATTTCTTAGTTGAAAAGCAGAAATTTGCGTTTCAAATTCTAATCCGTTGAGTGGAAGTAAAGCGCTGAGCTTACTTATCTAATCTCGATCTCTACTACACCGATTCTACGTCTCTCTAACAACTTGTGAACTGCCATTGTTGTCTTTCCCTGCAAAAATTGAAACAAAAACCAAAGAAAAACCAAATAGAGCCCCTCAAATATGAAACCTGCATTAACTCTGAAAATATTACTGATATTTAACTATTGCTGCACAGCTTGAACCAACTACTCAACTCCAATTCGATTTGACTACTGCTCTTTATTTTTAACCACAAATCTGATTCTCACAACTATTACGACTCCAAACTAATTCAGCAATCTAATGAATACGAACTGAAACAATGGAGTATCAAAATCTACCTAACGTGATCTACAGCTAACTATTTATCCATCTAATTGATTTCTAACAGAAGCTTATGGAAAGAACTTTTAATAGACTTTTACAATCTAGTAAACAGTAACTCTTAGCCGAATCAATATTATGACTACTACTATTATCTAGTCACAACGACATGAACAGTAAACGCTCTACCAAATATCCGTAAGATATTATCTGTAACAGTAACAGTAGAAGAAGAGTTCAAATGTGAACAGTAACTAACTTGAATGATTAGTAACAGAATACTTCATTTAGCTTTTTAACTCTAACAAGAAAAGATAAGAAGAATGAAAAGATAAGAAGCTTTTAAAGGAAGAAATCATATTATCAATAGAAATAGATGAAAGCTTTTAAAAGAACAAGAACATTTCATTAATGGAAGAAAAACGGTTACAAGATTAACAGAACTAGTAACTGAACTAACTAACTGACTTAACTGAAAAGCTTAACTACTCCTAATCTACACCTACTACTATGTGTAATCTACACCTAGGCTAACCGCTTGAAAGTGAGGCCTTCGTCTTCTTTTATAGGCGTCGAGAGGAGTGATGTGACGTGGTTTGTCCAATCAAGTTTCGACACGTAGAAAATACGAGGTTGAATTCATCCATCTTCATCTTCATCCCATTTGGGGGTTTCTTTATCTTTGAGTCTTGATCTAATTCATTGGCATCCTCTTGTAGAGGAGATGGAGATGAGTATTTTTGTTGTTGAAGGCTTCGACTGAATCCTTATGAATCTTCCAAGAATCGAACTTACAGGTTATGGTGGTGAAAGATGAATAACCGTCTCATCTTTCTTTCTCTCTCTTCGTTGGAGAAGAGACGGTGTATGTGTTTGTGTCTTTGACCGACTTGGTCAATTGACTAGGTAAATACAACTTTTCCCATTAATTGACTTTTTGGTCCTTTATCTTTTTTATCTCTTTCAAAATGTATATTAAAGCTTTTAAGTAATCTCTTTTCATCCTTCATCATTGTAGAAATTGCACTTTAAGCCCTTAATCTTTGAAAACTTGGCAAATAAGGTCCTTGAAAGCATCTTTCGTCATTTTCTTCATCTTTTGTGATATAAATCCCTTGAAAATGCATGTTTGCTCAGAAATGTATCTTTTTCCCTGAAAAACACATAAAACACAAATACACGCATAATTCTGATATTTTACAGTTAAAATAATGTATTTGACTGTGTTTTGAGTGGTATTTGGATCATTATTGATGAGTGTTTTCACACTTATCAATTTCTAATAATAAACAAATGTTATTTACATTTTAGTTAGAATGCTTTGTGCATTATTACTTCTATGATTATTGTATGTCCAAACTAATTAATTGTTAAAATCTGTAAATTCACCAACTTAATGTTGACCCCGTTAGTAAGTTTTGCACGGGAATATGAAGTTAGTAGGTGGTGTGTGCATGGTCTCCAGCATCTTAGTAATCTGCATTGTAGGACTCGTCCGGGGTTCTATTTGGGAAACTCAAACAAACACTCTTCACCATGTTTAAGACAAAGTTTTATTTATTTGTTTAAATAAACATGTAATATGATTTGACTAACTCTTTATCTTATGCTCTATGGACTATATGCTATCGATCCACCCTTCTGACATCTCCGGTGATATTTTCCGCATATTTTAACCCTACCTGGGGTGTCACAATTCATAAGTGTTATGTTTTACCATTCTTGAGTTTACAATTCATTTATAGAAATGCTAGGGTTTCTAAAGGAATTTAGGGCATTATGGTTATATTTGAGATGTTCTTATTAATATTTGAACTTATTAGATCTCTTTTATAGTTTAGAATTGTGTCTTTAATCATTATAGGAATGTGTGGTTATGATAGTTTATGGTGTGAGAAGCAGTTCATTCTACCAAGTAATACACAAAAAGCAAAAATTTCTAGTGGCTTTTCCACTCCTATTCAATCATATATATTACACTTGCAAATTTTTATGGGTTGTCATAGCTACAGCCTCTACATGGATGCTCTTTAAATGTAGTCAACTCTAATAAATATCCATATATTTTTGTTTTATTCATTATGTCTTTTGTATTTCAAAACTTGTAAGTATCAATGAAACGCAGCAGTCCCTATCTAGTTCCGCGGCCCTTTCTTTCAGTTAATTATTGTTTTTTTCAATTATTTCATTTAATTATCAATTGTCATTATATTTTTCCTATGGGCGTACATGTACTTATCATTTCATGTGAAATAAGAGGATTGAGTTAACCTAATAATTCAACTTGTCGTGTAAGAGGGACGCAACCCCAATAACCACAAATCATGTATCCTTGTTAGACCCCTTGTTATCAAGACGTTGTAATAAGTTATACCATACGCCTTGTGATGGACTTGAAAAAGACACATAGTGCATGTCTAACAACATTTTGTCAAAACCTTGACGTTGCTTGTGGTAGTAGTGTTACACCGCACATGATGATATACATCACCCATAAGTTAGTTATGTTATTGTTATCCAACTTTAAATCCATCACATGATATTAGATAAGAAACTAAAGAGAGAAAGAGAAGAAAGTAGAGAGAAGTTAGAGAGAAAATGGTGAAAGCTTTAGTTTAATAGAGAGAGAAAGTAAATAAACCAACAACCTCTCCTAACAAGCTAAGAGAGGCTTATATAGTGCCACAACCCTTATTGGGTTCGTGGGTTGGGCCGGGCTTGCCCTTGCTTAGGCATGTAGCCCCTAACTTAGACATTATTAGCTTAAAGTCCAACATCAGTTATCCCGACTAGCCTATTACTATACAAGACCAATCACGACTAAGATTACCTATTACATTCTTGTTCGACTATATAAAATATAAGGCTAACAATCTCCCCCTATGTATTGGTCATCTTAAAACACTTATGATGCTTGACTGAATACATTCTTGTGGAGGTGATCTTCATTTGACTTTTAAGCTTTGCCTTCTTAGGTATTGTATCTTGGTCTTGATCTTGTTTGTAACGGCTTCGTTCCTTCACGCTTTTGTGATTTTTATTTTGAGCCTTGGTCTTTTGACTTTGAGTGCTTGAGATCTTCAATCTATCCTTGATTATCACCATCTTGTGCTCTTGTGACTTCTGAATCGACATGTTCATACTTTTTTGATTTAGAAAAGCTAACAATCTACCCTTATGTATATAGTTCTTGTTAGACCTTGAGGTATCCATTGATTATCAGGGTAGCGGAAGTCTTTACATTTTAGTATGAACATCTGGAGACGAATTCGATCAGTACATAGCTACGCCACCTTCTTGAGATCCAACAACATATATAGACACGTACGAAATGGATTTGAAAATTTCACCATAACTCGGTAGCGATTTATCTTCGGTCGGTGAAGACCGTTTAGACGGTATTAGATACCGTACATGTGATATGGTAGATTCAATTAAGAATCTCCTTGACAGGGTTTCCTAGTGGTACTAGCGAGTTCTATTTACTCGAACGTATCAAAGTAGACTATGAGAGTAAGAGTGAATCAGTTAGATAAGATATCAGTCTGATTATAGTCGTCAATTCAGATTCCTAGAAAAAGTCAGATTCGATTAAAAATCGCACCATAGTTGCTTTTCCAGTTTGTCACAAGCTCGATTCAAAAAGAATCCTATGAGACATCCACCGCAGTGCTGTTTGAGGTTGACACTAGAAGGATTTCCATTCTTCATAATGAATACTAAAGAGTGTCACTCGGAATGTTCTGCCAAGATCACACGGATTTTACGAAGAGACCTGGAAGCAAGTTTAAATCACTTAAGAAACTAAACTTAGTTACATTCTAGTTATCACAAGTTTAATTCTTGTAGAACCGCACAAGTTACGTACCATGAGCTTGTTTAATGTTGACTCAAGCAGGATTTCCATCTTAATAGTGAATGGTATCACTCCGATGTTCTAGAAATATCACAAGGATAATGCGTAGACCTCTTTGTTAGAACTTGTGTTCTAGATGGCGAACATCAAGTGTGTTACATGGATTTTGTCCTATTGAGATTTTGATTGATATCTTTTGGCTCTAGACTCAAATAAGTGTGTTTTGGTTTTAGTGATCGGAGGCTGGAGCTGACTGCCACCTTTTTAGTATCAACTAACTTGGAGTGAGAAAGTCAATAGATAATGTGTTGATCTCCATGAGAATGAGACAAGTTTCTTTTGAGAGAAACCTGAATGGCTGGGAGGGGTTGTGCATTGCATCACTGGGTCCATGATGACTTGTCTTTAATATCAGCAATCATCTTGATGATTCCGATAGTAGATGTATTGACCAAGTTCTACCTAAGTGTAAGGAGGGCTACTTTCTTTACACCCTTTATCATAAAATTTCTTTTTCATTCTTCAACCCATTCAATGCTTACTAAGACGTCATCACTATCACTTTGTTGTGATTGTTCCAGTGCTAGCTTAAGTCATTAGTCTGCATGCAACTTCGTTCACATTTAACTCCATCTTTCCTAAGGACAACTATTTCTAACTATGGAATGTCCTTGGGTAGATCCCTCTAGTTCTGGTTGGATCATAGGACTTAGTTTCCTATCCTAAACTACATTTTGATTCCATCGTTCCGTCATGGATAGTAGGTTGCTTGGGCATAGATCGTCACCATAAAACCATTGAAAAACCAATCAAAGTGCTTGATCAAAACTTCTAACACTTTGAAAGTTTTACATTTCTGAAATACTCCCCTTACACACATGCATTGATATTCGAAATAGTTTAGCATGTGAAAGAAAGAGTTGCACTGAGTCTTTAAGATCACATTTTTCTATATTTTAATCACATTTTCTCCCCCATCTCTATTATAAAAGCTTGATATTAGAGATACAATTTGATTAAAATATGACAATTTCTAAAAATCGTTTGGGAGAGAAAGATTTGTGCGCGCATGAATCATGGAACTTTGTCGGGTTGCTCCCCCTCAATAATATATATGTGTCATCATTGATCACAGTTTAATAATATTTAGGAAATTAACACGACAAAATATGTTGACATACGGAGTTGAGATGCCTTATCCGATATAATATATTACATGTGACAGTTTCTAAACCATTTACAAAATGTGTTGGATACCTAAAATATGACAATTTTTAAGATGTATCCAACAACATTAAAGGATTTGATTTTAAACCCCCCCCCTAAAAAATTGATCCAGATAACATATGACATTTTTGAGATGTTAAAACCAATGAGGGAGGGAGTGTTGAACACACAATATTAAAAGATTTAGAAAAACCTATTGAGAAATTCTTGAAAAATTATGTTCAACGGTTTAAAATAATCATGATAGAATACTTTTCTTCTATAGCTTAGGGCAAGCGCACTGAAACGTACACTTCCCTTTCGGGTCCGATTTACATGAGCTCAAAACTTAGATTGTTTTGTGACTAGCTCATGACCGAGAACAATTAATTTCCTGTTGTGAAGGATAAGTTATCATCCGTGATAAACTTTCCTTATTTGAAGTTCGAGTTCTAAGCTGACATTTACTTAGAAGTCGCAGAGAAAATTGAAATGACATGTTTTAAAACAGTTTAACAATCATTCAAGCTTTATTTACTAACCCGTCTCATTATTGGACGACGTTTCTAAGCACGTAAATATTATCGATAACTGAAAGACATGTCGAGAAGATTCTTTTTGTATTTTTGAAATTTTATATTTTTGTATTTTTTATAGGGTTTTATATTTTTGTATTTTCTTTTTGTATTCGATGTTTCATAATATCAAGCAGACTCATTTGCCAAAGCCTTAAGTTCTACTAAAGTCAAACATCTCATAACGTGACGACCGACGAGGTACTCAAACCAATCTTACGACAGAGCTTTTGTAAATAAGTCTGCTATCTAGTACTCAGTTCTGACAAAATATAATTCCACAATACCACGTTCCACTTGTTCCTTGATGAAGTGATATCTAAGGTCGATGTGCTTGGTGCGGGAGTGCTGAACCGGATGGCAAGAGATGGCTATGGCATTGATTCACAATACATAGGTATATTATCAAAGTGGAAGCCATAATCCGTGAGTTGTGTTCTCATTTAAAGGACTTGAGGACAACACGCAGATAGAGCCACATACTCTGCTTCGGCTAATGAAAATGAAGTGCAATCCTTATTCTTGGATGACCAACTCACAAGTTTGTCTTCTCTTAGAAATTGTATGCCACCAGAAGTGCTTTTTCGGCTATCACGGCAGCCTTCGTGCTCAGAATCTGAAAAGGCCGTTAGATGAAAACCGGTTTCCCTTGGATACCAGATTCCCATGTGAATGGTATTCTTAAGTTAACGAAAGATCCGTTTAACCTCCTTGATGTGCTTTAGAGTAGGTCTAGCTTGATATCGTGCACAATAGCATGTTGCATGAACAGTATCTGGTCTGCTAGCTGTAAGGTACATAAGACACCCGATCATACTACGATATCGCGTTTGATCTATGGGTAATGAATACAAGTCAGCGTCTAGGGATGTGGTCGACAATGGTGTACCAACACAAGCACATATGGTCATACCATGCTTTTAAGTATCTCTTGAGCATACTTAGCTTGGTTAATAAAAATACCACGTGGGAATTGATGAATCTGAAGGCCTAAAAAGAATTTTAGCTCCCCTATAATTGACATTTCAAATTTGTTGTGAATTGGTTTTTAAAAATGTTTTGAAAGTTTTGGGTTCGTAGAACCAAAAAAGATATCATCACCGTAAATATGCACAAGCAATATGTCATGCCCATATTTATTAATAAAGAGAGTAGGATCAATAAAACCTTTGGAGAATCCTTTGGATACTAAGAACTTTGATAGTTCATTATACCACACTCTTGGAGCTTGTTTAAGTCCATTTACTGCCTTCTTAAGATTGTAGACTTTGTCAGGATAATGAGGATACACAAATCCTTTCGGTTGGTTCACATATACTTCTTCTTTCAAGTGTCTGTTGAGAAAAGTTGTTTTAACGTCCATTTGATAAATCGTGAAGCCCTTATGTGCACCATAAGTAAGGAATAACCTGACTGCTTCCAAAGTAGCGAGTGGCGCAAATGATTCTTCAAAATCTATTCCTCCTTTCTAACGATATCCTTTAACCACAAGCCGATATTTGTTTTTGATGATTGTTTGTTCTTCATCCAATTTTTTTTCCATATCCATTTGAAGTCGAGAAGCGATACTCTATAGGATCTGTCAACAAGTTCCCATACTTCGACTCTTTCAAATTGATGATGTTTGTCTTGCATTGATTCGATCCATGTATGATCAGTCATGGCTTGTTTTATGTCCGTAGGTACAGTTAAAGTGAGTGCATACATACACACATCGCCATCGGTTTCAAGTTGCCTGCGTGTTCGAACCGGTTGTGAAGGATTTCCAGTAACTTGTACCAATGGATGATCACATGTCCAATGGTGAGTGTATGGATATCTTTGATAGAATATATGCATGTTTGATGAATCAACATATCGAGTAGAAGACTCTCCGACTTCGCGTAACAGTGTATCAAATGGGTTGATAAATCCGTCTTCGCCAAACTGTGGATCGACTACTTGATCTATGTTTCCTCCTTCAGCATTGACTGGTGATGACGGTGTTATGACAGTATCATGAGTTTGTTGATTATCCAATGGAATTGTTTCTTGAGAAACGGTTGCTAAAGTAGATGCAGTTGTGTCTTGTTGACTTTTTTCGGGTGCATCGGCAGTATTGATAGCATAAGGCTTTGACACAACTTGATTGTTTCCATAGTAATATTCATCGAACATTGGACTATATATGTAATCCAACACATTCATTTTTTTTTCATAACCGTCGAGTCTTCTATAGAAGTATTTTCCTGATATTCTTGCATGGGACGTACAATGCTTTGTGTAGGTGGCATTGCTAGACACTGAGGAGCGGGACTTGAGCTTCTGTGTTCAAGTACCATTTGTGGCAATTTGTCAAAGTTCACATGAATTTTTTCGACAATAATTCTTTTTCTCTTGTTTTTGAATAAGTATCCTTTTGACAATGTAGCATACCCAACAAAAATACATGCATCACCTTTTTCTTTCATCTTATCGAGAATCTAACCGTCTATAAGAATGAAGCGTATAGATCCAAATATGTGAAAGAATTTAATAGTAGGTTTCCTACCATTGATGATGTGGTATGGTGTCTTTTCATGTCTAGGGATAGCGAGGGAACGATTCCGGGTATAACAGACAGTTGCAATAGCTTCAGCCTAAAAGAATAGTGGTAATTTTGATGTAGAAAGCATTGTTTGCGCAGCCTCAACCAAAGTACGATTCCGTCTTTCAACAAAGCCGTTTTGTTCAGCAGTTCGAGCAATTGAAGTTTGATTTTCTATGCTTTCTTCTTGGAAATAAGATTGCATAGTCTTGTTCAAAAAATTTATACCCCTATCCGTTCTTACCGTTAAGACTTGAGCCTGAAGATTGTGTTGTATCATCTTGAGAAAGTTTTTGAGAACCTCCGATGTTTCATCTTTGGACAAGAAGCAAGTCCATGTGTATGTGGAGTAGTCAACAACAATCACGAGAATATATTTTTTCCCATTAATACTCTTTGCACGCATGGGGCCACATAAATCCATGTGTAGAAGTTTTAATCGTCCTTTCGAGCTTGGGGTAGTCTTTGTCTTGAAATACTTTCGTTTTGCTTTCCCCAACTCACAATAAGAACAAAGATGGTCTTTGACTAATTTTAACTTAGGAATACCAATCACAATATCATTCTTCGAGAGCAAGTTAATGGTGTTAAAGTTGAGACGAGACAAACAGTGATGTCATAACTATGCTTGAGATGATGAGGCTTTAGCCATTAAGCAAATTGGTTCAAGAGAATATAACTATTAAACGGGTCTACTATGTCGAGGGACTGAATCATAATTTTTTCTTGCTTTGTCAATTTTGTGATGCGGATTTGGAAGTTGCTTTTCGGAAAACTACTTGTTATGTTACAGACTACGACAGGAATGATCTCACACGTTCGCGTGGGACTGATCTCTACACTGTTACTCTTAGGTACCCATTTATATTCGGGTGGCTTGAATCTCGAGTAACCCTTTTTACATGTCCTAATCATGTTCTCGTAGAGCTTCCTTAACTGATTTTATTTTTCTAATTAGTTGAGTCTAATGCACTTAGTTTCTTAAGTGGTTGAGCAGTGGATTGGTTTTGTTGATCCCAGACTTAGATCGATTTAGCTTTATGTATACGAGATTAGATCAAGTAATACACTTAGAGAAACCTTTGTATATGCTTATGAATTTAAGTGTTATGCGGAATTTAACACTTAAACAAGAACACACAATGATATAAACAAACTTTCACTTTGATTATCAATATCAAACTTGCTTACAATGAAAGTAGTTTACGAATGAAAACTTATATGAAACTTATATCAAACATTAACCTAAAGGTATTCTTTTATAGACATAAGAAGCTTTGTACAATAATCTACGTATCAGCTATTCTAGGTAAAGATAAATATAGAAAATACAATGTTGTTCCTATCTTTACTAGAACTATTCTAGAATACAATAAACGCGTAGAGTATATCTTCCTATCAGTGCTTGTCTTCAATGTGTCAATGCTTGACTTTATCTTGTCAACGCTTGAGCTGTCAACGCTTGTTTTGTTCTTGTCAACGCTTGGTTTACTCTTGTCAGCGCTTGTCACACCCCACCAACGGCGGAATATGGGGCGCGACGTATGGATATCATCACAACAAATGGTGTCTCTATAGAGAAGACTAAAATGCAAATATAATGTCATAAATGGCGACACAAATGTCATGACAATATCTCAACAATGCAGGAGTCTAGGTAAGTAGGTAATAGTCCTACCACTTACCCAAGACAAACAATAAACATAAACAAAACAAACATATAGGTGCCAACAGTATCACTAATTCAAAAAAAACATAAAGGTAAACTAAGAAGGAACGGGGATCTCCTTCTATATGCAATCCTAAGGCATCCAAGTCTAGCCACTTCTATCCTCAAGCTTAACCACATTCTCACCTGAAAGAGACACTAAAACACGTCAACATAAAGTTGGTGAGAGTCATAGGTTTAGACTCAAACGCCAAAACAGTTATAAGCTGTGAATAACCACCATCAACAAAAGAACATATGGACAATGTGTTACAAATATGCATTAACAACTAACATTCAAGATTAATCATACCAAACCAAAATCCAAGGCTCCTACCTTGCCAAACAACAAGGCCACTACCTTGTCAAACCACAAGGCCACTACCTTGTCAAACCACAAGGCCACTACCTTGTCAAACCACAAGAACTAAGACGGCACGTGTCCCCCGACCCAAATCATACACAATCAAAAATTACATAGCAGTTAATCACATAATGTACACACAAGTCCATCTCAAATCACAAACACATTCACAGCATCAATTTAGAAAATAACTCAACACAGTGTCTCTTCCATCCCATCTGGAAGTCAAAATCAATATTAAACATGGGACTATGAAACTCACCTGATTGCTTCTTCACAAGTCCTCGCACTTAGCAACGAGCTAACAAACCAAAAACACACAATCAATACCCGAACCAACCACCAAGATGGCTCATCAACCTATGATGGACATCTAGCCTATTCCCATATAATTACCTCATTGTTAAGTTCTAATCACCCCATTACCCTTCCTTAACAAGTCCCTAACTTGGTTAAGTTTAATAGCTATCCCGTTCATAATTTTACACAAAACAGTCCCAGTTTTAGGTCTCAAAACATTAAGTCAAACGTCCACTTAAATATACCCATGGTTTCTGTAAAAGGAATATTCATACCCTTACATCTGTTAGCTAATACCTCCCACTTGCCCTAACCTTAAAGCTACTGTTAAGTCCTCGATATATATATATATATACTTTTGTCATTCCAGATTTCCTGATTTTAAACATACTAAAAGTTTGTTACAATTAAGGGGTCTTACCCTAAACCACAACCTTAGACCAAGTGCAGATACTTACTACAATATATAAACCATCTCTCACGTTCGTGAGAAGATCCCAATGCAACCCTAAGTACCCCAAACAACCCAAAACTTAAAAAGAAAACAGGCTGAATTCAAAACTGTTTTGACCTCCGACTGTTGTAACCTGTTTTTGACCCACTTCCCGACCTCCAATTTAGTTCTCGTTTCTTGCACTGGAAAGCCACTTCAAATATCTTTCCAGGAGTACTTGGATCGTAAAATAAGAGTTTATAGAACTTCTGATATGATCAAAACAATTGACTCAAAATCTGCCCAGTTTTTAAAAACGGGTTTAAACAAGTTGAACTAATTAATTACCCATAACCCCATCTAATACAAGCCCTAGATTATATGATCATCATATTATGATTATAACATCATTAATTTACTGATTTTATATAAAACCTAACCCTAATCCATCATAAGAATGATTAATTAAACATAAAAACGATTTAATATGAAAAGGGTTTTGAAGATTTACCTTTAAATTAATGGAAGATGAGAAAACCCTAATTTTATGAAGAACCCTAATTTTTCTCTTCTATAAGTCGACTATAAACTCCAGGGAATGAATATAATTCGTTTGGTATAAGTGTGGGGGTTTCTTATATAGCAAAACAATCCTTGTCCAAGTATAACACTTGTTTCCTTTTTTCCTTTTTTTCCTTTTTCTTTCTTTTTTTTAAACCGACCATACCACTCAAAATTCGTTTTTTATTTATTTTTATTATTAATATATGTATTAATAATATTACCTTAATTTATTTCAGCTCCTAAAGCTCCCAAAACCTCAAAACCGTAAAACTAGTCAAATTTACGCGTTTTACCGTAAAAGTCGTAAAATATACACTTTTATAAAAAAATCTCAAATTTTGAAATAAACTTTATATTTAAGTCCTAAATGACTTAAAACCATCCCGAAAAATATTCATATGACTAATTACCTCTTCCGAGACCTCTAAATGCTAAACCGTAAATCCTTAAAAAATACACTATTACTCTAATACTTATACGTATACGTAACCACCAAAATATCACCATTTCATTTCATAGTCACTAATTGTGATCTCATGAACATGAATTAACCGTTCCCCGATTTACTTATGAGTACTCTATACTCATAAACGATAATCACACCAACCTCGTTCACACAACATAAACAGGTAAGCACAAAAATCAAGTAGTCACACATAAAATAACCTAAAAGTAAGACCAAGTGACGAACCTCAAAACCACGGTTGTCACATCACTCCCTCCTAATAGAAATCTCGTCCCAAGATTTACTCCTTAGGATCAACACACAGACAACAAATCACACGAGGATACTTGTTCTAAATGAACTCCTCTCATTTCCACGTGAACTTCAGTTCAAGTTTCAAGATACCACATGTACAAACCAAAAATAATTAAACCCATTGCCAAACTCTTGACCTCACAGTCAATAAATCTCGCAAATGACTCTTCGATAAAACAAAGACCCTTATTAGCACAAAACTCGAATAACCGGACATGCAAATATGCATCCTCAAACAACATTTACCAACCCCAATACATGAAATGTATCATGTATACAACTCATTTCCCCCAGGTAATTCTATGCTCATAAGCTAATGATCTGATCTTCCCAAAGATAATAAATGGACCTACAAAACTCTACATCAACACTTGCATCTTTCCAAATCATACCACCCGTTACTATGGGTGAAACTCCATACATAACTTTGTCACTAAATCTAGTGGTTTCCTCCTTTTCTACATAGCATCCCTTGTTGCTCTCATTCTGTCCACAAACACCATTACCACATTAGTAGCCTATTTTACCAATTCTAGTCCACAATGAGGACAACTCACCCTATCCTTTCATATCGTGCCTCAAATTGCATTTATCGACTTCTAGTACGATAACTATCATTATATGAAAACTCAGCCATCGCTAACGAGTTTCCAAACTACCTCTAAATCAATCACCCATGTCCAATTATGTTCATCAACTTCCTTCAGTCCGTAGCCCAAACTACATTAAATTCCAATTTTCTTACAAAGTGACCTATGACGGTCTTTCACATATCCATTAATTCTTCCAACTTCCCAACTACGTGACTTCTCATTCCTCTTGAAATAGGTGATGAATTAGTCAGTCTATCGACTATCACCCAACTCTCATCGTACTTAATCCCCCACCGCATTATGTATCCCTTCCACCAACTTCGTCCTTACATCGCCCTTTCTAAACTACTCCTATCCATGTAGGAAGTATAGTCTACGTCCCTTTCCTCCTTACGATTGTCCAAGCCACGCAACATAAATGTTGACGCGTTCACTGCTTTAGACAACTCAACTCGTGCAACCCACATCCTTCATCCAAACCACTCTAATACATCATCCCTATAGTTCAAGTTCGTCTCAGCTTCACCTCATCCTTCTTATTCCATGTCTCATCGACCATGCTTGCCTTTCCCAGATGGTACTTGGCCTTGCAATTTTCTTTCATCAATTAACTCCACCCATCACCTTTGCCAAATGTTCAATCAAGATGATTGAATGTGTGTTGGAGACGTTCATGATCCGTATAGATCATTCTCTACGTCTCGTACACCAAATGCCTCTAGCATTCTAGGCAGATATAACAGTCCAGCTCCACTAACTAAGTCTATCCAGTCCTTACAAATCTTCAGTTCCTGCAACGTTTAAGCGATCGCCTTTCTTTGTCGTCCTCGTACGTGTCCAAATCCCTGCTCCACGTATCGTCATGCTTCGCGAATTCATCCCGTCCTTCCGATAATGCCAAGATCTGCTCATCATCCAATCCACCTCTTCAGCCTCCAAAATGCTTCCTCGTCCTTCTTCACTTCGCCCCTTGCTGGTTCTACGATATGCCATCATCTCTGACTACTAGGCCTGGCCAACTAAATCCTAAAACTCACACTTGAAAATCTCACGTTTCATTTTCCTTTACTAAGAACTCCAAAACCAACACATAATTCGCCTCATCCTCCTTCTAAGATTTGAGTAGATCAAGATGTCGTCGATGCTCCCGATGACAACTCGTTTATAGACGTTCATGCACACTCGATTCATTGACTCCATGAAAACCGCTAGTGCTTTGGCGAAGCCAAATGCATAACTGTAAACCCAAAGCGTTCATACAACATCCTTAGCAATTTCAACTATGTCCTCCTCACACCCTCTCTTAGCGGCAATATGAATAAATTCCTTGCAATTTCTAACAGCTCTTGTTCTTAATTCACTCCATCAACGATTTGCCTTGGATGACACTAACTACAACTCCTCTCACTTCTCCTACTTGCTCTATTTATGGTTCTACCTCAACGCTCCTAAACCCTACAAAACCAAAACTACATCCTGAATACACCAGATACGATCGACGAATTAAACCCACGGATAACTAACGACATTTCACGTGCACCAATTAAAACAAATAAAAAAACCACGAGACTCCACAGAAAACTCAAACCCAAAACATGTATCAATTTCCAAATGACCCATGACAACGAAAAATAATCCAAGAAACACCCAATGGCAACCAAAACATATTACGCCCCGCCATATATTATTTAAACCGTGCAAAGATCGACTTTCCAAAAGAATATATATATATATAATTTTTTTTAAATTTTTTTTTTCCTTACCTCCCCACATCTATGTGACTCAAACCATCTACAAACAACCTTCTAGACGATCTCAAAACTCAACTCAAAGACTAGGTATCCCGTGCATCCCAAATCATAAAAAAAAATAAAACTACTATTCAAACTCAACCTTGAACCCGACACTTGTACAACAATTCCGACCAGTCCACTGACCTCCCATGACTATACATTCTGAATATTTGAAAAGTACGTTCCGAGTACATAGTTTTTGGCTTTTGAATCACTGAAAAAGCTCTAAAAACGAACAAGTTATGACCAAAACAATTTTATGCTAGTTGTTTTAAAAACTAAAGAATAGACTTAGTGATCAATGCAATCCTTTTCAATGAAATATATAATTGTATGTGAAATATTCATAAACTCCTTTTAACCTTGTATCAATAACTATAAATGCCATGAATCGGTTAAATCCGATTATATAAACTATGTAAGTAGAAAGAAATTTTACTTCGCTTTATTTTAAAGAAAGTCTTTTAGAATTTGAAATAAATAAGTGTTGATAAAAAAAAAACTTATGTTACATCTTGTTTCAAACATGACTCCAACACCTTACCCTTATTTTACCGAATACAACCAACTATCTAACTCTATAGTAGATTTCCAAGTCCCCCCTTTTTCCATATACCAACCAAAAGAAATGTAAGACTCAACCCAAAAGATCTCCATTTATTTCAACGGACTTAAAACCCAGAAAAAATTTTAAAACGTACACGTGAAATATGAACTCAAAGAATACGCTACAAGACACAGTTCAAAAAAAAATCGAAACGTTGTTGAAACTCCATCAACTCCAGCACCATAAAACACGAACAAACACAAGGTACGTTCAAGTTATAATAACTAGTGAACGACCATATACCATAACTTAACACATAATAGTATATATACATCCGCATATATATACCTAAATCACCCAAAACATACTCGTTACCATACATGTCGGATCAACCAATCATGTCATACACTCGTTTTTCCACACGAGTAATCACCATCTCACGGTGCCACAACAAAGCATAAAACCCACCTCCAAAACCAAACCATATCGTGTGACCCCAAAATCACACAACACAACTATAACCCAAAACATATAACACACTAATAAAAATAGCCATATCGTAGGCAGCCGTTACATAAACCCATATATTATACGTATACCCAATATATACATCTCACCATATACAAGCATGTACTAATCCTCTTTCATGCAATCATACTTGAGAACCCATTGAAGTTGTGGTACTTGTATAACTATGTTGGCCACCATACTTATACAGTTACCCTTTCCCCAATGCACTCCCTCCTATGATGACACTTATAAGAATCAATACAACATATAACACATAAATCTATGTACTCACATAAGCTCATAACCACATAACCAATAAGGTCCAAAACTCCATCTATAAAATAACATAATAAAACTCTTGGAATACAGAAATCCATAGTCTAGCTAAAACAGCCTAGACTAAATCTAAAACGAAAACATAATCAGTTATAAGTCATGTCGCCCATAAGAGTGGAAATAGCATAAGGTCCTTCATATTCACCTACTCCTAATAACTCGAACCACCACATGATTCTTAGGGAACATGACTTAAACATCAAAAGAAAATAATACCCCTCAGGTACATAAAATAACCCAACAAAAGATAGAAACTACTATGTACCAAATTATGTACTATAATGTACATTATAAGTAAAATACGACAATGACTAGCGTGGACGATCATGGTTAAACCCGCACTACTCACAACTCGAAAAGAAAATAACATGTGGCTAAGTATGAATTTACTATGGTTCAATTCACACCAGTCAAAACATCACAATAAATAACATTCAAACACATCAATTATAATAAAATGCACACATACTCCTATGACGCCTATATGCAGGGACCCTTAAGCTATAGACTAGGCTACGCGACTAGGCAACCTAATTCTCTATAACCATTGGCTCTGATACCATTCTGTCACACCCCACCAATGGCGGAATATGGGGCGCGACGTATGGATATCATCACAACAAATGGTGTCTCTATAGAGAAGACTAAAATGCAAATATAATGTCATAAATGGCAACACAAATGTCGTGACAATATCTCAACAATGCAGGAGTCTAGGTAAGTAGGTAACAGTCCTACCACTTACCCAAGACAAACAATAAACATAAACAAAAAAAACATATAGGTGCCAACAGTATCACTAATTCAAAAAAAACATAAAGGTAAACTAAGAAGGAACGGGGATCTCCTTCTATATACAATCCTAAGGCATCCAAGTCTAGCCACTTCTATCCTCAAGCTTAACCACATTCTCACCTGAAAGAGACACTAAAACACGTCAACATAAAGTTGGTGAGAGTCATAGGTTTAGACTCCAACGCCAAAACAGTTATAAGCTGTGAATAACCACCATCAAAAAAAGAACATATGGACAATGTGTTACAAATATGCATTAACAACTAACATTCAAGATTAATCATACCAAACCAAAATCCAAGGCTCCTACCTTGCCAAACAACAAGGCCACTACCTTGTCAAACCACAAGGCCACTACCTTGTCAAACCACAAGGCCACTACCTTGTCAAACCACAAGAACTAAGACGGCACGTGTCCCCCGATCCAAATCATACACAATCAAAAATCACATAGCAGTTAATCACATAATGTACACACAAGTCCATCTCAAATCACAAACACATTCATAGCATCAATTTAGAAAATAACTCAACACAGTGTCTCTTCCATCCCATCTGGAAGTTAAAATCAATATTAAACATGGGACTATGAAACTCACCTGATTGCTTCTTCACAAGTCCTCGCACTTAGCAACGAGCTAACAAACCAAAAACACACAATCAATACCCGAACCAACCACCAAGATGGCTCATCAACCTATGATGGACATCTAGCCTATTCCCATATAATTACCTCATTGTTAAGTTCTAATCACCCCATTACCCTTCCTTAACAAGTCCCTAACTTGGTTAAGTTTAATAGCTATCCCGTTCATAATTTTACACAAAACAGTCCCAGTTTTAGGTCTCAAAACTTTAAGTCAAACGTCCACTTAAATATACCCATGGTTTCTGTAAAAGGAATATTCATACCCTTACATAAATTCTCCACCATTATCACTCCTAAGCATTTTAACCTCATTGCCAGACCTCTTCTCAATATGAGTGATAAAATCAATTAGAACATCAGCTGTGTCACTCTTCATAGCTAGAAAGAATGTCCAAGTAAACCTAGAAAAGTCATATGTGATAACAAAGCAATATGACTTACCATTCAAACTTTCTATATTGGTTGGACCAAAGAGGTCCATGTGTAGCATATGAAGAGGTCTAGAACTAGTGTGCACCTGTTTGGACTTGAATGAGACCTTGTGCTGCTTGCCTTTAAGACATGCAACACAAGAGTGGTCATTGTGGAAGGCCTTCTCAGGCAAACCATCAACTAAACCAAGCCTCACAAGTCTATTTATATTTTTAAAATTTATGTGCCCTAGTCTCCTGTGCTACAAATTACTCTCATCTACTGAGGCCTTAGCATAAAAACAAGACATATTATTATTCATTTTAATCCCATTAAAATTAACATTATATATGTCCTTATGCCTAGGTGTTCTATACTCAATATATTTCTCATCATGGATCTTAAAATCCTTGCTTAACACCAAACACTCAGTATCAGTAAAAAGAACTTTATTCTTGTTATCACAAACTTGTGATACACTAAACAGGTTGTAATCAAGTTCTTTTATCAGGAAGACGTTCTCAAAACGCATATTCTTGGTGAGAAGGGTTCCTTTGCCTGTGATAGTACCATATCCGCCTCCAAAGTATACCTTATCACCATCTTTAATAGGAGTGAAGTTCGTCAGATAGTCTTCCTTCCCTGTCATGTGCCTTGAGCATCCACTATCCCAATATCCATAATCATTGACTTGTCTTTGAATGCCCTGCACATAAAGAAAACAAATTAGTTTTCTTTGGGAACCCAAGTCTTAAAAGACTTGGATTCATCTGGTTGTTCAATAAGAACAGACTTAGTTCTCACAACAACCCCATTCTCATCCTTCTTAGGATGAAATACCCAGTTAACCCCAATAGGTTTTGTAATGACCTTTGAAATGTAATTAAATCTATTGCAAGTCATTGAAATCCCATTATCATTAGGGTTTTGATCTTTCTTGGGTCTCCATGTTAAGCTTGAAGAAGCTTTAGACCCCTTACCTTTTGGTTGCAAATATTTAGGTCTGGTCACGTTTCTGTCAGCGTTAGAATTTGTCTTGTCAACGCTGAAATTACCCTTGTCAGCGTTGAACCTATGGTTTGCTACAGAAACCCATTGCCTATTTGACCAGGTGTTTGTCTTTTGAAATGGCCTTTGTCCATGAGTGTTAGACCCTCTAGTAAAGAATGGAGCAGGTCTAATCACTTGTGGACTTTGTTGCACACAAGGTTTGGGTCTGACAACGTTTGACTTCCTAACAACGTTGACTTTGTTCCTGTCAGTGCTGAAATTGTTCCTGTCAGCGCTGGCCTTGGGAGCGTTGACACACTTGTATGCCAAGTGTGAAAAGCTACCACAAGTGTAACAAGCTTTTCTAGACACAACCTTAGGTCTAGAAGAGAAGAAACCTGCTCCTTGATTGCTAACTTGGCTCTTGGGAGACCTAGTATTCCTATACATCTCTGCATATTTAATGGTAGGTCTTCTAACACTGTTTGAGCCTAGGTCAACAGCTTTACCAGTGATTGGGTTAGTAACCTTAATGGGTGTTAACTCATTAGGACTTTCACATAGCAAGCCACCCTTGACAAATAAAGTAGGGTTAGCCTTCTTCCACTCATTCAGGTCAGTCAATTTTTGTTGATACTCTTCAACTGGAGTGACAACTCTTGGTGGAGGAATGAATTCCTCCTCTTGGAGCTCTGGCAAACCAGTCCATGATAAGTCCCTTTGTTGGACACCATAGAAGTCACTAGCTGGTGGTGGAACCAAAGAGTAATCATTCATCCCAATCCCAGTCATGTCCTTGGGATCCCATTGTTTAGCCACACAGTCTCCTAGGGTTTGGGTGGCTCTATCAAATCTTTGAATTTTAAGGCCAACATTATCTTTATTCTTAATGGCCTCATCTAACTTAGCCAGTATTTCACCATTAACCCTTTCCATGATGTTTCTAATATCCATACTAGCCTCTAACTCATGTTTTAAGATATTGATTTTATCTTTTAAGTCAAATTCCATTTTCTTATATTCAGAAACGGTTTTCTCAGTTTCAGTAAGAGCTAGTTGGTAATTAGACAATTACATCTTTCAGTACTCATATCATCTAATAATCTTAACACCTCTGTGTTAAGTCTTTCAGTATTTAACCTACAACCTTTGCTACAAAAAGCGTCATCATATACCTCATTATCAGATGAAGAGGAGGAGTGTGCCATGAGAGCATATTCAACATGCTCTTCTTCTTCAATATCAGCAACCAAAGCTTT
Organism: Glebionis coronaria; assembly: GCA_025667525.1. NCBI lineage: Eukaryota > Viridiplantae > Streptophyta > Magnoliopsida > Asterales > Asteraceae > Glebionis > Glebionis coronaria. The sequence continues at coordinate 137,908 of JANFOE010000773.1, forward strand.
ATCCTCTTCAACATTCTTAGCCAGATAACTCCAATCCCATCCCATACCATCAATTCCTTGAACTGCAACCATGGCTTTGGAATCCTGAGCTTTAACAACCTGACTTGAGGGTTTACCAGCATCAGATCTTCTAGGAGATCTGCATTCCCTCATGAAGTGCCCGTTGTAGCATTCAACTTTGGATTTGTCAAATCCAGCTGTGTCTTTAGCATTGAAGGTCATTTTCTTCTTAAACCTTCTGTTCCACCTGTTTGCTCTTATACTAGCAAGAGACATGTTCCACTTGATGTCCATCTCTTCCAAGTGCTCATCACTTATCTGCTCAAGGTCCTCATATGTAATCACTGAACCATTGGGCAAAGAAGCAATGTAAGCACAAACAGTATCCAAATATAAACCAGCAGGTTTAACTCTTGGGGAGTCATTCTTGTATGTGTCAGCGTCTGAATAGGAGACGTTGACAAGACTTGTTCCAGCGCTGACATATGATGATCCAGTAACTGGATGCATGTAAGAGTCCTTCTGATTAAATTGACCTTCACTATGAAAGAAGAAGGCCATGTTGCTGTTGGTAGATTTGCTTCCATGTTCAAAAGAGTTTCATCTTCCAACAGCCTTAGTTTGTTGTAGATGTCATCAAACGAGGAGCTCTTGTAAGTATTGTTGACAAGAATAGATCTTGCCTCAATCTTCCATGCCTCACCAAGACTTTTAAGAAAGGTAGCATTAATGTCAACATCACCAACTTGTGTCCCCATGAAGGACAACTTGCTTGTAATGTCAAGCAATCTGCTTCTCACACTACTCAGTTTCTCATTGGGTTGAGCTTTGAAGACCGCATAATCATGCAGAAGTTGCTTTTTCTTTTCTTCCTTAGTGTCTGCATTGCCACCATATGCAACTTCAAGAGCTTCCCAAAGATCCTTAGCAGATTCATAGCCTCTATATTTGTGACAATCTAACATTTTTAGGTAGTGAAATATTTTCTCGTATAATATTTTGAAACTTATTTTTGTGTTGGTTGACGAATTCACAATTTACGGATTTAAATTTGGGCTTACGTGCATAATTTGGCGTCTTTTACGACTAAACCGGAAACCTTAGGATTACGTATTTACGTTTTTGAACTCCGTTTTTGATGAGACAATTTTTATTAGATTCGTTTTGTGACGTTGATTCATAATAAATAAAAACGTTTTTCGTAAAACGACCCGAGGGCACGCAAATCGAGAAAACTAGAATTGAGAAATACCCGTAAACTAGTGAGATGGGACAAAACACATTGTCCCACCCCACTAGCAATGTTGGACGGCACAACATGACACCACACACTAAGGTGGCATCATGTTAGCTAACTTACACCAAGTGTAAGCTTAGCTTACACTTTAAGCCATTTTTCTCTTTACCACTTAACTCAAAACTAGCAATTTCTCATTCCATCTTTTCTTACATGCAAAATCCTCTCAAAACTCTCTCAAACACCCCTCCCTTGCCGTCCAAAATAAAGCAACAAACACCCCTCTTGATCTCTTCTAGCCATGAAACACATGTTTACTAGCTCTATTAAGGAGTTATCTTGAAGCCTTGGTCATTTGGTGGCCATATTAACATCATTGGAGGTGATTTTCTTGTGTCCTAGGGCAGATTTTCCAACATATGTTCTTGATATTTGATGGTCTTGGAGTTACTTGTTGTGTTCATCAAGTCCTTGTCTTCCAAAAACAAGGAATACACTTGGTTGGTAAAGAAGATCATCCTCTCTATTTTTCTCTTGTTATTTTGTAAAGAACAAATGTATTTTCTTTCATTTTGTATATGTATATGATGTATATATGATGATAAAAATGTTGTGTGGGGATCAAGTGTTGATAGATATGCTTAAAAATGTTAATAACTATAAGAAATGAGGCTAAAATCTTGATTATTTAGTTGGCTGTATAAAAACAGTATAAAACTAAACCATGAACTGATAAAATTGCATGGTATGATCCATTTACAGTAAGTACAAGATGTTATACACATGTGAGAGTTGGCCATGCAATGGAATCAAAATAATGAGTGAGATATGATCAAAACAAGTTAGGTGGTCTAATCTGAATAAGCAGTTTTGTAGGGACTGTTAAGGCATGATAAACTAAAATGGGCAATAGCTATAGCTAAGTTAAATGTAGCACATAATATGAAGAACATGTCACCCAAAAATGAGCTTCTAATTCATTATAGAACTCTAGATATGGTAAAAATGGTGAACATGAAGATAAAAATCAGATTTTTGGAATTAATGTTTATTATTATTATATAAGCACTCACATTTTAATGTATAAAATGTAAAAATAAAAACCCACTAACTTATAAAACTTATTTATATAAATATATAAAATGTTAATCAATGGATAAATTATATAAATGGTAATGAAATAATATTTATAAGTAATAAAAACTATAAACTTGATTTTTACGACTTTTTCGGCTATCGTCGTAAAATTAACGTTTTCCGCCAAATAAAACTTAGACGACCAAACCCGTCTAATGTAAAGTTTATAAAAGATATATACTGATGTATAAGTAACTAACACAAGTAAAAACCGATAAAAACCCGAACTATAAGAAATACGGACATTAACGAGCTAACTAAACATATTGGACTAATAATTGGACTTAATAAGATAAATACTTGATAAAAGAACTTATTGGGCTTAACCCATTTGGGCCCAACATGGAAAGTATACATACTGATAATATAGGTATAAAATGGATCAAAACAAGTTAAAGAACTTATACTAAGCTTATTGGACTTAAAATAAGTAAATAGATAAAACTAGCAAACTGGTAAGACGTTACCAAAACGTAAACACTAAAATGAGTAAACAAGGATGTATAAACCCACTTGATCATCATCATATGTACAAAAATCATCATATGTATATTGTTATTTTGATAAAAGTCATTGGACCGAGTCTAAGACCGATTATTATTTATATAGGTTTCCGTGACCGAAGCACGCCCGTAGCCGATAATCCGCCTTTCATTAACAACGTGAGTTCATAGCCTCGCACTCTTTTAAATGTTTTATAAAATGATTTGTAAGCCCGCGAGGGAGAAAACATGCTAGATTTTGATAAAAATAGAACACAAGTAGTCCCTATTGTATGCTTAATGATATGGACCCGAATGATGCTATGACCCTATAAACGAGACTAAAAGGATTATTAGTAGTTAGGTTATGTCACTTAAAGTCCCATTAGCATGAATTATGAACTACCGGGATTTGGTAGACGCTTATGCATTTGATAGTAATATTTGGGGACGATCACCCTAGTTCACGCCTTGACGGTTGATCCCCGTCGTACCACATTGATTGGTAAGCGAATTTATGTATGAGAAGATTCCATAGCGTGATTTTTGTGACGACACGCTAACTTAGATGGGCAAATTGTTTGTCGGGTTCGCGGCCCGCTGTTTTCATAGTAAGGTAACAATGTCATGCGGCTAATAATAATCCTACAACCTATATAATCCAAATAATAATGTATTCTATACATAACAACGACGCTATTAACAATGAATATATTACCTATCATGGTAATATAGAGACTATGGTCTCATGGACGGTTTAAGATGTATGCTTGATTATATATTGCCTGACTAGCAATATGAGGACTTACTTCCGATATTATACTTGTGTTCTGATTTTAAATGATTGTTTTATATAACGGTTTTATTTAAACTCTATGAATTCACTCGGCATTCGCTGATATGATTTTTGCATGTTTTTATCTCAGGTACTTGAAGGTAATCCGGATGGAGATCGACTCTGATGGCCCACATAATATTAAAAATGTTCATTCGATCTATGTTTTGTAAACTTAATGACCTGTATAATTTGGGACCTGTTGTACACTTTAAAACTTTTTATCGAATGAATGTATGTTAAACCTTGAACAACCATTTTTATGTGTTGTCTATGATTGGAGTTATTGTGCTATCACGTAACACTCTAAAAGACCCTTCCGCTGTACCGATACGAAAAATGAGAGTGTTACAGTTTGGTACCAGAGCTCTCGTTATAGAGAACAAAAGATTTTAAAAACCAAGGTTTTGAACAAAACTTTTCAAAATCTTTTGACAATGAACATTTGAGAAAAATATTTGAAAAATCTTTTGACTATAACGGTGCCAGAGATCTCCGACGTTACCAACAAGCCCTATTGAGAAGATATATATTTTGATATATATAATTTAATTTATATATATGTATATATCATGATTTAATTATGTAATTGTTTAACTAGTATGTTATCCTAATACGAGATATATATATATAAATGCAGATTGTCATGGCTGACCCTAATATTCCTGTAGAAAACCATGCTATTCCCGAACCTAATGTAGATGATGATCCTTATTTAGACTTAGTAGATTATGATATGGATGATGAGGAGGAACCATTTGAGGATCCCGAGCCCGAGTTAGGACTAGGAGATCAGATTGCCCCTCAGGTTGACTTGGTAGAGAATGAGATTGAGGATGTTGATATTGAGAATGATGATGAGATTGGGTTAGATAATTTAGATGATGAGATTGACGACGAGGATGTCGAGGAGGATGTAGGTATAGATGTTGAGGTTGATGACGATGAGGAAGCCGAGCTTATTTATCCTTATGATGTTCCAGAGGGCGAGCCTTTGCCCCCACCAGTTTATTTGTCTGATTCTGAGGTTGAGTTACCTAGGGATGAATTGTTTGAATCGTCTGAATCTGATTCTGAATCAGAGGAGGATGAGGATGATGATGCACCTGACGGTACTGATGGTATTGCTACTCATAGACATGAGATAGGAGAGTCGTCTAGTGCTCGAGAGGCTACTCATATTGATGGTCTTGCACCATGGGCCTTGAGACGAGATCTAGATGCTTCCCGTGTTAATAGTTGTGTGACAGAGGTTGGATTAGGTGTTGTTCAGACTCAGGTTGCTTATTCGGAGTCGAAGACTAAGGTTGGAGAGAAAGAGTGAGAATTGCTTAGTTTGGATTTGACTGATGTTGAGCGTGGTTTGAATGAGGCTTTTAGGAGGTTATCGGTGTTGGAAAGTGCTGAGTTTGCTGCTATGAAGAAAAAGGTGAATACTATGGAGATTCAGTTGAGTGTAGCTCGTGCGATGCGTGAGAAAGCTGAGAAGGAGTTGAATATATCTGTGGGATGGAACAGTAGATTTTATGCTGACATGGTTGAAAGAGGAGTGATCCGTAAGCGCCCAGCTGAAGATGTGTCTAGTGATCGTCCGACGAAGATTCAGAAGACGATGGATGATGGACCATCTGGCGGTTCTCAGTAGACCAGTCTGTGTTTAGTAGTGACCTTTGTATCTTTTGTGCTTTTGTAGCTTTGACTGAACCGACTTGTTAGTAATAGACTTGGCACGAATTTTGAGTGTATATAGTGCTAGAACTCTGATATGGGATGTAACTAAGACAATACTTTTGTTTCAGATCGAATGAAATATGTATCTTGTCTTGAATTCCATATTGTGCCTTATTTGTATCTTGATTATGAATTCAATCCATATTATATGAATCCTTGTTGGATGAATGCTTAATACTTTGAAATCGTGAAATTATAGAACTATGCTGCCCAAGAAGGCTGTGACTGAGGATGATGTACGTAGGATTATTACGGAGCTAGTTACCACATCTATGACTGAATTTATGGCAAATGCTAGAAATGAAGCTTGCGGTAGTGGAGCTGGCGGTAGTGGAGCTGGCGGTAGTGGAGCTGGCGGTAGTGGAATTGGCGGTACTAATGTAAATGTGAATGCTAATAATGTGAATGCTAATGCTGGAGGAAATGTAGGAGGACTTGGAACTAATGCACCTGAAGTTGGTGGTTGTACTTATGTGACGTTCATGAAGTGTGAACCTCTACCTTTTAATGGAACTGAAGGTGCTGTAGGATTAAGCCAGTGGATTGAGAAGATTGAATCGGTGTTTCAGATTAGTAAGTGTAAGGAGGAAGATAAGGTGACTTTTGCTATGGCTACTCTTAAAGGTCGTGCGTTGACTTGGTGGAACGGGAGAATTGCTTTCATGGGTCTTGATGCTGCTAATGCTACTCCTTGGGCTGAAATTAAGAAGTGGATGACTTTGGAGTTTTGTCCTCGTAGTGTGATCATTAGGCTAGAACAAGAGTTGATTCATCTGAGAATGAAAGGTGTGGACATTGATAGTTACACGAACCGATTCCATGAGTTGGCCTTGCTATGTCCTCGATTGGTTGAACCCGAAGAGATCCGAATTGAGCAATATGTGAAAGGGTTGACTAGGAATATCCGGGGGGGACGTGACATCATCTAAACCACTGACCATTGATGATGCTGTTCGAATGGCTTACCAACTCATTGGACAGATAATTCAGGATAGGGAAGATGAAGCCCGTGTAGGTGAGAAAAGAAAGGGAGACGGTGATCGTGTAGATAGAGGTGATAATAGGAAGAATTTCAATCGCCGTCAGAACAAGAGAAAGGGGAATGCAAATTCTCTTACCAACAATGCACCGCGCAACGATGATAGATGTCCTAAGTGTGGCAATAAGAGGCATGCTGGCGACTGCTGGAAGTGCCAAAATTGCGGAAAGCTTGGACACAAGGTTGAAAGGTGTAAGGAGGGAACCATTTGCTTCAACTGTAATGAAGAAGGTCTTAGGAAATCGGAATGCCCCAATTTGAAAGCGATTGTACCTGGAAGAAACCCCCAGGGTGGTATCTACCAACTTGGAACAATCGAGGTGAAGAAAGAGGATCCGAATGTCGTTACCGGTATGTTTTTACTCAACAATCATTATGATGTTGCTTTATTTGATTCTGGTGCTGATAGGAGTTTTGTATCCACTAAATTTAGTGCCCTTATTGATATTGAACCTGTTGAGATAAATACCAGTTACGAGGTGGAATTGGCTGATGGTAAATTAGTGAAAACTAATAAGCTATTAGAAGGATGCTCTCTAAATCTCTTGAACCATTCCTTTCCGATTGATTTGATGTTGATAGAATTAGGTAGTTTTGATATTATTATTGGTATGGATTGGTTGTCGTTGAATAATGCTACTATTTTATGTGGAGAGAAGAAAGTTAAGATTCCTCTTAGGAATAGGACGTTAGTAATTGATGGTAGTCGAGGTGAATCCCGTTTGAAAACCGTTTCATGTATTAAAGTCCAAAAGTACATCAGGAATGGTTGTGAGTTATTCTTAGCTCAAGTGACCGGGAATGAGTCTAGGGAGAAACGATTGGAAGATGTACCTATTATTTGTGAATTTCCTGAGGTATTTCCTAAAGATTTACCCGGACTTCCACCGATAAGGCAAGTAGAGTTTCAAATCGATTTAATTCCTGGTGCTGCACCGGTGGCACGTGCGCCTTACCGATTATCCCCTTCTGAATTAAAGGAGTTATCTGAGCAACTTAAGGAGTTGTCTGATAAAGGTTTTATTCGACCAAGCTCGTCGCCTTGGGGAGCTCCAGTTTTGTTCGTTAAGAAGAAGGATGGATCTTTTCGTATGTGCATTGATTATAGGGAACTGAATAAGTTGACAATTAAAAATCGATATCCTTTACCTAGGATTGATGATTTGTTTGATCAACTGCAAGGATCTAGTGTGTATTCTAAGATAGATTTGCGGTCAGGATATCACCAACTTTGCGTCCGTGAAGAAGATATTCCTATAACTGCATTTAGAACTCGTTATGGACACTATGAATTTCAAGTAATGCCATTTGGGTTAACTAACGCACCTGCGGTTTTCATGGATTTAATGAATCGAGTGTGCAAGCCCTACTTGGATAAATTTGTGATTGTGTTTATTGACGATATTCTGATCTATTCTAAGAATGAAGATGAACATAGAGAACATTTGAGGATTGTTTTGAACTGGTTGAAGGATGAAAGGTTGTATGCTAAGTTTTCGAAATGTGATTTCTGGTTAGATTCTGTGCAATTTCTTGGTCATGTGATTAACAGAGATGGAATTCATGTTGATCCTGCAAAGGTTGAAGCTATTAAGAATTGGTCTGCACCAACAACGCCAACGGAAGTGCGACAGTTCTTAGGATTGGCTGGCTATTATAGGCGATTCATTAAAGAATTTTCTTTGATAGCTAAACCCTTGACTAAGCTTACTCATAAGGATAAACCTTTCGTTTGGGGAAGTGATGAAGATGGAGCATTTCAGACATTGAAGCAAAAATTATGTAGTGCGCCAATCTTATCATTACCCGACGAGAGTGAAGATTTTATAGTGTATTGTGATGCATCTCTTAGAGGATATGGAGCTGTTTTGATGCAGAGAGAGAAAGTGATAGCTTATGCTTCTAGGCAATTAAGGAAGAATGAGGAGAATTATACCACTCATGATCTTGAGTTAGGAGCTGTAGTCTTTGCTCTTAGGTTGTGGAGACATTATCTGTATGGCACCAAGTGTACGGTATTCACCGATCACAAAAGCCTACAGTATATTCTCGATCAAAAGGAATTGAACATGAGGCAACGAAGATGGATAGAGTTGTTAAGTGATTATGATTGTGATATAAAATATCACCCAGGAAAAGCCAATGTTGTTGCCGATGCGTTAAGTAGGAAAGATAGAGAGCCTATCAGGGTGCGTTCTCTAGTATTGACCGTGCACAATAATTTGTCCGAGCAAATTAGAAATGCGCAAATAGAAGCTTGTAAGAAGGAGAATTTTGTTAATGAAGGGTTCCAAGGAGAAGGAGATCCTTTAGAGGTTAGAGCTGATGGAGTGAAATGCTTAAGAGGTCGCATGTGGATACCTAAGTTTGGAGGCTTAAGAGATTTGATTATGTTAGAATCCCATAAGTCTAAGTATTCCATTCATCCGGGATCTGATAAGATGTACCATGATTTGAAGAAGTTGTACTGGTGGCCGAATATGAAAGCTGACATAGCTATGTATGTTCTTCAATGCTTGACTTGTGCAAGAGTTAAAGCTGAACATCAAAAGCCATCAGGACTACTTCAACAACCAAAGATTCCTGAATGGAAGTGGGAGCGAATTACGATGGACTTTATCACCATGCTTCCTAGAACATCATCTGGAAACAACTCGATTTGGGTTATTATCGACAGACTGACCAAATCAGCACACTTCATTCCGGTTAAGGAGCAGTTCTCACTAGAGAAGCTGACTCGTATATACCTTGATAATGTTGTATGCAAGCATGGAGTGCCTGTATCGATCATTTCAGAACGAGATCCTAGATTCGCATCGAATTTTTGGAAATCTCTCCAAAGATCTTTGGGAACGAATCTCGACATGAGCACTGCTTATCACCCCCAGACTGATGGGCAGAGTGAAAGGACGATACAAACACTGGAAGATATGTTGAGAGCTTGTGTGTTAGACTTTGGTAAGAATTGGGATAAACATTTGTCGTTAGCAGAGTTTTCGTATAACAATAGTTACCATTCTAGTATTAAGGCTGCACCGTTTGAAGCTTTGTATGGTAGGAAGTGTAGATCTCCTGTATGTTGGAGGGAAGTTGGGGATACCCAGCTCACGGGACCGGAATTGATCCAGGAGACTACGGAGATGATAGTTCAGATTAAGAATAGGTTGTTGACTGCCCGTAGTAGACAGAAAAGTTACGCGGATGTGCGGCGGAAGCCAATGGAGTTTGAAGTGGGTGACCGAGTAATGTTGAAGGTATCGGCATGGAAAGGCGTAATCAGATTTGGAAAACGAGGAAAATTGAATCCTCGTTATATTGGACCCTTTAAGATTTTAGCTAGAGTAGGTCCGGTGGCTTACAAACTAGAGTTACCCCCAGAACTTCATGGTGTTCACAACACATTCCATGTATCTAATCTGAAGAAATGTCTAGCAGTGAGTGATGAGAAAATTCCGTTAGGTAAGGTTCGAATAGATGGGAAGTTGCATTTTATCGAAGAGCCCGTAGAAGTTATGGACCGTGAGGTAAAGCAACTGAAACAAAGTCGGATACCTATTGTCAAGATCCGATGGAATTCAAAGCATGGACCGGAGTATACTTGGGAACGAGAGGATGAAATGTGGAAGAAATATCCGCACCTCTTCGATTTCAATAAGAAACGGACATCCAAATGAAATGGATCACGAGGACGTTGATCCCTTTTAGGAGGAAAAGCTGTGACAATCTAACATTTTCAGGTAGTGAAATATTTTCTCGTATAATATTTTGAAACTTATTTTTGTGTTGGTTGACGAACTCACAATTTACGGATTTAAATTTGGGCTTACGTGCATAATTTGGCGTCTTTTACGAATAAACCGGAAACCTTAGGATTACGTATTTACGTTTTTGAACTCCGTTTTTGATGAGACAATTTTTATTTGATTCGTTTTGTGACGTTGATTCATAATTTATAAAAACGTTTTTCGTAAAACGACCCGAGGGCACGCAAATCGAGAAAAGTAGAATCAAGAAATACCCGTAAACTAGTGAGATGGGACAAAACACATTGTCCCACCCCACTAGCAATGTTGGACGGCACAACATGACACCACACACTAAGGTGGCATCATGTTAGCTAACTTACACCAAGTGTAAGCTTAGCTTACCCTTTAAGCCATTTTTCTCTTTACCACTTAACTCAAAACTAGCAACTTCTCATTCCATCTTTTCTTACATGCAAAATCCTCTCAAAACTCTCTCAAACACCCCTCCCTTGCCGTCCAAAATAAAGCAACAAACACCCCTCTTGATCTCTTCTAGCCATGAAACACATGTTTACTAGCTCTATTAAGGAGTTATCTTGAAGCCTTGATCATTTGGTGGCCATATTAACATCATTGGAGGTGATTTGCTTGTGTCCTAGGGCTGATTTTCCAACATATGTTCTTGATATTTGATGGTCTTGGAGTTACTTGTTGTGTTCATCAAGTCCTTGTCTTCCAAAAACAAGGAATACACTTGGTTGGTAAAGAAGATCATCCTCTCCATTTTTCTCTTGTTATTTTGTAAAGAACAAATGTATTTTCTTTCATTTTGTATATGTATATGATGTATATATGATGATAAAAATGTTGCGTGGGGATCAAGTGTTGATAGATATGCTTAAAAATGTTAATAACTATAAGAAATGAGGCTAAAATCTTGATTATTTAGTTGGCTGTATAAAAACAGTATAAAACTAAAACATGAACTGATAAAATTGCATGGTATTATCCATTTACAGTAAGTACAAGATGTTATACACATGTGAGAGTTGGCCATGCAATGGAATCAAAATAATGAGTGAGATATGATCAAAACAAGTTAGGTGGTCTAATCTGAATAAGCAGTTTTGTAGGGACTGTTAAGGCATGATAAACTTAAAATGGGCAGTAGCTATAGCTAAGTTAAATGTAGACCATAATATGAAGAACATGTCACCAAAAAATGAGCTTCTAATTCATTATAGAACTCTAGATATGGTAAAAATGGTGAACATGAAGATAAAAATCAGATTTTTGGAATTAATGTTTATTATTATTATATAAGCACTCACATTTTAATGTATAAAATGTAAAAATAAAAACCCACTAACTTATAAAACTTATTTATATAAATATATAAAAGGTTAATTAATGGATAAATTATATAAATGGTAATGAAATAATATTTATAAGTAATAAAAAGTATAAACTTGATTTTTACGACTTTTCCGGCTATCGCCGTAAAATTAACGTTTTTCGCCAAATAAAACTTAGACGACCAAACCCGTCTAATGTTAAATTTATAAAAGTCATATACTGATGTATAAGTAAATAAGACAAGTAAAAACCGATAAAAACCCGAACTATAAGAAATACGGACATTAACGAGCTAACTAAACATATTGGACTAATAATTGGACTTAATAAGATAAATACTTGTAAAAAGAACTTATTGGGCTTAACCCATTTGGGCCCAACATAGAAAGTATACATACTGATAATATAGGTATAAAATGGATCAAAACAAGTTAAAGAAATTATACTAAGCTTATTGGACTTAAAATAAGTAAATAGATAAAACTAGCAAACTAGTAAGACGTTACCAAAACGTAAACACTAAAATGAGTAAACAAGGATGTATAAACCCACTTGATCATCATCATATGTACAAAAATCATCATATGTATATTGTTATTTTGATAAAACTCATTGGACCGAGTCTAAGACCGATTATTATTTATATAGGTTTCCGTGACCGAAGCACGCCCGTAGCCGATAATCCGCCTTTCATTAACAACGTGAGTTCATAGCCTCGCACTCTTTTAAATGTTTTATAAAATGATTTGTAAACCCGCGAGGGAGATAACATGTTAGATTTTGATAAAAATAGAACACAAGTAGTCCCGATTGTATGCTTAATGATATGGACCCGAATGATGCTATGACCCTATAAACGAGACTAAAAGGATTATTAGTAGTTAGGTTATGTCACTTAAAGTCCCATTAGCATGAATTGTGAACTACCGAGATTTGGTAGACGCTAATGCATTTGATAATACTATTTGGGGACGATCACCCCAGTTCGCGCCTTGACGGTTGATCCCCGTCGTACCACATTGATTGGTAAGCGAATTTATGTATAAGAAGATTCCATAGCGTGATTTTTGTGACGACACGCTAACTTAGATGGGCAAATTGTTTGTCGGGTTCGCGGCCCGCTGTTTTCATAGTAAGGTAACAATGTCATGCGGCTAATAATAATCCTACAACCTATATAATCCAAATAATAATGTATTCTATACATAACAACGACGCTATTAACGATGAATATATTACCTATCATGGTAATATAGAGACTATGGTCTCATGGACGGTTTAAGATGTATGCTTGATTATATATTGCCTGACTAGCAATATGAGGACTTACTTCCGATATTATACTTGTGTTCTGATTTTAAATGATTGTTTTATATAACGGTTTTATTTAAACTCTATGAATTCACTCGGCATTCGCTGATATGATTTTTGCATGTTTTTATCTCAGGTGCTTGAAGGTAATCCGGATGGAGATCGACTCTGATGGCCCACATAATATTAAAAATGTTCATTCGATCTATGTTTTGTAAACTTAATGACCTGTATAATTTGGGACCTGTTGTACACTTTAAAACTTTTTATCGAATGAATGTATGTTAAACCTTGAACAACCATTTTTATGTGTTGTCTATGATTGGAGTTATTGTGCTATCCCGTAACACTCTGAAAGACCCTTCCGCTGTACCGATACGAAAAATGAGAGTGTTACAATATTTATGCTGGTTTTCTTGTCCCAAAGAGACTTTCAGAATATTTAGGGCTTTCATGTCAACCCTTTTCTTTGCAATGTCATCAGCAGCCACAGCTCTACCATCTCCAGGTTTTTCTCTCTTATCCTCTTCAGGACATCCAGCAACAGCTGTTCTTTGAGCAATGGCATTAAGAATCTTTTGAGCCTTATTGAATGTGTTTCCATATTCAATAATCTCCCAGAGTGTGTAGTCATAGATCCCCAGATATTGTTCAAAGTTGAACTTCCATAAGTCAAAGTTGGTTGCATCAAGCATGGGAATCTTGATGTTTGGTAAGGCTAAGGAGGAGGAGGTTATTGCTTCAGACATGATGTTGTTAGGGTTTCTGAGAAAATTAGGGTTTTAGTGATTTTTAGGGTTCTAGTGTTCTTTAAGATCAAAAGTTTCGCAACAAGCTCTGATACCACTTGTTGATCCCAAACTTAGATCGATTTAGCTTTATGTATACGAGATTAGATCAAGTAATACACTTAGAGAAACCTTTGTATATGCATATGAATTTAAGTGTTATGCGGAATTTAACACTTAAACAAGAACACACAATGATATAAACAAACTTTCACTTTGATTATCAATATCAAACTTGCTTACAATGAAAGTAGTTTACGAATGAAAACCTATATGAAACTTATATCAAACATTAACCTAAAGGTCTTCTTTTATAGACATAAGAAGCCTTGTACAATAATCTACGTATCAGCTATTCTAGGTAAAGATAAATATAGAAAATACAATGTTGTTCCTATCTTTACTAGAACTATTCTAGAATACAATAAACGCGTAGAGTATATCTTCCTATCAGTGCTTGTCTTCAATGTGTCAACGCTTGACTTTATCTTGTCAACGCTTGAGCTATCAGCGCTTGTTTTGTTCTTGTCAACGCTTGGTTTACTCTTGTCAGCGCTCAAGTGATCTGGCCTTAATTTATTCCCAACAGGTTTAAAGCTCTCGTGGGTATTCTAGTACTAGTGGGCACAACCATAGCTTCCTAGTTCTGGTGTTCACGCCATAATAGTTAAAAGCACAAGCATCATGATTAGCATTACGGACAATTTTTCAACAATTAACACAAGCAAATTCAACATTCGAGGTCTTAACATTCAAACCATCATTACATGCAGTTACAAACGATTATTATTAGAAAACTTAAAATTTCTACGGTGGTAATATACTTCTTTTTAGTTTGTTATTGTCTCGATATCTTTACGAATTAAGTGATCGATAGAAATCAAGTCAACTAATTGTTTTTGGTGTTTGATTAGCAAATTTATGGTAATCTAGGTCTAATTGTCACAAACCTGTAAAAAGTGAAAAATAGTATCGTCTACGTAACCGTACAACGCTAAAAACATAGTGCACATACCAATTACGATGCTAAATGTACAACCCAGTAATGCACAACAAGTAAAAATGCCAAAAATGTAAAGTAAATGAAAGTAGAAGGACTGAAATTGTAAATGTATAAAGCTAAGGGACTGAATATGAAAAATTAACCAACTATTAACCACTCTTAACAAAAATAACAAATTGAAACTGAATTTTGACAAACTTATCAAGTTCAGGGACCTAACTACAAACCCTAACCAATTATCAACCAATTATAAGATCCCATTTTTTCATCGGGTCCAGGTAAAGAATTTAGCAACTTCCTAAAATTCAAGGACTAAAAGGCAATTACCAAAACTATTTAAGTTAAAAAAACAGGCTTAATGTTTTTAAGGCTGTATCTTGAGATTTAGTGCACCAAATAAGCTAAAACTTGTTTCAAAAGTTTGCAAATTCAAAATTACCTAGCCACGTTTAATGAAATAAGCTGAAATGGACTAAATCTCCAATAAGCACTTTTGGAATAAGCTACTTTTAAGATATGTGCTTATTGGAATAAGCATAGGGTCTTATATTGTCAAAAGATGATTAAGAGCCCAAATAAACAACACGTATCTAAGAAAATTTGAAAGCCACTAAAGGAATAAGCCACAAAAGCCAATAAGCCCAAATGAACTCATTTTGACAAGCTTGACCAAAGTTTACCAACTTTGACCAAAGTCAAAAATTATTTTTATGACTTGTTAAGCTGATTTGTAAAAGAAAATAAGGACTTTTATGAAAAGAATAAGCCAGAATGGAAAATAAGCCAAGACAGAAACCTTTGATTATTACAGAGACATGTTAAGGCTTATTTCTCTCTCAGTTATGAGAACTGTATAAAATGGCTTATAGATTCTTGGGATGTTAAGCTATGTCTACAACCAAAAATCACAATCTGAATCCAAGGAATGAAGTTATTATGCTGGTTTGAAGTTGGCTAGTTTTTGGACTAAAAGTCTGACCCAAAGTTTTTTATGACCTTTTACCTTTTTGACTTTAAGTTTGACTACCAAAACTTACAAGACTACTTGATATCAGTTTGTGAATACAAAACACCACTTTTTATCCAATTTTACTTGTTGAATCAAAGTTAAGCTATTAAACCAAACACTACTTACTGGTTTAAGCCAATTTTAAGCTAAGTGAACTAATCAATTCTAACAGATAAAGAAAACAAGCTATCAAATCCAATCAACAAGATCACTAAGAGCAATTATCAGGCAAAATCAAGTAATTTTACACTAACTCTAGAAAATGAGCATGCATTTAACTATTTAGAGGAAATTGTAAAGCAAAACTCATGGATTGAATTTGAAGGCTCCTTTGATGAAGAACCTAAGCTCTGAGCTAGATAAAACACTAACCACCACCAATTTTAACCAATCAAATCATCATCAAACCCAGACAATCATCATCATCATCTGAATCTGATCAGAAACTACAAATTCTAAACTTTTGGCTACTACTGAATGAACTCTGAACTAGAAAACTTCTGATCAAATGTAACAGCTCCTAAACAATAAAACAAACTCTATTATTCCGTAGGAATAACATATTCAAGCAACATGTATGAAGGAGTAGTAATGCAGGTAAGTGAATTTAGAGAATAAGAAGTGAATGTGAACTCTAAACTTTCTTAATGGAGGATTGGTTACAAATTTGTTATAACTGCCTAACAAACTATCTCAGAGTGGTTGTCAATCACTCTGAGAAGTTTAACTAATGAAGGAAAAACAGAGTGGAAGAATTAAGCTAGGAGTTTGTGTTTTCACACCTAGAGTTACAACACAAATGAGAAAGATACAAGGGTATTTATAGAGTTGAGATGAGAAGTAGGTGAGGTCTCTGACGTGTTGTCACCAATTACAAGATGACACGTATCCAAATCCTGCTAATTGGTCTTCATCCGTTCTTGATTAAATTGGGGAAAGTTATATGAGTGAATTTTAGTCTGATTGGCTCATTTGGTTGGGTTCGTCTTCTTATGGCGAGTATTTTTCATGTAGAAAGTGTCTTGTGAAATGGCCTCTAGCTCAAAATACGATCTGGAGAAGAAAGGTACACGTGGCGTTTGTGGATTGGTCCATTAATTTAGCCACGGATCGTTGAAGTGAAGACTTTTGATTGGTAGAAAAGTTGAGTGGAAGTCACTGTTAGGATATGGTGGCTTTCCTCTTTCCTCATTAAATGTGACTTAGCTGGCGATCCACTTCATGTAAATACTCGTTTCTGATTGGCTCAATAGACTTCACACGGATTAAGCCTTACAAACTTTTCAAAAATGGCAACTTTAGTCCTTTTAGTTGGCAGTTTGTTATTTTTAGCTCAAATCTTCATAACCTTGACATCCTTGGGCCTTTGACTTGTATCTTGACCAGCTTTAACCTTTTGACTTGTTTGACTTTATTTTTGTCTTTGTTAAATTTTCACTTTTAGTCCCATAAGTTTTGCAGCTTGGCAAGATAGGTCCTTGGACTTTTTAGACTTGTCATCTTGAGTCCTTCTTTTGTCTTATTAAAAATAAATGCCTTGTAATCCGTGTTTGCATCAAATTTGTATATTTTTACCTACAAAAGCACAAACAACAAAGAATACCCTATAATATTGTTTTTATACATAAAATCTGGTATTTTTCTTTGTGTTTTAGGGTTTGATATGATATAATTGATATGAGATTTCACTCATATCAAATCCCTTACACTTGATCATTTCCATGGCCTCATGCAATGCAATATTTCAAAGCTCTAAATTACAATTTTCTCATAATTAATCCACCTTGGCCATGATCAAATTCTTTTACACTAGACTACACTATATGATGCATGATTTTTAATTTTAATGGAATGCATTAACAACAATATTATTTATATATTTTTGTATTTTTCTTGAAATGATTTGATGGACATAACTCATAAAGAACTCAATGACTTTGATTAGGGATTTTGTATCATGAATACTTATCATCCTCAAGTTTCACTTTCCCCATACCAAGCTTAAAAACGAGATCATTGTTATTCATATGTGAAGGTGCATCGACTTGTTCATACAAATTAATTATGTTACTATTATACCCCCACTTATTATGCCTCTAAGAACGGTTATTATTGGAGCACATTGCTTGAAAGCAAATTTTGTCATTATTTAAAGCGTGAAATATAAGAAATGTAAAATCTGAAAATAAGGAAGCACGGTTTTAATCCTAAATAATCATCTTATTCTTTACTCGAAGAACCGCCCACAATTGATATAAGTCCGACCCAAAATAATAAGTCATTCGCCTTATGTGTAAGATCCTTATGTCATGAATTAATAAGTAGCTACACACTCGCTAAAAAATGGAAAATAAAACTCACGCAATAATTTATATCCGCCGCCTTTTTGAGACATTGGATCTTCAATCCCGCAACCCGTCAAGGTAATATTGGATTGGAGCAACTATTAAATCCCCGCAACCCTTGTGAGAGTGATATTGGAATTTAACAGCTACTATAATTAACACTTTACTGCCCCTCTTGGGAGTCTTGTATAATTATTTTTTTTCTTTTTCTTTTTCTTTTTCTTCTTCTTTTTTTCTAGCCACTCATTTTTTATAAGCCGTTCTTCTTTTTCTTTATTCCTCACAAATAAAATGAAAAGAATAAAAGGAAAAACACCCGCTAGTATTAAGCATGACATAAGTCAGTACACATAAAACGTTCTAACTTAGAATCTAAAGCATACTTATACCAACCACGAATGATTAGTCAAAAATGCATAAGAGACTACAAACCGATTAAAACCGTTCTTGATTATTTATTAACAATATATACATGCGTTTACAAGAAAGTAAAGGTTATGAAAGGGGATATAATAGCCACAAGTAATTAATATGAGGTTTATCTAGCCCTTTACACTTACTTCAAACTCTATCATTTCTCGTTCTCCACAGTTTAAAATCCCAAATAATGAGACTCATGGATGCTTAGCCTAATAAACCAATAAAGGTCTACATGGTTAAGGATACTAGCTAGAGTAATCTTGGATAAGCAAACTCGAGTTGAGTCAAAATATTCATGGTGGGCCTAATATGTGAAAGAAGTCTAAATTTGTCAAACCATATCCTTTATTATATTTTTTTCCTTATTATATATTTTTGATGTTAAATAAAAGAAGAAATTTATACAATGCACATGTGTTATGCAAATGAAAAATGATTAATGCAAAAATTATGAATGCATATTTTTGTTGGCCAAAGTAGATCAAAATTTTAGAAATTGTTTGAAAAAATAATTTCCCAATTATCATGAAGGCAAGGAAATGGTCTAGGTAAGGTCACTTCGATAGAAGACCCCCTACAGTTAATATAAACATTGCCCTCAATGTTAAGAGTATTGAGGTGTAACCCCCTACACTTATTACATTGATGACTTTGTTTAACTCGAGCTAAGGAAAGGTCTACTAAAGTGAATTCATGTTAGACATTATTAAAAGTCAATTTTGAATCACAAAAGTATCAAAGTGAACCCGATACAAGGGTCTCCTCCATAAGCTCCAATGCATGAAATGAGAGAGAGCAACCCTACAAACACCAAGAAGACAAAAGATAGGCACCCATTACACTTCATCTATACTATATTACCCTTTTTATTCCTATTCTACCACACTCTAGTCTAAATGATCAAACCCTAGTTATTCAAGCTTGATTAAGGAGTCTCTTGCTCGACTCTTCCCACAATGAATTAATTCATGAGGAAAATGGGAGTCTCTTGGACCATTTCCACGGAAATGTCCTCCCCAAAGTAATGCTTTACACGATGACCAATCACTTTGAAATTTGGGCCATTTGGTTGAGATAACTCAACGGTCCCATATGGAAACACTTGAGCAATAATGAATAGACCGAACCATCGTGACTTAATCTTGCCCGCAAAAAGTTTCAGCCGTGAGTTATAGAGTAAAACAGACTCTCCAACTTTGAACTCACGGTTCTTAATCTTAGCATCATGCAATTACTTAGTCTTTTCCTTGTAAAGCAATGAGTTTTCATAGGCATTGGTTCTAAGCTCATTCATCTCACTAAGTTGGTATTTCCTATGTGAACCGGCTTGATTAAGATTAAAGTTAGCCCATTTAAGAGCCCATGAAGCCTTGTGTTCTAACCTGAATGGGAGGTGGCATTCTTTTCCATAGACAAGTCTATAAGGTGTAAAACCTATTGGTGTCTTAAAATCGGTTCAAAAAGCCCACAAAGCATCATCAAGCTTATCCGACCAAGAAGCTCGATGCAATCCCACCGTACGTTAAAAAAATCCTTTTCAAACCACGATTTGTGACCTCGGTTTGCCCATTGGTTTGTGGGTGATACGCGGTAGAAAGTCTATGGTTAACACCATATTTCTTCATCACTCTTGTATATTAATCATTACAAAAATGAGTCTGATAAGAGTGAAATCTCATATCAATTATATCATAAATAACCCTAAAACACAAAGCAAAATACCTAATTTTGATTCATAAAAGCAGTATTATAGGTATGTTTTGTTGTTTGTGCTTGTGTAGGTAAAAAGATACAATTATGGAGCAAACAAGTGAATTCAAGCCTTATTGATGAAGAAAAGACAAAAGGAGGATGAAAAGTGACAAGCCTTGCAAAGTCAAAGGACCTTTCTTGACAACTTTCAAAATGAAGGACTAAAAGTGCAATTATGAGAAAGTCAAGAACAAAGTCAAATATGGTCAACCATCAAGTCAAATAGTAAAAGGATCATTATTGAACAAGTTTGAAGTTAAAAGGACCAACAATGACAAAGAAATGAAGATCCTAACAGCCGTCTTTAATAAACAACACAATCTCAACAGTAATTCCCACTATCCATTTAATCAGCCAATAGAAAATCAAAGAGTGGAGAATGATCCGCAACTTACTCTCTCACCCAATAATATCATTCCACGTGTCATTTTCAAACTATCAACGA
The DNA here is from genome assembly GCA_025667525.1 of Glebionis coronaria. NCBI lineage: Eukaryota > Viridiplantae > Streptophyta > Magnoliopsida > Asterales > Asteraceae > Glebionis > Glebionis coronaria. The sequence goes on from JANFOE010000773.1 coordinate 158,544, forward strand.
ACCCAGATTCAAGATCGAGAAGGAGTGCATTTCAAAAGTTTCTATAAACATGAAAACTACTCAAAATCAAGAGACGAAGCTTTCCCAAGTGGTTAATTACCCTGAAATCAACACAAGAAGAAAACCCCAAATCAGTTCTTCAACGGCTATAATAAATGGAAGACCAATGCCACGTGGAAGTTTACTATTTGCTCCAACACGTCACCCATCCCCAAAAAACACTAGAATTCCTCTATAAATAGCTCATATAGTTCTTCATTTATATAATGTACCTAGTGTGTGAATTTACACACACTTCATCTTTTCTCTCAATTTTCAGTTAGTTTTCTAGTTAACTACTAATCTCAAGAGTCTGACAAGCTCTTGAGTTAGTTAGTATAGTTGTAACAAATTGTAACAAACTTTCCACCATTAATACAACTTCATTTTCACTTTACTACTCACATTCACTTCTCATTCCCTTACTATCCTACTTCTACTGTTACTATTGTGTTTTTATTGATTATACTTGATCAATGGAACTTGTTTGATGCATTTTGGAAGCTTGTAGCTGGTTCAGACGTTTCTTGTTCATTTACATAGCCAAAATTAGCATATGGTAGCAGGGGAGATGATTTGTAGATGATGATGATGAGTTGATTGTTAATGGTGGTAGAAAGTTGTTGTTTCTATTGATCATAGTTGGCTCAGCGCCTAACTACTCCAACAAAGGTGGCTTCAAGCTAAAAGGAATCATTTTTCTTGTTTAAATTCCACTAAATTGCTTTGCCATGCTCAATTACTAAATATTAAGTTTACTTGCTGAACTGTGATTGATTTGTTGTGCTATCGGTTACTTTGATATGTTTTGGTAGTCTGTTAGACATTTGCTTTACTCTTTTTCAGTCTTACTTGATAAAACTTGGTTCTCATCACTTTAATTCTCATTAGATATCTACTTTGTGCTCTAGAGTGTTTACTAGCTGGATTTTAGTTTGACAGTGTTTCATGTTAGTAGTCAGACAAGTTCTGATAAGTGTCTTTTGCTGTCATAAGCTTGTGCTCAAAAAGTCTATACAAAGTTTTGATAATAGTTTTAAACTTGTATTTGGAAGAGTGTGGTTCTAGTGTTTCTTCAGTCCACAAACACTTAATAGGTCTGTACAAGTTCACTTTCAAAGTTTTGTGGTCAAAACTTTAGTCAAAAAGACAATTGGCACTTAAAAAGTTCGGGTCAGTTTCATTAAGTCTAAACTAGCAAACTTTGATCATTTCCCATTTCTTTGTTAGTGGGGATGATTTTACTTGAATTTTGCTCCTAGAACAAGTCCAATGTGTGAACTTTCAAGATAGATAAGTGAGATTATACAGTATCATGTTTTTAGCAAGAAAATAGCTTAATAATAAGCTGCTTAGCAAATTCAAGTTTCTATAATAAAATCGAACTGCTTATCTCATTCCCACAATTCTACTTCACAAACCTTGCCTTTTTCTTTCACAAATCTTTGTACAAACATGTCCTAAGTAGAATTTGAGAAAATTAGCTTTTTGAAATTTCTTGGTCAAACTTGGTCAACGATAAGCCATTTTTGCTTATTTGAGATTCCATCTTTTTTGCTTAACCATTTTCAGAATTTCTTGACATTCCAACCTTCTTATCACATGCTTAATTAGTTTCATTAAAAAATCCAAGAGTGGATGTCTGAAACAGCTTATAGCTTCTTTTGAGCTTGTCGGAATAAGCAAACTTGTGATTTACTTGATTTTAGCTAATTTCCTTGAACAAGCCTAGCTAACTTTTCATTTTAAATCATTTGCAAAAAACTAGAGTCATTTTAGTTGAGTAATAAGCTCATACGAGCTTATTGAATTTTTTGTTACCCGTTTTGACTTAAGAGTTTGTTTAATTGCATATTGGTCCTTTTAATTTCATAATTTTGTTAATTGGCTTTGTAATTACATGTTTTTAGGGTTTGCACTTTCTGGTCCTTGTAATTTCAGTTTGTTTCATTTCAGTTTGGTAGTTTTTGGAATTTTTTGAAAAGTTGTTATGGTTTGTTTCAATTTTCACTTTTGGTCCCTTATCTTTTTGAATTTACGCATTCAGTCCTTGTACTTTCAATTTCTTTACATTTTGAGCAATTTTACAATTGTGCATTTAATACTTGGACTCCGTGCTTTAATTATGGTATTTGCAATTTGTTTTACGGTTACATAGCTATACTATTTTCCACTTTTTACGTGATTCTTTGAAATAGACATAGATACCAAATACCTTGATTAACACCAAAAACAATCAAAAACTTGAGATTGGTTGGACTTTCAATTTGTTGTGAGCTTGGAAAAACGAACTTGAATAAGATAAAATATTAAATGGTGCCGCTACCGGTTCATGACATTACGATAGACTATTGATTTACGGTTTCGGTTAGATTTTGGGATCCGTTCACCTCGTGAGCGTTCCTTTTACGTATCATAAATCCAAAAGATAAAAAAAAATCAAAAAGTTAAAAATAAAAAAAATAAAAAGCCACAAAATCAATTCTTTCCTAAGAATTGAACCAAAAAAATAAAAAACCCAAAAAGTAATCTTTTTTCTAAAAGATTACACAAAAATATATTGTATATATCGGTTTTCATCGTTTTTACGTACATATAGTATTTTCTTAAAAAACCCAATAAGTACAAAAATATATTCTCTATATTATTATATGTATATACATATACGTATACGAACAACCATTACACATACTTCCATAAGTATTGCTTTTGCAATACACCGTTCTTAGGGGGCATTCTGATCCTAAGTTCGTGTATCGATCAAAGTAAATTAAAGGCAAAAATAGATAAATACTTCCAATAGGCAAGAATTCGAAGAATACAAACTACTAAAATGAATAGATAGGCGACCTTCTATAAAATGTTGTCTAAGGGTTAATTGGTACTTAAGTGCTTCGCGCCACCTAACCCCCCGTTCACTAGTGAGTATTCTAAGAAGGAAAGCTTCTTGGGGGTTTTGCCACCCAAAGTATTACTTACATATACTATATTTTCTTGTGATATTACTTATTGAACCTCGGAAAGGATAATCCCTTCTTTTCCAAAGTCGATCGAGAGCTCATCTCTCACTCATTGATTTGAGTTGCATGCTCACCCGAGCGCGTGCACAAATATCTTTTGGTGTACAACCCCTTCCTCCCAAAAGGAAGAACAAGAGAAAGAACAAAAACAACACCGTCCATCAAGCTGATCCCGAGCATCGTGCTTTAAACAACACACAAGAAGCCATGGTCGCCGTTGACAATAGACCATTGATGGAGATCCTCCAATCCAATATGGAGGGAAATGTCGATGCCATTATACCCGAGATACCCGCAAACACCTTTGAGCTTACGACACATATGATAACTTTGGTTTCTTCTACACCCTTTTTAGGGAGACCCATGGATGACCCCCATGATCATATCAAGAAGTTTTTTTCCATATGCAATACACTTAAGTATAATAGGGTCCCTCATGATGCAATCAAGTTGATTTTAGTCCCATTCTCCTTAGAGGGTAATGTTAGGTATTGGCTAGGTAGACAACCTCCTAAGAGCATCACCACTTGGGAGGACTTTACCAAGAAGTTTTTGAACAAGTTCTTTCCTCCCTTAAGAACCATGGCTTTGAGAAACTTAATTTTTGGTTTTCAACAAAGGAATGATCAAACCTTTAGTGAGGCTTGGGAGGACTTCAAAGAGTTATTGAGAAAATGCCCCAATCATGGATTTAACCAAGTTCATCAAATCAACACCTTTTACAATGGATTAAGACAACATCATCAAGATTCCCTCAACTCCTCCGCGGGTGGAAACATTCTTTCCAAATCCACACAAGAAGCTTGGGACATTATTGAGACTAAATCCATGATGAAAACAAATAATCAAAGAGATGAGAGGGTCCATGTTGTGCAAAATAGTTCTCACACATACATTGATAATCAACTCCTCAAAAGTCAAAATGAGATACTTCAAGTGATGGAAAAGACTCAAAAGGCAAATCAAGCGATAATCCAAGCCCTTATGAAAATTTCCTTGAACAACTCTCCTTCCAATGATGACAATGATATTACCACAAGTTGTGAGATATGTGGAGAACCTCACTCTTACCTACAATGTGACAAGGTTTAAAATTCCCAAGGTGAATGTTATGCTTATCAAGATGAACAAAGAGAGTACTTCAAACCTAATATCAACCCTAACAATCTCTCTTACAAGTCAAACAACTACCTTGCTCCACCAGGCTTTCCACCCCAACCACCCACCCAATACCAAACAAACCCTCCTCAATTGATTCAAATAAATCAAGGGCCTAGGCCAAATTTCCAAGGTCAAAACAACTTTAGAGCACCCAATACCTTTGAAAATCAAGGAAATCACTTTCAAGGAAATACCCAAGGGCTTTACAATCAACCTTCACCTTTCCAAACTCAAGGCTTTCAAGGGAATGTGCCACATGATTTTACCACCATTGAGCTTCTTCAAAAAATGAATCAAGAGAATGAAAGGAGGTTTCAAGGCAATGAGAAAAGAATGAGGGAAATGCACGAGGAAAGAAACAAGAGGTTTATGATGATTCTAAATCAAAGGCCACAAGGTGCTCTACCTTCAAACACACAAACAAATCCAACGGCTAATGTTAATGTAATCACAACAAGGAGTGGAAAAACAACTATTGATCCTTCAATGCATCTTAAACCTACTTTGGTTAAGCCTACTATGGTTCCACCTTGTGATAAGCCTACAACATCAAAATCAACATCTTCAAGCTCTACAACTTCAACACCTACACCTTCAAAACCTACACCTACTATTCCTTTACCTTCAACACCTATCAATGAAGAACACAATAAAGAAAATCCTTCAACAACCACTTAACCAAAACCAAGCCTTCCATACCCATAAAGATTGAGAAAGGAAAAGCTTAAGAATAAGGATGATATTCAAGTGTAAAACTTTTTGCGGATGTTCAAAAAATTGAATATTAACATCTCCTTTGCGGAAGCCTTTTCCAATATGCCTAAATTTGCTAAGATGATCAAGGACCTTCTTTCGAACAAAGAGAAATTGTTGGACTTGCCTAATGCTTCCTTAAATGAAAATTGCTCCGCGGTTTTGCTTAAGAAGTTGCCCACTAAGCTTATAGATCCGGGAAGGTTTTTGATCCCTTGCAATTTCCCGGGGGTGGAAAATTGCATGGCACTAGCGGATCTTGGGGCAAGCATAAATTTGTTGCCATTATCGGTTTGGAAAAGACTTTCACTTCCCGAGCTCACACTTACAAAAATGACACTTGAATTAGCCAACCGTTCAATAGCTTATCCGGTGGGAATTGCGGAAGATGTTTTTATTAGAGTGGATAGATTCACCTATCCTGCGGATTTTGTGGTGGTTGATTATGATATGGACCCGAGAGTTCCTCTTATTGTTGGTAGACCCTTTTTGAGAACGGTTCGTACTCTTATTGATGTGGCGGAAGGTGAACTCACAATGAGGGTAGGAGATGAAAGAGTTGTGTTTAACATGGGAAAGTTGTCTAAGAAATCCAATGAGCCCGAAACGGTGAAGCATATTGATGTTCTTAATGAGGAGGAGACTCAAGATGATATCCTTGATGAAGTTTGTGATGAATATTTTTATGAAGATTGCACACGTGGAAATTATGATCCTCCCTATATTGAGACCATAGCCCCCATTACCTCATCTTTGTATATTCATGAACCTAAAGAGCTTAATTTTGGTGATTTTGTGATTCATTCCAATCCTCTTTTTGAAACATCATTTGATAACCCACTTTTCCACCATGATGAAGAAACTAATGATGAATATAGTGATGATGAACCTTCTCTTTGTTATACACCAATATATGATGAATATAGTGATGATGAGTTCTCCATTTGTGAGTCTCCATTCTTTGATGATCACACTTCTTTGATGATCACACTTCTTGGGTTTTAAGGAGTTACATGTTGAGTCACCAATATTTGACATACCAATCTATGATGATTATGGTCATGAGGAGGGTTCTATCATGGATGAGAGTGATGAGTTTCTTGAGGTTGATACACCTTTAGAGTATATTCTTGGATATTTTGACAAGGAGAGGGACATACTCTTTCTAGATTCTTTATTGCATGAAGACACCTTAACTTTTCTCCTTCCCACCTCAACCTTTAAAGTGACAAAGAAAAGCAAGCCATGATGGTTTCTTCCAAGAGTTTGTTAATACCTATTGCTCCACAACCTTTCTCTCAAAATGTGACCTATAAGGGGGAATCTTCTAAGGCTACCACCACTTTTTGTTTTCCCATCAAGGAAAGGATTTTTGATCCTGGTATAGAGATTGATAAACTACCTCAGTATCCGCCTGATGCAATAAAAGGAACACTTGTGGGAGATTTTAGAGTATCACCTTATCATCCTTGGGAGAACATACGGACAAACCTTATGGAGAAGAACACCGCACCCTTTTACCCATTTCTTGGGATTTTACTTGTTGGATTGTGTTATAAGTGGGATGGTAATTATGTATTTCATCCGTGGGATATTTATGAAGTTTTTGTATACTTGAAAACTTGCTTTACCTCATCATGGAGATTTTTCTTAAAAAGTGTAAATCTTTTACTCTCCATGGTAGGTTTTCCATAGATACTTTTTAGTGTGAGATGAGTCGAGCTAGAGACTCCATAAATCAAGTTTGAATAACTAGGCTTAGAGTTTTTAAACTAGAGTGTGGTAGGATAGAATTAAGGGCAAACAGTTGAGAAGAAGTGTAGGGGGATGCCTCTCTTTTGTCTTCTTGATGTTTGTAGGGTTGCTCTCTTTCATTGCATGCATTGGAGCTTATGTAGGAGGCCCTTGTATCGGGTTCACTTTGTTACTATTGTGATTTTCAAACCACTTTGTGCTTACAATGAATTCACTAGAGTTGACCTTTCCTTAGCTTGGGTTAAGCAAAGTTATCAATATCATAAGTGTAGGGGAGTTTACTCCAATACTCTAAAACATTGAGGACAATGTTTATCTTAAGTGTAGGGGGTCTTCTATCAAAGTGACCTTACCTAGAACTTTGTCATTGACTTCATGCTAACTTGGAAATTTATTTTTCAAACATTTTTCAAATTTTTGATCTACTTTGGCTACCAAAAATATGTATTTATAATTTTTGCATTAACCATTTTTCATTTGCATAACACATTTGCATTGTATATATTTTTCTTTTATCTTTCATAAAAAATATATAAAAAGGAAAAAATATAATAAAGGACATGGTTTAACAAATTTAGACTTCTTTGACATATTAGGCCCGCCATGGATACTTTGACTCAACCCGAGTTTGCTTATCTAAGCATTCTCTAACTAGTAACCTTAACCATGTAGACCTTTATTGGTTTATTTTTTTGGTAAAGGGAGTGACCTCGGTAAAATATATTAACCAAAAAAATAAAGTTAAGTACATATGGAATACGGTTGAAATACCGCATTAACCTCAAGACAAGAGCTTGATAAACTAGTGTTTATGATAGACCATAAACACATCAACACCTAGCTAAAAAACAATCGATAACTAGTGAAGCAAACAACATTAGCAAATTCCAACAAGAAAAAATCTTGAAACCACGCAATCAGTCCACCACACCAGTAGCGACACAATGGAAGCAAAGGATCCAGGTAAGGCTGCCTCCTTAAAAAACCTTTTTGAGAAAAACCCTTTGGGAAAAAACCCAAAAAGGAAAAAAGAGTACAACCCTTACCCGGTACTTCCATCATAAGAAACGCTTAAGGACGGAAGACTCCAACAATCCAAAATAGCCAAGGACCGTGACGTCATCTTCTTGAAACTTACTGTGATAAGCTTGAGTCTAATAGTAGAAGTGATTATACCAACAAGTTGATCCACCATAAGCGATTTCCCTTTAAATAGTCTTGAATTCCGTTCAACCCATAAGAAATAAGCTGTAGCAACAACCACAAGACGCACAATAATGCTAACAACCGATCTTTCATTGGATATTGGAATGAGAAATGCCAAAATAGCATCCAAGCGAGGAGGAATAGAATCCATGCCACAAAGCGCTCGTACATTAGTCCAAACCTGCGAAGAATAAGAACACTCAAAAATTAAATGAGAGTGAGAATCCGGGATAGCTTTACACAAAGGACACCGGAGCATGCTCAAATCCACCAAAGGCCCAACATCCCATTGCCGCAAACGATCCTGGGTCTTTAGTTTCTGCTTAATAACCAGCCACAAATTCAACGAGTGTCGAGGAATACAATGAGAGAACCAAACAACATGATACCACGCCACAGTCTGGTGCCGAATTCGCAGACTATCCCATGCCAGAGAAACCGAAAATGGCCAAAATGAACCAACACCATCACGCCAAACTAGGGAATCTGATCTCCCCTCCTGAAGACCCAGATCAGGAATAGAAACAACAGTAGGAAAGCGATCCATCTAATCCTACGGCCATCTCCAAGATCCGTTGTCAATCAAATCATAAACCGTATCATGTAAATTGAATCCAGACCGAATAATATTGCGAACCGTCAGACTATCACGCAATGGACACCCATCCGCCCACCTATCAAACCACATGGACGCAGATTTACCATCATGCACTAGTCTCATTATTTTGTGATTTTAAACAGTGGAGAACAAAAGATGATAGAGTTTGAAGTAAGTGTTAAGGGCTAGATAAACCTCATATTAATCAATTGTGGCTTTTATATCCCCTTTCGTAACCTTTACTTTCTTGTCAACGCATGTATATATGTTAATAAATAATCAAGAATGGTTTTAATTGGTTTGTAGCCTCTTCTGCATTTTTTACTAATCATTCGTGGTTGGTATAAGTACGTCTTAAGATTCTAAGTTAGAACGTTTTATGTGTACTAGAATTATGTCATGCTTAATACTTAGCGGGTGTTTTTCCTTTTATTCTTTTCAACTTTCTTTGTGAGGAATAAAGAAAAATAAGAGCAGCTTATAAAAAAATGAGTGGCTAGAAAAAAAGAAAGAAAAAGAAAAAAAATAATTATACAAGAATCCCAAGAGGGGCCGTGAAGTGTTAATTATAGTACCTATTGAATTCCAATATTACTCTCACAAGGGTTGCGGGGATTTAATAGTTTCTCCAATCCAATATTACCTTGACGGGTTGCGGGATTGAAGATCCAAGGTCTCAAAAAGGCGACGGATATAAATTATTCCGTGAGTTTATTTTTCTTTCCTTAGCGAGTGTGTAGCTACTTATTAATGCATGAGATAGGATCTTACACATAAGGCGAATGACTTATTCTTTTGGGTCGGACTTATATCAATTGTAGGCGGTTTTTCGAGTAATGGATAAGATGGTTACTTAGGATTAAAACCGTGCTTCCTTCTTTTGAGATTTTACATTTCTTATACTTCACGCTTTAAAGAACGACAAATTTGCTCTCAAGCAATTTGCTCAAATAATAACCGGTCTTAGAGGCATAATAAGTGGGGGTATAATGGTAACACAATTAATCTATATGAATGAGTTGACGCACTTTCACTTATGGAAAAAAATGATCTTGTTTTTTAAGCTTGGTATGGGGAAAGTGAAACTTGAGGATGGTAAGTGTTCATGGTACTAAAGCCCTAATTAAAGTCTTTGATTTCTTTATGAGTTATTTCCATCAAAACCATTTCAAGAAAATACAAAAAATATATAAATGGAATTGCTTTTCTTTGCATTGCATTGTAAAAATCAAAATATGCATCATATAGAGTAGTGTAGTGTAAATGCATTCCATATTGGCCAAGGTGGATTAATTATGAGAAAAAGTGTAAATTGGTGCTTTAAAATGTAGCATTGCATGAGGTCATGACAATGATCAAGTGTAGAAGATTTGATATGAGTGAAATCTCATATCAATTATATCACAAATAACCCTAAAACACAAAGCAAAATACCTAATTTTGATTCATAAAAGCAATATTATGGGTATTTTTTGTTGTTTGTGCTTGTGTAGGTAAAAAGATACAATTATGAATCAAACAAGTGAATTCAAGCCTTATTAATGAAGAATAGACAAAAGGAGGATGAAAAGTGACAAGCCTTGCAAAGTCAAAGGACATTTCTTGACAACTTTCAAAAATGGAGGACTAAAAGTGAAATTATGAGAAAGTCAAGAACAAAGTCAAATATGGTCGACCATCAAGTAAAATAGTCAAAGGACATTATTCAACAAGTTTGAAGTTAAAAGGACCCAAAATGAAAAAGAAATGAAGATCCTAGCTCAAGTTATGAATCTGCCAAACTAGAGGGGCTAAACTTGTCAAAGTTAAGTCAAGTTTTCTTGTGATCCGAGTTATACATAGGCAGCCAATGAAATGAGCTCATTTACTTCGCATGGATCACCACCTAAGCACCACGTGGCCACTAACAACCATCTTTAATAAATAACACAATCTCAACAGTACTTCCCACTATCCATTTAATCAGCCAATAGAAAATCAAAGAGTGGATAATGATCCACAACTCAATATCTCACCCAATAATATCATTCCATGTGTCATCTTCAAACTATCGACGAACCCAGATTCAAGATCGAAAAGGAGTGCATTTCAGAACTTGCTATAAACATGAAAACTACTCAAAATCAAGAGACGAAGCTTTCCCAAGTGGTTAATTACCCTGAAATCAACAAAAGAAGAAATCCCGAAATCAGTTCTTCAATGGCTATAATCAATTGGAAGATCAAGGCCACGTGGAAGTTTTCTAGTTGCTCCAACACGTCACCCATCCCCAACAAACAATAGAATTCCTCTATAAATAGCCCAGATAGTTCTTCATTTCTATAATGTACCTAGTGTGTGATTTTACACACACTTCGTCTTTTCTCTTAATTTTCAGTTAGATTTCTTGTTAACTACTAATCTCAAGAGCCTGACAAGCTCTTGAGTTAGTTAGTGTAGTTGTAACAGATTGTAACAAACTTTCCACCGTTAATACAACTTCATTTTCACTTTACTTCTCAAATTCACTTCTCATTCCCTTACTATCCTACTTCTACTCTTACTATTGTGTTTCTATTGAACATACTTGATCAATGGAACTTGTTTGATGCATTTTGGAAGCTTGTAGCTGGTTCAGACGTTTCTTGTTCATTTCCATATCCAAAAGTAGTAGATGGTAGCATGGGAGATGATTTGTAGATGACGATGATGAGTTGATTGTTAATGGTGGTAGAAAGTTGATGTTTCTGTTGATCATAGTTGGCTCAGCGCCTAACTACTCCAACAAAGGTGGCTTCAAGCTAAAAGGAATCAATTCTCTTGTTAAAATTCCACTAAATTGCTTTGCCATGCTCAATTCCTAGATATTAAGTTTACTTGTTGAACTGTGATTGATTTGTTGTGCTATTGGTTACTTTGATATGTTTTGGTAGTCTGTTAGACATTTGCTTTACTCTTTTTTAGTTTTACTTGATAAAACTTGGTTCTCATCAGTTTAATTCTCATCAGATAGCTACTTTGTGCTCTAGAGTGTTTACTAGCTGGATTTTAGTTTGATAGTGTTTCATTTGAGTAGTCAGACAAGTTCGGATAAGTGTCTTTTGTTGTCATAAGATTTTGCTCAAAAAGTCTTTACAAAGTTTTGCTAACAGTTTTAAACTTGTGTTTAGAAGAGTGTGGTTCTAGTGTTTCAGCTTTTGAAACTTGTTGATTTCAGTCCACAAACACTTAATAGGTCTGTACAAGTTCACTTTCAAAGTTTTGTGGTCAAAAAGGCAATTGGCACTTAAAAAGTTTGGGTCAGTTTGATTAAGTCTAAACTAGCAAACTTTGATCCTTTCCCATTTCTTTGTTAGCGGATGATTTTACTTGAATTTTGCTCCTAGATCAAGTCCAATATATGAACTTTCAAGATTGATAAGTGAGATTATACAGTATCAAGTTTTTAGCAAGAAAATAGCTTAATAATAAGCTGCTTAGCAAATTCAAGTTTCTGTGATAAAATCTGTGACAATCCGTCAATTTATGGTTGATATTTTATTCTCAAGTATAATTTAAAAACATTCTTTTAATGTTATATGATGAACTCACTTATTTTTGGGAAGAAATTTGGATTTACGTCTTGAAGTAGCACCGACTATGTCTAAACCGGAGGATTCTACGTTACGTGCTTACGTTTACATACACCGTTTTGGTGACAGTCCGACACTTTAGAAAATAAATTTATCCGTGAATATTAGTTTGTAATTTTAAATTTGTGTTGGTTCATAAACTCACAAATTTACAAGAAGAGATTAGGACTTACGTGAATAATTTAACGTCCCTTACGACTACACCGGAAACCTTAGGATTACGTATTTACGTTTTTGAACTCAGTTTTTGATGAGACAATTTTTATTAGATTCGATTTGTGTCGTTGATTCATAATTTATAAAAACATTTTTCGTAAAACGACCCGAGGGCCCGCAAAATCGAGGAAACTAGAATCGAGGAGTACCCGTAATTAAATGGGGATGAGACAAGATAAACTTGTCCCACCCCCACACATAGGACGGCCACAAGTATCCACCAACACCATGAGGTGTCAAAATTACAAGCCACAAGTTAACACTTGTTAACTTGAAGCTTAACATGTAAGCTATTACACATCAAAACCATCTAACCAAACCATTCACACTCATTTTCACTCATGCAAACCACCATTTTCTCTCTACACTCTTGCCTTTTCCGTCCACCATAGCTCCACCACCACCATGATTCATCAAATTTTAACCACAAACCATGTGTTATCTATACACATGATGATGCCCCTTTGAAGCGTTGAAGATTGGAGGTGATTCTAACATCCAAGGAGGTGATTTGATGATGTTCAAGGGCTGATTTCTACAAGAAGTTTACAAATATTGGTGGTCTTCAAAGTTGGTGTTGATCTATCACAAGTTTTGCCATCAAAAATCCAAGCTTTGATCATAAACTACTTAATCTTGGTGGTATAAAGATTGTTCTTCCTATCCTCTTGTTATTTTGATTATGTAATCTTGTATTTTCTTTATTTATGTATATTTATATGATGATGAATGATGATAAAAATATTATGCGGGGATTTGGTGTTGATAAATATGGTTAAAAAGATGGAAAACCATAGGTAACAAGGTTAAAATCATGCTAAATATGATGGCTATATAAAAACAGTAAGTAACAAAATGATAAACTGATAAAATGTCATATTACAATCAATTTAAAGTAAGTTTTAGGTTTTATACACATGTGAGAGTTGTCCATACAATGGAATCATCAAAATGAGTGAGATATGATCAAAACAAAATTAGTATACCAATCTGAATAGTCTGTTTTGTAGGGACTGTTAAGGATACTTAGACATGGATTGAGCAGTAGCTAAAACTAAGTTACTTGTAGCACATAATATGAAGTTTATGTCACCCAAAAATGAGCTTCTATCTCCTTATAGAACTCAAGATATGATAAAAATGGTGAAAGTGAAACTAAAAATCAGATTTTGTGAAATTAAAGTTTCATAGTATTATATAAGCACTCAAAATAATATAGTGTGAAATGTGAAATTAAAACCCACTAACTTATATATTTCATTTATATAAATATGTATAAGGATATATAAATGGACATTATATAAAAATGGTAGTTTGGTAAGTTTTATAAGTTATAAAAACTATAAACATGATTTTTACGTCTTTTCGGCTAGTACCGTAAAATTAACGTTTTTCGTCAATTAAAACTTAGACGATCGGACCCGTCTAATGTAAACTTTTATAAACTCACATACTGATATATATATAAACCCGACTAGTTTGGTAAAACACTTATAAACTTACCTATTGGGCTTAACCCATTTGGGCCCAACATGTAAAGTATAATACTGATATTAAAAGTATAATTGGGCTAATGAAAAGTATTGGGCTTGTAATAGGCTTATTGGGCCTAAAACATGTAAATAAGTAAAACTAGTAAACTAGTATAAAAATTACCAATACATAACACTAAAATGAGTAAATGAGAATGTATAAACCCACTTGATCATCATCATATATAAAAATCATCATATGTATACATATTGTTATTTTGATAAAGTCATTGGACAAAAGTCTAAGATGAGTATTATTTGTCTAGGTTTCCGTGATTGAAGCACGTACCGTACATCCAAATCACCGATAACCGCCTTCCCACATCAACGTGAGTTCATAGCCTCGCACTCTTTTAAATGTTTTTATGAAATGTTATATAAACCCGCGAGGGAAATGTTAGTTTTGATAAAATAGGACACCATTTGTCCCGATTGTTAGTTTATTGATTTAGACCTGAATGATTGTACGACCCGATGAATGATTATATGACCCGATGTATGAAATGAAATGGATTATTAAAGTTAGGTTATGTCACTAGAAGTCCCATTAGCATGAATTGTGAACTACCAGGATTTGTTAGACGCTTATGCATATAATAGTACTATTTGGGGACGATCACCCCAGTTCGCGCCTTGACGGTTGATCCCCGTCGTGCCACATTGATTGGTAAGAGAATTTATGTATGAGAAGATTTACACAAGCGTGATTATTGTGACGAAACGCTAATTTAGATGGGCAAATTGAGTTTCAGGTTAGCTAACCGTTGTTTTGTATAGTAAAGTAACAATGTCATGCGGCTTATAATAATCCAATAACAAAAATACTGCTTTATGCATTGAATTACGATATATTTCCTGACTAGCAATACAAGGTCTTATTATTGATATTATGTTCGTGCTTTGGTTTTACATAACCATATTCATATAACGGTTTTTCTTTAACTCTATACAATGTTATAAAACGTATTGTATGATGTTTTTACGACAATGATTCGTGATTTTGAAGGCAAAAGCCTATATTATGATTTTTGATAAAGAGTTGTATAAAATGACTTTGGCTATTTTATGGCCTATTACAAAGATTTGTACAAAATGATTTTCGGTAATAATTTTATACCGATGTTATATTGATGGATTTAATTAAACTCTATGAATTCACTCGGCGTTTTCGCTGACCTTTTCTTTTAACATGTTTTATCTCAGGTACTTGAAGGTAATTATCGGGAAGACAACAAGAATTCATGGCCCGCACTTAAATAACTATTTTCATTCAAATGATTTGTAAAACTTGTATGAAATACAATGACTTGGGACCTATGTAAATTTGATATTTATGAATGGAAATGCTTTATTAATAAACGACGCGATTCTTAAGAGTTGTCTATGATGTGAGTAATGTGCTATCCCGTAACACCAACGAGTCTTCCGCTGTATTCAATTGTGTAAATTTGGGGGTGTTACAGTTTGGTACCAGAGCTCTCGTTATAGAGAACGAAAGATTTTTAAAACCAAGGTTTTGAATGAAACATTTCAAAATCTTTTAATTATAAACATTTTTCTAAAAATGTCTAAAAATCTTTTGACTATAACGGTGCCGAAGAATTCCCGAGTTACCGACAAGGCCAGACTGAGAAGTGTTATTCTAATATATATATAACTTGGATTATATATATACATATGATGTAATTTGATTACATGATTGTTTGATGATTATTTTAGTATTTATACGAGGTATTTATACGACGTAGATTGTCACAAGAAACCCTAAATCCCCTAGTAAATCAATCGAAGCTATTTCCGTAGGAATTCTAGCTATTCCAGATCTAAACCAAGTTGTGGATATCTATGATCCCAACAAAATGGTTAATATTCGTAGAAATGTAGATATTAGTTGATTGTGATATTGAAGAAGAATTGGAGAGATTAAAACTGATAACAATGTCATGAGGATCTTTCCTTATAGAGTGTAGCTTGACAAAACGTTACCACCTGGAAAGGTGTCATCTGATTCGTTGTCACCCAATTCTTAAATTGAAATCGAAAGGGTGAATGTTGCACTTGAGGCTGTCAATGGAACCATTACCCAAAAGCCTCATGCCACTAGTACCTTCCCGAGAAGTCTAATTGAATGATCGAGTCATTTCATACTAGTGACTTATTTGATAACTATTGATGAAGGAGCTATAGGATTGGAAATTAAGTGTTGTTCATATCGAGCTTTTATTTCCCTATTAAGGTCTAAGACTAAGGTTGAAAGTATTGGAGAATGAGGTAGGATATCGCATTGAGTATGATTTGGCTGAAACTTGAATAAATATAAAATTTAACTTACATGGAATATGTGATTGTTAAGAGGAAGTCGTTAAGTCCTGTGATTGAATTATAAGGTTTTAAATGATTGTTCGTTCGTGTTAAGGGTTGTTCCAAGGCCATTGTCCACTAATGAGGATGCCCAGTGTCCAAGAAATAAATTGAAGAAATCTTCTTCTGAATTGAGACCGATGGATCTTCTGGGACAGGTGGAACACCTAATGACTCTTGTAGATTAGTATTCATTGTGGTATCTTTTAAAAATAATCCCTAACTTAACTGAGACATCAATTGGTAGGATGAGTTCTTGGAATTGTATGACATAATGACACATAATGTGTTACCGTACAATTTTGACTTGTTTGTGATTAATGAAAAGACTACCTTTGATTGCTAAATTCTACATGTATCGATGTTATCTATCTTTTATTGCTTCATCCTAATGTTAGCATTAGTGATGCAACCATTGAACAAATACTCATCTCGGTTTGAGTTACGTTATGGATTATTCTTGGTGAACAACTTTTCATCACTCTTTTGCAGATCACTTATTGTTTTTATAAGATAAAACAGTATCCCTTGATAAAGATTGAATTTTCATCACTATAAGGATTATTCAAAGTGAGATTTATAAGTAATCGTTATCGAAATGAAGTTGTTTATAAAACACCTTGGAAAACTTAATTGTTTTCATAAAAAAGAAAATCTTTGTAAATTTATTTTTGATTCTTATTTAAGAATTAAGCATGAAAATGTTTTTATTATAAACATGATGATAAAATTTTGACGAACTGAGTATTGCATCGTTAATCTTAAAATTGTATATAGTTGCGCGCCTACACACAATTTGGAAGTGACCATGCAAGGCTGCTTAGTAGTCACCATGGAATTATTAATAAACACTAAATTTTCTTTGAAGATTGTGAAAGATTAAATTTTATGAGATCTGCAAGAAGTGAAAATAGGGACATATTGATAGGGACACCTACATATGTGCCCGTACTATTTATTCTTCTAAGTCGAATTTACTCATCTATGGAACTTGTCTTATTTGACAATTGATATTCCCTTCTTGTCCAATTCCCTCGTGGCGAGATTCTTTGGAAAAATATCTGATTACTAATGTTCAGATTTTGCTAGGTTGAAAGTTCGTTTTATCGGAATCTTCTCGAATTGATTTCCGGTTAATTGTGCGACTCAGTTGTTCTTGGTGGAATAAAAAGGGAGTGGTCGTTGTCTAAAACTAATTAAAAATAAAGACTTGAAACAATAAAAATAAAGACGGTAAAAGGAAAAATGAAAGATTAAAACTTGGCGAAAAGTAAATGACGAGAAATTAAAAGAAATAAAGGTAAATAATTCAAAGTAAAACTTAAACTAAAAGGGAAGGCAAGTAAAAGTGCAAATAAAGAAATAGGCGAGAAAAGTAAAGCTTAAACTAAAAACTGGAAAACACTCATTCGGAATAAAACAGTTCATCCGGAATATGTCACTTATCCGAAATAAACTACTTGATTCGGAATAAAGTGTTTTATCCGGAATAAAAAGAGAAAAGAAGTTGATCCGGAATAAATAGTTTGATCCGGAATATTATTCCGGATGAAAGTATTGATCCGGAATAACCAATATTCCGGATGAAAGGCTTGATCCGGAATAACCAATATTCCGGATGAAAGGCTTGATCCGGAATAATCAAATATTCCGGATGAAAGACTTGATCCGGAATATTTGATATTTCGAACGAAGGAGCTTGATCCGGAATAATTAATATTCTGAACCAAAGAGCTTGATCCGGAATAATCAATATTCCGGATGAAAAATATTGATATGGAATAAACGACTGATCCGGAATATCTGTGAAAGAAACAGTAAGCATAAAACGAAGAACATCGGAAAGAGAAGAGAGCACGAATTTAACCAAAACTAATCAAGATTAACCAAAAGATTAAACCAACACAACCACAAATGATCTAATAACAATAAACAATCAAAACAAATCATAAAAACTAACAAATAAAGCCAAATAGATCAAAACCCACTTGATCTAAAACTATAAAAAAGCAAGAACATGAACAATAAAGGTGAAGAACAAATCAAACAAGAAAGGAAGAAGGAGATTAACAATAAAATGAAGATTCAATAACATTAAAAGTAAACTTACTTGAATTAAAGAGTGCAATACAAAATTAATGTGCAAGAATTTAAAGTGTAGGTAAATGAAAATGGTGGAAGTGGTGGTTTGTCAAGCCACCCAACAACTAATAATGAAAGCCTAAGGAAACTATATATAGTGGATTTCGGGAGGTGCTTAGTGGAAGCTTCCTCCCTCTTTCTTCTTTCTTTAATTGCGTCATTAGTCCTTAATCTTCTTTAATCTTTTGACTTCAATGACTTTGTCTTGGGATTTCTTTTAAAACTCGTCTTGAATTTTCTTCATAAATAAGACTCGAGTTCTTCGGCTTTTAGTAAACTTCTGTCTTTTGACTTTTTTTTCGATAAATCTTCAGAATTGGTCTTGGACTTCCGTTCTTTTCGCACTCTTGATCTTTCGACTTCGTCTTTCGTCTTTTTCTTCGATAAAAGCCTGTGAATGCCCGTGTTTTCTCCACTTTTCACCTTTTCGTCCTAAATCACAACAAAATCACAAACCACGCATAATTCCGACATAAATGACATAAAATACACGTTTTGGCTCGGTTATTATTGTAATTAAGTGGTAAAATGGATGGGTGTTTACAAACCTATCAAATCCCCTACACTTAACCATTGCAATGTCCTCATGCAATGCATTAGTTACAAAGCACGATTACACTTTTCATCATAATCAATCCGTCTTGGCCTTTTTAAAATAGAAAATAACAAAACAAGTAAAGAAATAAAAATCATACCTTAGGGTTTTGGAAAGGTCATGAATGATCATCATCCTCAAGTTTTCACTTTCTCCAAACCAAGCTTAAAAATGAGATCATTGTTAATATAAGTGAGCAAACTAACACGAACTCATGTGGGCTAATTATTCACTTAGACTCCCTTATTCCTAGGTGTATCTCTTATATTTTATTGTTGTCTTGAATGATCACGAAGATGCATTGTTGACTTATTTCGATAGTTATTAAGGCTGAAAATAAAGTGAACGATTTAATCAATAGTTAGCTAAAGGACAAAATCTTTTAAAACTGCTTCTTGGGACCTCATAAAGTTCATATCTTGGCATAACTCGCTTCGCGATTTGAGACCTTTCTCGGACCGATATTTGGCAGCGACTTCATACTTCGAATCTTGAGAGACGTTCATGAAATAATGGCCTTCTCTTCATAATAGGAATTTCTTCACTAGATGTTTTGAGAGATTCTTCATACTAAGACCACGACTCCTTCATTTTCTCCAATCATTATTTTGGATTTTGATATACAACGATCCGCCTCCTTTTTGGACTTGGCTTTATTTATCCTCATACCTTGCTAGGGTCTTTTCGGATAGACTTCTCCATGACTTTTGGGGAGTATTTGCTTTTCGTCGTGTGTCTCGATCCTTCATATTGATTTTTGATAAATGATTCTTCACATCACTTGGGATCTTTAGCAACAAAATGTAGCCCTCATGTCTTGTTAGGACCTTTTCGGACTCGCCAATCTTCGCATCCCGCTTCAATAAGTTATGCCTTGGCTATGAACTCTAATCCATACCGAGCAACTTTTAAACGATCTTGGGCTAGAAGCTAAGTAACTTTTCAAATCGTCCAACCTTATTTATTGCAGATAAATTTATTAGCAAGCGATGGGAGAATAGGCTTATAATTAACTCACATAAATTCACGAAAGAATACCAAACTTATAATTGACTCTATCATCTCTCATTCTCCACAGTTTAAAATATCAAGGAATGAGACTCGTGGATGCTTAGCCAATTAAATCAAAGTTTTGGGTTTTCGAGTCATCTATAGGATCTTGCAAACTCTTAGACTTTTTCAAGTTTAGAAATCGCATTTTAAAGTTCCCTTGATAAACGACTCTCTAGGATCAATTATAGGAACTTGCGAAAAGTTCTAGTTCTTAACCCGTGAGAGTTAAGACTTTCGCGTTTTTATAGCTCCCTATATAAAAGCCTAGCAAAACTTGACTTAAACACGTTAAGGATACTAGCTAGAGTAAAATTAGATAAGTAAACTCGGGTTGAGTCAAAAGATTCACAACGTTTGAAAATTAAAACCACTTTATTAAAGATTTATTCTAACAAGGAAAGAAAATAACTATACAAAGGGAAAAACTAATAGGCCAAAATAGATCAAAAATTTTGAAAAATGTCGTAAAATTAATTTTCCGGTTAAAATGAGGACAAATACAAGGAAAAGGCCACTTAACTTCGATAGAAGTCCCCCTACACTTAATATAAACATTGTCCTCAATGTTTAAGCATGTGGGAGTAATCTCCCCTACACTTAGGACATTGTGCACTTTGTTTAAATCTCGCTAAGAAAGAGAAAACTAAAGAGATTCCTATTTTAGTATTGAGAAATATAAAATAGTGAATCGAAAAGAGTTTAGGATTGAACCGGGAAGAAGGGAACACGGAATCACGGTTCGTCAAAAGTCATCAAGAGTGTGTCTTTGAAGCTCTAATCCCTGCACATGATAAGAAAGCAAGAAACACCAACGGGGCTCCCCCTACACTTATGGTGAAGATAGATAGATAATTAGGTTGCCTCCCAAAAAGCGCTTGTTTATATTAACCGAGTCACGATCCTGACTCGTCTCCGAATTAAATGGTCCATGGGGAAGCCTCGAATGTAATACCGGGATCAAATACCTTGTCCTCATTCCCGGTTGACATAAACAAAGGAGAGGCAGGGGGATAAGTCTTAAATGGTAGAAAAGTCCTTTCAACATACGAAAAATATGTGAAATCAAGATCCACGGGAGGTGGGGTAGGTAAAGTAAGCACATTGTCATCCCCCAAAGACAATGGATGCTGATCAAGCGGCAAAGCCGTAATGTTATCAATCATAGCATAATCAATGTCACCTCCAGGGTCAAAGCACTCATCCTCTGTAATAGTGGCTAAAGGGGAGGATGAAAGGTGCTCGGGAGGGGGACTTGGGGCAATACCTTCCTGCAGCAAATTATCAAAAATAATATCCCCCTCCATGTCATCGTCATCAATACCTGGAGGTATGGAGTGAATGTCGATTTCTTCCAGCAATGGGTCATTATCTTCAACGGGAGGAATAGATGGAGGCAAAGGCTCGGAAAGAGGAGGAGAAGTCAACTTTTCGATTTGAGCAATAAGAAGATGCACTTTCCGTAATTTATCGCGGAGAATCACGTCTTCCACCTCATCTTCAAGAGCAAGTTCATCGGTGAACTTCTCGTAAGGAGAGAATAAATCGTCATCGCCCGCATCTCCCGGTGGAGATTGAGACATTTCAAAAGTGAAATTCTCATAGCGAGGAGAAGAATCGTCATCATTTGGATCTACCGCTTGCGTGAAAGCAACGTCGTCCTGAAGCTCCATAGCAGGTAAGTCACAAACCTCATCATCCAATAATTTGTCGAAACCAACATCACTAAGCTCATTCAACGAATCTAGACCCTTAGACGCAGTAGGAACATCGAGAGTAGGAGCAGCAACATAAGAAGATTGGTTGAAAGTGTAGACATCATCGTCGTCGTCATCATCATAATAGATGGGACGAGTCCAGTTAGGAGTGACGTAGTCGGCTAACTCTTCCTTGATAACCTCCACATCTTTAAGAAGCTCATGCAGCAACTTTTGTTGTTCATCTCCCCGAGTATGTTCAATTGAACCTATTCTATCCCATGCTGTCATTAAACATTGTGGTGTAGAAAAGAAGGGAAAACGACTAAATTGGCTCAAAAAGGTGTCGGTGGTTTTCAAGATTTCTTCACTATCAAGCAAAGGTTGCTTTTCCTGATGTAAGTCAGCTCGGAGTTGAGCTATACTTTCTATAATGCCATTCAAAGTAGTGAGTTGTTGGTCAAGACTAAGTTGCTGAGAGGATTGATGATTGAGGGTGTTATGTGGGGGCTGAAAATTTTGAAAACCGGAATTATAGCACGGATGTGGCTCATAATAATCCATCAGTGAAGAAAATTGAGGACACGGATCTAGCTCATAATATTCCATTGGCTGACAATAAGAAGTATCGTTAGGGCCCCCACAGTTGTTGCAGAACGGGTGAGGAGAAAGACTGGGTGCGTCTTGTGGATAGCTATTTCCATTGTCATAATTATACCCTGGTTCTTGCTCGTGACCATACGGGTATCGAACCGGGCACGAAACATGCCAATGAGAATCGCTTCCACAATAGATGCACGGGGGAACAGGAGGTGCATTCAAAAAGGACGAATTAGTCGAATTGCACAAGGGACAAAATCCGAATTGTGTGTTGTCGATATCGTTTCCGCACCGCTCACATGTACACCACCGACATGAGTCGTTCCCGGTTAATCGTCTCCCACACCCGACGCAATGGACATAAGAATCCATAAAGAAAAAAAAGATAAGCAAGAAGAATATTTTTGGTGCAAAACTTTGAAAAAGAAATGCTTTTTATGATTTTTCAAATGTTTTTGGGATTTTTGAAACTTTTTGACACGAAAAATAACGTTCACGAGTGAACGGATCCCAAAAGCCAACGCGTCTCTCACAAAAAACCGTTAATCCTCACGAAAAGAGCCGGCAGCGGTGCCATTTTAATGTTCAAATTTTGCTAGGTTGAAAGTTCGTTTTCTCGGAATCTTCTCGAATTGATTTCCGGTTAATTGTGCGACTCAGTTGTTCTTGGTGGAATAAAAAGGGATTGGTCGTTGTCTAAAACTAGTTAAAAATAAAGACTTGAAACAATAAAAATAAAGACGGTAAAAGGAAAAATGAAAGATTAAAACTTGGTGAAAAGTAAATGACGAGAAATTAAAAGCAATAAAGGTAAATAATTCAAACTAAAATTTAAACTAAAAGGGAAGGCAAGTAAAAGTGCAAATAAAGAAATAGGCGAGAAAAGTAAAGCTTAAACTAAAAACTGGAAAACACTCATTCGGAATAAAACAGTTCATCCGGAATATGCCACTTATCCGGAATAAACTACTTGATTCGGAAAAAAGTGTTTGATCCGGAATAAAAGGAGAAAAGAAGTTGATTCGGAATAAATAGTTTGATCCGGAATATTATTCCGTATGAAAGGCTTGATCCAGAATAACCAATATTCCGGATGAAAGGCTTGATCCGGAATAACCAATATTCCGGATGAAAGGCTTGATCCGGAATAATCAAATATTCCGGATGAAAGACTTGATCCGGAATATTTGACATTCCGAACGAAGGAGCTTGATCCGGAATAATTAATATTCCGAACCAAAGAGCTTGATCCGGAATAATCAATATTCCGGATGAACAATATTGATACGGAATAAACGACTGATCCGGAATATCTGGGAAAGAAACAGTAAGCATAAAATGAAGAACAGGGGAAAGAGAAGAGAGCACGAATTTAACCAAAACTAATCAAGATAAAACCAACACAACCACAAATGATCTACTAACAACAACCAATCAAAACAAATCATCAAAACTAACAAATAAAGCTAAATCAATCAAAACCCACTTGATCTAAAACCATAAAAAAGTAAGAACATGAACAATAAAGGTGAATAACAAATCAAACAAGAAAGGAAGAAGGAGATTAACAATAAAGTGAAGATTCAATAACATTAAAAGTAAACTTACTTGAATTAAAGAGTGCAATACAAAATTAAAGTGCAAGAATTTACAGTGCAGGTAAATGAAAATGGTGGAAGTGGTGATTTGTCAAGCCACCCAACAACTAATAATGAAAGCCTAAGGAAACTATATATAGTGGATTTAGGGAGGTGCTTAGTGGAAGCTTCCTCCCTCTTTCTTCTTTCTTTAATTGCGTCATTAGTCCTTAATCTTCTTTAATCTTTTGACTTCAATGACTTTGTCTTGGGATTTCTTTTAAACTCGTCTTGAATTTTCTTCATAAATAAGACTCGAGTTCTTCGGCTTTTAGTAAACTTCCGTCTTTTGACTTTTTCTTCGATAAATCTTCAGAATTGGTCTTGGACTTCCGTTCTTTTCGCACTCTTGATCTTTCGACTTCGTCTTTCGTCTTTTTCTTCGATAAAAGCCCTTGAATGCCCGTGTTTTCTCCACTTTTCACCTTTTCGTCCTAAATCACAACAAAAACACAAACCACGCATAATTCCGACATAAATGACATAAAATACACGTTTTGGCTCGGTTATTATTGTAATTAAGTGGTAAAAAGGATGGGTGTTTACACACCTATCAATTACCAAGTGTTGATACCCGATTGGATGTATCGACGTTCCTATCATTTCTTTTGATTAGATTTCATTTGAATGATCTGGGTAACGATCTGAGGAGCTTTCGAATGCGTACTCAAATTATGAAAACATGTGATATATTCATATTCAATATATTTTTTCGTCTTTATATGATTTGAAATTCTCTCGCGTAGATTATGCATTGACCTTACTCTTTTAATGGTAGTTGTGTCTCCATATATCCTTGAATTTGTGAAGGATTACGAGTTATTATTAGTCTTTTGAGAAGTTCACATCTTATCAATGATAATGAAACTGGAAAGTTAATAGTGCCAATAGAATGGATTGATTGATTATGACATGACGACATTGTCTTAATTGATGGGAACTCGAGTAGAATTCCCCTAAATGATAAGATGTTGATTATCAAAAGTGATCTAAATAATTTTTGATGGATGACCATATCCTACATTTAGACTTGAAATTATATCGTGAATGGTTGTGAATTAGTCATAGATATTATAATCTAGAAAGAACCTAATATGAATTTATTAAAAGATGTTTTTGTTATCTGAAACTTTAGGAGGTATTTGCTGGTGAATTACCTAGACTTTTGCCATTAAGGCAAGTTGAAATTAGTATTGATTATATTCCCAGTGATACACCTGTGGCGTGTGCACTGTACTTCAGCACCACCTGAATTAAAAGAATTACCGTACAACTGAGAGAGTTGTCGGAGAAAGCTTTTATTCTACCAAGCTCGTCATTATGAAGAGCTATGATGTTATCATGCCTTATATTTATTTATTACCGTGAACTAGGTAAAATTGACGATTAAAATCTATATCCACTACCCAAGATGATAGATTTGTTTGATCATTTACAAGGTTCTAGCGTATATTCAGAAATTGATCCACGACATGGTTATTATCAATTTCGCGTCCGCGAAAAAGATTATCTATTCCAATCACTACATCCAGAACTCGTAATGAATATTATGAGTTTCATATTATGTTGTTCGGATCGACCAATGCACATGTAGCATCCATAAATTGGTGAATCACGTGTGTAGGCTGTAATTTGATAACTTCATGCTTGTGATCATTAAGGACCATTTGTTTGTTTATAAGTATAAGAAGGAGTTAATAATCATTTATAGATTGCCCTGAATTGGCCGAACAATAAAAACATGTACCTTGAATATTTAACATGTGATTGAAGACTTAATCCTTTACATTATTTGACCGTGTGATTAATAGAAAATGGAATATATTGACTCTTCAAAAATTAGAGCCATTAAGGCTTTGGGTTTTAACAAAAAGAAAATGGAAATATGTTTTGACAAATAATTTATCAAAGGATTTTTAAGGGATTATTCCCTTATACCCAAATGATTTAACTAAACTCCTGTTTAGGGGTAAATGTTTCTGCATACCTCAAGACAACTTAAGAGGGATTGAGGAAACCATTTAAACCATGACTTGAAATTTGTAACGACAATTTTTGCTTTTCAACTAAGAAAATTTTGACCAAAGTATAACCAAAGATTTTTCAAACATTTACGAATCTTACTAATTATTTTCAACAAATCAACAAAAATCGTGTTAACTAAATTCAAATTTATTTTGAACATTTCTCTATAATTGGTCGAACTGAGAAATTTTAAAACTTTTTACGTTTACGTTTCATAAAATTGAATATTTATTATTTGATTACTTGTAATATTTATCGATGCTTTAAATGTCAGATTGAGCAAAACTAATAAAAATGATAGTTGAGACGAAACTAAGACTTAGAAAATATGAAGAAAGAATTTCTGAGTAAATTGTGGACATGATAATTATTTCATCAGGAAAGATGAATGTAAATACTGACGTATTATGTAAAAAGGATAAAGAATCAATTAGAATGTGTTCCTTAGTAATGACTGTGCAAATAAATTGCCGAGCAATTTAAAATATAACCGATGCTGGTAAAAAAGGATAATATGGATAATAATAGGGATTCACGGCTAATGTGAACCATTGAAATTAAGAAGCCGATGGCGGTAAATGTTTTAAAGGCCACTTATGGTTGCCTAAATATGGACGTTTATGAGATGTAGTCATGTTGGAATCTCATAAGATTAAGTATTCTATTCATGTCATTTCTGATTTAATGTATCTTTATCTAAAGAAGTTGTACTGATGACAAATTATGAAGGCAGACATGGCCTCATACATTAGTAAACGTCTAACTATTTCAAAGGTCGTCATCTGAATTTGATTCGATTTTGGGTCATCGTCGACAGACTGACCAAATCTTCTAATATCATTCCTGTTAATGATAGATTCTCGATGAAGAAATTGACTCTTTGTATTTAAAGGAGTTGTGTAAACATAGTGTAACACCCCCAAATTTATACAATTCAATACAGCGGAAGACTCGTTGGTGTTACGGGATAGCACATTACTCACATCATAGACAACGCTTAAAAATCGCGTCGTTTAATAATAAGGTATTTTCCATTCATGAATATCAAATTTACATAGGTCCCAGGTCATATTATTTCATACAGGTTTTACAAAGAATTTGAATGGAAATTATTATTTAAGTGCGGGCCATGAATTCTTGTTGTCTTCCCGAGAATTACCTTCAAGTACCTGAGACAAAACATGTTAAAAGAAAAGGTCAGCGAAAACGCCGAGTGAATTCATAGAGTTTAATAAAACCATCAATATATCGTCGGTATATAATTATTACCGAAAATCATTTTGTATAAATCTTTGTAATAGGCTATTGTCCCTAATATATGATGATTCTAGCACACGAATTTATGAAAGAAAGGTAGATATGAGACGAGTTTTAGAGAGAGAAAGTAGTGAGAGAAAGTAGAGAGAAATGGTTGGAGAAACTTGTTGAATATTAGATTAGGAGAAAAATGAAATGACCAACCAACCTCTCCTTACATGCAATGAGAGGTTTATATAGCCTTGCCTACATGTGGCATAATGGGCTATATGATCATGGGCCGGGCTTTCCTTTTGGGCTTTGGTTACTTATTAATGAACCTTAGCGTAAAGTTAAGCCCGTTATAACACGACTAATATACTACCTATTACAACGTTCTAAAATACGATACATAATAAACATATGACCGAGCATTCTTGTTTGGCTCAATATTTTGAGGCTAACAATCTCCCCCAATGAGAGGTCATAAACCTTGGTCATTTAGGAAATTTGTACAGATTACTAATCTCGCCATAAATGAGTCTTGAACGTGTAATAGTAGTCTTGTTTCTTCATGCTGTGATCTTTGAGTCTTTGTTGTTGTCTTTCGACTTTGTCTTTAAGCTTGAGATCTTCAAATCATCCTTGACTTGTCTTTGCCATCTTGCGATCTTGTGTCTTCATCCACACGCTCACACTATTAATTGTTGAATATGTCTTTAGGCATGAGTATGTGGTTTCTGAATTATTGACTTTGCTGTGTACACCGTGACGCCACCTTCTCGAGACAAAACATAGACACGGACTGAATGGCTTTGACATTCGTCCTAAATCGGTAGCGTTTTACCTCCGGTCGGTGAAGACGTTATACGATATTAAATACCGTACCTGTGATTAGGTAGATTCAATTAAGAATCTCCTTGACAGGGTTTCGCGGCTGTACTAGCCGTTCTCTTTACTCGACCGTCTCAAAGCAAGACTGCGAACATAAAGAGTGAATCAATTGGATATATATCCACTTGATTAAAGTCGTCAATTCAAATTCCTGGAACAAGTGTGATTCGTAAAGAATCTTACCATTGTTTCTTTCCAGTTGACACAAGTTTGATTCATAAGAATCTCACAAGTCACCTACCGTAGCGCTGTTAGATGTTGACGCTAGAAGGATTTCCATTCGTCACTGTGGATATTAATAAATATCACTCTGAATGTTCTGGCAAGACCATAAAGATATTGCGTAGAAACCTGAAACGAGTTTGAATCAATTCAGAATCAAACCACTGTTGCTTTTAAGTTTTGCACATGTTCAATTCATAAAGAACCTTGCATATGACCTACCGCAGTGCTGTTTGATGTTAAAACTGGAAGGATTTCCACTCATCATTGTGAATACTAAGTAGTATCACTCTGAATGTTCTGGCAATATCACAAGGATATAGCGTAGGACTCTCTTGATCTTCATCCGTGTATCCTAACGAGATTTGATTGATCTCTTGGCTCTAGACTCGATTTGTGCACTTTTAGTGGTCGGAGGCTGGAGCAGATGCCACCTATTCAATATCAACTATCTCGAAGTGAGAAAGTCAATAGTAGTCATGTTCTTCTCCGTGACAATAAAACAAACTTCTTTTGAGAGAAGCCTGAGTAGCTAGGAAAGGGTTGTGCTTCACATCACTGGGTCCATGATGAGTTTGTCTTCATGATGAGTTGACCCGGTTTCTGCCTAAGTTGTATGGAGGGCTTCTTTCTTTACACCCTTTATCCTTACATTTCTTTTTCATTCTTCAACCCCTTCAATGCTTACCAAGACATCATTACTAGCACCTTGTTGTGATTGTTCCAGTGCTAGCATCAGTACTTAGTCGGCATTCTGCTACGTTCACATTCTACTCCATCTTTCCTAAGGACTTCTAATAATCTATTGGATTGTTCCTGGGAAGATCCCTTCGGTTCTGGTTGGATCATAGGACTTAAACCTAACCACCCTTTTGACACCAGTAACATCGTGAATTAAAGATGTTGTGGGTATTTGATCGTAACCATGAAAACCACTTTAAATTCTAACAAAGTGTTTGAAAAACATTTAACCCCTTGCTAGTTTTGTCGTTTT
The DNA here is from genome assembly GCA_025667525.1 of Glebionis coronaria. Taxonomy (NCBI): domain Eukaryota; kingdom Viridiplantae; phylum Streptophyta; class Magnoliopsida; order Asterales; family Asteraceae; genus Glebionis; species Glebionis coronaria. The sequence continues at coordinate 187,888 of JANFOE010000773.1, forward strand.
AGAAATGCTCCCCCTTCACATGTGCATCGATAATCGAAAGTGTTTCGCACATGTAGGTAAGAGTTAAAGTGCTTGAGTCTTATATTAGATCACATTTTAATCACATTTTCTCCCCTATCTCTAATATATAAAATCTTTTGATATTAGAGATACCAAATTTGATTAAAATATATTTTGAAAAATAGTCTTGAAATCTCCAGGAGAAAGATGTGTTAATCTTTTGCATGAAGTTAAAATGCTCCCCCTCAAAAATTGATCCAATTGAATTGTCATTGTGAGGATATGATCCACATTTCGCTTTTTGAGGATGGGAGTTGTTGAACACACAATTTTTGAAAGATTTTGAATAATCATTGAGAAATTCTTGCTAAAATTGTGTTCAACGCTTTTTGAAAAATCCTATTTCTTTTTATCGAAGAGGTTTTTCTAAAGCATAAACTTGAGTTCATAGACTTTGAATGTCTTGACGAATCCACTCAAGTGTAAGAAGATTTCTCTTCTTTTGCTGAGGGTAAGAGCACGAAATCGTACAATCCCCCGTGAATATAGAACCGGGTTGCAATCTGAAAGTGATTACAATCCATTGTATTGAGCGCAAAACGTTGAATGTTTTGTGACAAGCTCAACCCGTGATAGATTGCTCTACCCATTGTTTGGAAATATTGTCCAAAATAGACAATTTCCTTTATTAAAAGAAGAAATGACATGTTTTGAAAAATATTTACAACTTTCATTCGATCTATATGTACACACCCGTGTCGTTATTGAGCGACATTTCTAGGCACGTCCATATTATCGATACTGAAAGACATGTCGAGAAGAATATTTTTGGATTTTGAAAGATTTTTAATTTTGTGTTTTGCTTTTATGTGTTTTATATTTTTGTATTTTGCTTTTTCAAAGATATTTACAAGTTGATGTTTGATAGATAAATCAAGCAGGCACCTTTACCAGAATCTCCAGGTCTGGTGGAGTCAAACATCTCATACCAATTTGCCCAACGAGGTACTCAAACCTATCTTTCGACAGAGCTTTCGTAAACAAGTCGGCTAATTGGTAATCCGTTCCAACAAAGTATAATTCAACGATACCTCTTTCAACTTGTTCCTTTATGAAGTGGTATCGGACATCGATGTGCTTCGTGCGGGAATGCTGTACTGGATTGCAGGAGATGGCTATGGCCGACTTTGAGTCACAGTACATAGGTACTTTATCAAAGTGGAAGCCATAATACGTGAGTTGTGTTCTCATCCATAGAACTTGAGCACAACACGCAGATAGAGACACATACTCCGCTTCTGCTGATGAGAGTGACGTGCAATCCTGCTTCTTGGAAGACCATCCCACAAGCTTATCTTGACCTAGAAATTGTGCACCACCAGAAGTACTTTTTCATGTATCAAGACACCCTGCATGATCAGAATCTGAATAGGCCGTTAGAAAGAAACCGGTTTCCCTCGGATACCAGAGTCCCAAATGAATGGTATTCTTAAGGTACCGAAAGATCCGTTTAACCTCCTTGAGGTGCTTTTCAGTAGGTCGTGCTTGATATCGTGCATAATAACACGTAGCATGTGAAATATCAGGTCTGCTTGCTGTTAAGTACATGAGGGAACCAATCGTGGAACGATATCTCGTTTGATCGATGGCATTTCCCTCCAAGTCAGCATCTAGCGATGTGGTTGATAATGGTGTTCCAACGTGGTCACATGAAGTCATACCATGCTTTTTGATTATCTCTTGACAATACTTAGCTTTGTTTATAAAGATACCACTTGGGGATTGGTGAACTTGAATTCCTAGAAAGAATTTTAGTTCGCCCATCATTGACATTTCAAATTTGTTGTGCATTACTTTTTCAAACCATTTTGAAAGTTTTGGGTTTGTAGACCCGAAAATAATGTCATCAACATAAATTTGCACAAGCAAAATGGCATCCCCATATTGATAAGTGAACAAAGTTAGATCAATGGAACCTTTTGAGAAACCTTTAGATACCAGAAATTTTGAGAGCTCGTCGTACCACGCCCTTGGAGCTTGCTTGAGTCCATAAAGTACTTTGTGGAGACGATACACCTTGTCAGGATAATGAGGATTGACGAATCCTTCTGGCTGCGTGACATAGACTTCTTCCTTCAAAGGACCGTTAAGAAACGCCGTCATTACGTCCATTTGATAGACAGTGAATCCCTTATGTGCAACATAAGCAAGGAAAATCCTGACCGCTTCCATGCGAGCAACTGGTGCAAATGATTCATCAAAATCAATTCCCTCTTTCTGGCCATACCCCTTAGCCACTAGCCTAGCTTTGTTCTTGATGATCGTATTCTCTTCATCCATCTTGTTTTTCCAGATCCAACGAAGATTTAATGGAGTCACATCGTATGGTCTGTCAACAAGTTCCCAGACTTTAAGTCTTTCAAATTGTTAAAGTTCATCCGTCATCGATTCAATCCAAGCATGATCAGCCATGGCTTCTTTGATGTTTTTTGGTTCAGCCGTACTCACGGCGAGTGCGAACATACAAACATCGCCATCGGTTGCTAGTTGTCGTCTTGTACGAACATGCTGTGAAGGGTTTCCAATTACGTGAATCAAAGGATGTTCTCGGGTCCAATGATGTGTTGAAGGATGTCGCTGGTAGAACGTATGCATATTTGACGGATCAACATGGCGAGTAGAAGACTCTCCAGTTTCGTGTACCGGTGTACTGAATGGGTTGTGAAAATCGTCATCGTCAGATAATGCACCGTCTGCTTGATTTGTGTTCTCTGGACCAATGACAGTAGTTGTGGATGTTGTAGGATCGATTGTTGAAGTGATATTCTGAGGAGGTAAATCTGCAACAACCCGTGTTGAAGTAGACGAAGTTGTATCCTTTTGTTGATGATGATCGGTATCATCATTCGTATCATGAGTGACAACAGAAGACTTCGATGCAACTTGTTTCTCCCCCGTGAAATATTCATCATACATTGGTCCATATAACATTTCCAACTCTTCAAGTGTCGTGTCCACTGTCATATCTGCTCTAGGAACATGTTCAGGAACCAGCTTTGAACTTGACGGTTCATTGATGTGGTCTTGAGTTCCGAGTTCCGTGCGGTTGTGAACGGAAGTCGTTTGTCGTTGTGGATCGGGACTTAAACTGTTTTGTTCAAGTGCCATCGTGTTGCTTACTTGTGAAACCCTTGAGACACATATTTCTCTGATATTTGTTTCTTCAGCAACCAAACTCTGAGAGTGTCTTTTGTTGAACGGTATGAATAAGGAAAACCTTTATGTTCTTGTTGAACATTTACTTGATTACCTGCACTTTCGTCAGTAGTTTGTATGCTTGCATATTTGTTAGTGATATCTTTGTGAGAAGCATGTGGGGGTTCACAGTGAACCTTTGTCGTGCTAGAGGGAAATGTTTTTCCAGTAGGAACCCATTTAAGACCAGTTGTTTTGAAGATTCTACCCGTTGGTATCCACTTAAGACAAGGTCTAGGAAACGTAGGTTTCTCATGTACAGCGGAAGACTTAATTGGAGAAAATCTATTTCCTATAGGGTTCCGTCTTTGAGATGCTCTAGCTTTGTGGTTCACCTTGTTCAGGACTTTTGTGATGCAATCATCATGAATGGTATTAAACACACATTTGTTACATTTCGTGCAAACAAAATGCTTAGCATCTGAGAAGGATTTAGTGTTCCTAGGATAGACTGATTTGGGCACATCATAGAAGGGTCTAGAATTCCTAGATGTGTGATTAGCGCTCCTAGGTTTCGGTTGGGTCCTATCTCTTGCTTGTGTCTTTATCTTAGAATCCTCTAAATAGCTTTTATGACCCATGTCATTTGAACTTCGCCTAGGCATGTTCTTGTGGCTATTGCTAGAGTTGCTTGAATCATTCATGTGATTGGGTTTTACATAGGCAGAATATCTTAAGGAGTATCTAGATTGTGGAGTGGCAGCGTTTGGCAAATTGCTACGCATGTCAACTTGGGATGCAAACCTCGAGTTCGATGTTTTGGGTCGTTCAGATTTAAACGCATTCGGTTGTCTAGCAACTGAGCGGTTTCTGAATGGTTGAGTAGGAGGTTTCCCCAAGATAGACTGATTTGCTAACTTAGTATCCACACTATTTCCTTTTAGCTTCCTTAATTCATTTTTCACTGCTGTTAATGCAAAAACCTTTTCCTGAATCTGAGCTTTCAATTGCTCATTTTGTAGAAGTAATTGAGCGACGCGTTCTTCTAACTTAATGTTTATATTATCAAATATGTCGTTATCAGCATTCGCGTCATTACTATCTACAGTGTCGATAGGTTGCACAGATATTTCACTTACTGAAGCAGGCAGAGGACTTGGATTTTGAGAAGCCAACTTTGATTCTAACAATTTTATTTGTTTCACAAAATGTTCTTTTTCCGCATTAGAATCTTGAATCTTACGATCCAGTTTTTGTTCAAGAACAACGTTTTCTTTTTCAAGTTTTTCAAAATAAGATTCAAATTTGTCATTTTTCTTTAAAAACTCGAGTTTGGCATCCTCAAAATCTTTTGTCTTGTGAGCTAACATAGTTTCAAGCTCATGAATATTAGAATCAATATATTGATGATCATCATACACAACATTTAATTGTACCTCAGCGATTGGCTCTTCATCATAAATGGGTCTGATATCTGCATCATCGGTTGCTGGATCATTCCCTGAGCTGTGGATGGTTTGTTGCTGTTCTGATTCTATCCCGCTGATTTCTGTGATAATCGAACAATCATCCAATGTTTGACTATCATCAACATTGATCTCGTTCGTCTGCATCAGTCTTTCATTCACCCGTCTTTCAACTGGTAGTTTATGACGTGTTCTTTCGGCAATTAACTTCCTTATATCTCTCATGTGTTGAAGAAACGTCTCCTTAAATTCTTGAACTTCTAACCGAGTATATTTAAGGAAGTAATTTTTGATGAATTCTCAATCATAGTGTACAGACAACTGTGTACCAATGAATTGCTGAAACTGATTTTCGAGAACCAAAACGGCATCTATTGATTCAACCTCTTGAAATTCATCGTTGGCAAGTTGTTGTTCAAGGTGAGCTGCATTGAGTAACATTTTTCTTGTGAATGTCTCAACATCTTAACCAGTTAGTGGCATGAATACCCGTTTGAATCCAAGTTCGACGCGAGTGCCTTTTAAATCGTCATTTGAAATAACTTGAAGGTGTGACTGGAGTGATCTAAAGTGTGTCATGCATCGTTCTTTTGCAACCGACATCTTGGATTTGAGTGCATGCACATCTTGTGTTACGGAATCCATAATGGGTGACACAGTTGATGAAGTGACTTTGGATCTTAAATAGATATGGTGTGATTGGTTTGTGGTGGCAATTTCGAAAATTCCGATTTTTTCCCAGTCCGACAATAAATTCCTCAGTCCGACAAAACTGTAAACTGAAAAATTTGTCTTACCAAATTTTGAAATCAAGTCCTAACTAGCCAAAAACTAATAGGGAAAATTTTTGAAAAGTGAAAATTTTTGACAAAAATAAAACCTAAAAATGGCCTAAAAATTTGAATTTTGGTCCGAAAATTTGAATTTTTGGTGGAAAAAATTTTCGCATCGCCAAAATTTGAAATCGAAGCATAAATGGCCTAAAAATGGTCTAGGAAAAAATAAATTTTAAAATGGTTTTCCCGCCAAAAAACTCGAACAAAATTTAGCTAAACAAGTCATCGGAATGTCCATCGGGATGTGCCATCGGAATATCCATCGGAATGTCCATCGGAATGTGCCATCGGAATGTCCATCGGAATGTTCATCGGAATGTGGCTTAGATCGCAATGCACTGTCGGAATCCCAGATGGCAATGTACTATCGTAATCCCATATCGCAATGTTCAGATCGGAATATGTTCAGATCGGAATGTTCAGATCGTAATCCCATATCGCAATGTTCAGATTGGAATATGTTCAGATCGGAATGTTCAGATCGGAATGTTCAGATCGGAACGTGTCTAAAACAAATTTGGCAGAGTAACGACTCAAAAGTCCCTTGAAACCGTCGGAATCCCAGATCGCAATGTACGATCGGAATGTCCAGATCGGAATAAGGTATCGGAATCCTTAGATCGCAAAGTAGAACCTAGTGGTTATTGCGATCTGACCTCAAAATACTTGTACTTTCCGATGGGTACCTTTGCAAGAATTTCGGAAAGATGAAAAACCAAGGATTTTTGAACGTTTGATCCAAGAAAGTTTGTGTTTTTAATCAAAACCAAGATACCAAGATAACTACAACATGATTAAAGAAGTTATACGATTAAGAAACACAATCAAACACAAAAAAAATCTTGAATTCGAGGAAGAAATATGGATCAAATCAAACGAATCATATGAAAACACAACAACCAATCACAAAACTACCCCATGGCGATTGATACCAATTATTGTCCCTAATATATGATGATTCTAGCACACGAATTTATGAAAGAAAGGTAGATATGAGATGAGTTTTAGAGAGAGAAAGTAGTGAGAGAAAGTAGAGAGAAATGGTTGGAGAAACTTGTTGAATATTAGATTAGGAGAAAAATGAAATGACCAACCAACCTCTCCTTACATGCAAGGAGAGGTTTATATAGCCTTGCCTACATGTGGCATAATGGGCTATATGATCATGGGCCGGGCTTTCCTTTGGGGCTTTAGTTACTTATTAATGAACCTTAGCTTAAAGTTAAGCCCGTTATAACACGACTAATATACTACCTATTACAACGTTCTAAAATACGATACATAATAAACATATGATCGAGCATTCTTGTTTGGCTCAATATTTTGAGGCTAACATAGGCCATAAAATAGCCAAAGTCATTTTATATAAATCCTTATCAAAAATCATAATATAGGCTGTGACAATCCGTCAATTTATGGTTGATATTTTATTCTCGAATATTATTTAAAAACATTATTTTAATGTTACAATATGAACTCACTTATTTTTGGGGAAGAAATTTGGATTTACGTCTTGGAGTAGCATCGACTATGTTTAAACCGGAGGATTCAACGTTACGTGCTTACGTTTACATACACCGTCCTTGGTGACAGTCCGACATTTCAGAAAATAAATTTATCCATGAATATTATTTTGGAGTTTTAAATTTGTGTTAGTTCATAAACTCACAAATTTACGAGAAGAGATTAGGACTTACGATTTTATTTTAACGTCCTTTACGACTAAACCGGAAACCCTAGGATTACGTATTTACGTTTTCGAACTCCGTTTTTGATGAGACAATTTTTATTGGATTCGTTTTGTGACGGTGATTCATAATTTATAAAAACGTTTTTCGTAAAACGACCCGAGGGCACGCAAATCGAGAAAACTAGAATCGAGGAGTACCCGTAAATAAATGGGGATGAGACAAGTGGGACACTTGCCCCACCCCCACTATAACCGTCCAACATTGCTACACCTCACTACACTTGGTGTCAAGTTTGTAAGCTAAGTAAGACACTTGTCTTACAAAGCTTACAAATGAAGCTTAGTCTTCCACAAAACCACTAGCTAAAACTTTACTTCCCATTTACAACATGCAAAACAACTCTCCTCTCTCTCTCACACTCATTTTGGCCGTCCCATTTTCTCAACAAAACACCGTCATTCATACAAAATTTAACCACAAACATATGTTATAATTAACATATGTTAATCTCCATTCAAAAAGATGAAGATTGGTGTAAGTTATAACATCCAAGGAGGAGTTTCCATGGAGTATTAGGGCTGATTTTCCACAAGGTGTTCATGAAGAATGGTGGTCTTGAAGATGGTCTTGGTGCATCACAAGTTTCTCCATCAAAAATCCATGTTTTGATCAACCTACATCATCATGGTGGTATAAAGATTGTCCTCCTCATCTTCTTGTTATTTTGATTATGTAAACATGTATTTTATTTCCTATTTTATATGTATATGATGATTATATGATGATAAAAATGTTATGTGGGGATTTGGTGTTGATAAACATGATTAAAAAGGTGAAAAACCATAAGAAACAAGGTTAAAATCTTGGTTAAATTTGTTGGCTGTATAAAACAGTAAAGAAACAGGTTATGAACTGATAAAATGATGAATTAGAATCCATTTACAGTAAGCTATATGTCTTGTACACATGTGAGAGTTGGCCATGCAATGGAATCAAAGTAATGAGTGAGATATGATCAAAACAAGTTTAGGGTATAAATCTGAGGTTACTGTTTTGGACGATTTTTAGAAAATACTTAAAGGATGATTCAACAGTAGCTATAGAAGAGTTAAATGTAGCACATATCATGTAGTTTATGTGATAAAAATTTGAGCTTCTATCTCCATGTATAACTCAAGATATGGCAGTTTTGGTGAAAGTGAAGATAAAAATCAGATTTTTGGAAATTAAAGAATAATACTATTATATAAGCACTTAAAATTTAATAGTATAAAATATAAATGAAAACCCACTAACTTATAAAACTTATTTATATAAATATGTAAAAGGGTAAATGAATGAATAACTTATATAAATGGTAGTGAAATAATACTTATAAGTTATAAAACTATAAACATGACTTTTATGACTTTTTCGGCTAATACCGTAAAATTAACGTTTTTGTTAAATAAAACTTAGATGGTTGGACCCGTCTAATGTAAATTTTATAAAACTTATATACTGATATATAAACATGTATAACAAGTAAAAACCGATAAAACCCGAACTTTAGGGCATACGGACATTAACGAGCTAATTAAACATATTGGACTAATAATCGGACTAAATTAACGTTATTGGACTGATAATACAACAAAAATGGACTAAAACACTTATGAACTTATTATTGGGCTTAACCCATTTGGGACCAACTTGAAAGTTTAAATACTGATAATATAAGTATGGAAGGGATTAATACAAGTTAAGAACTTATAATAGGCTTATTGGACCTAAAACACGTAAATAGATAAAACGGGAAAACTAGTATAAAAGTTATCGACATATAACACTAGAATGAGTAAATGAGGATATGTAAACCCACTTGATCATCATATATATATAATCATCATATGTATACATAATTGTTATTTTTATAAAGTCATTGGATAAACGTCTAAGACCGATTATTATTTGTCTAGGTTTCCGTGATTGAAGCGCGTACCGTACGTCCGAATTGCCGATAACCCGCCTTCCCACATCAACGTGAGTTCATAGCCTCGCACTCTTTTAAATGTTTTTATAAATGTTTTATAAACCCGCGAGGGAGATAACTTGTTAGTTTTTATAAAATTAGGACACCATTTGTCCCGATTGTTTGTTTATTGATTTGGACCCGAATGAATGAATGACCCGATTATATGACCCGATAAATGATTAAAGGACCCGATAGATGAAATTAAATGGATTATTAAAGTTAGGTTATGTCACTAAAAGTCCCATTAGCATGAATTGTGAACTACCAGGATTTGGTAGACGCTTATGCATTTAATAGTACTATTTGGGGACGATCACCCCAGTTCGCGCCTTGACGGTTGATCCCCATCGTGCCACATTGATTGGTAAGCGAATTTATGTATGAGAAGATTTCCATAGCGTGACCTTTGTGACGACACGCTACTTTAGATGGGCAAAATTGGTAACGGGTTAGCTACCCGTTGTTGGTTTAGTAAGGTAACAATGTCATGCGGCTTATAATAATCCAAAGTTAACAAAATACTACTAGACGCTCCGAATTACGATGTATTGCCTGACTAGCAATACAGGGTCATACTATTGATATTATGTTTGTGTTTTGGTTTTCATAACCATACTCATATAACGGTTTTTATTTTCATACAACGTCGTAAGACGTATTGTATGACGTTTTTACGACATTGGCTCGTATAATGATTTTTAAGACTCTTTATAACCATATTCATATAACGGCTTTATTTAACCTATACAACGTTGCAAAACGTATTGTATGGTGTTTTTAACGACAATGATTCGTATAATGATTTTTAAGGCAAATGCCTATATTATGATTTTCGATAAAGATTTGTATAAAATGACTTTGGCTATTTTATGGCCTATTAAAATGATTTGTACAAAATGATTTTCAGTAATAATTTTATACTGATATTATATTGATGGATTTTATTAAACTCTATGAATTCACTCGGCGTTATCGCTGACCTTTTCTCTTAACATGTTTTATCTCAGGTATTTGAAGGTAATTCTCGGGAAGACAACAAGAATTCATGGCCCGCACTTAAACAATATTTTCCATTCAAATACTTTGTAAAACTTTATATGAAATAATATGACTTGGAACCGATGTAACTTTGATATTTATGAATGGAAATGCTTTATTAATAAACGACGCGATTTTTATGCGTTGTCTATGATGTGAGTAATGTGCTAACCCGTAACACCAACTAGTCTTCCGCTATATTGAGTTGTATAAATTTGGGGGTGTTACAGTTTGGCACCAGAGCTCTCGTTATAGAGAACGAAAGATTTTTAAAACCAAGGTTTTGAATAAAACATTTCAAAATCTTTTAAATGTAAACATTTTTCTAAAAATGTCTAAAAATCTTTTGACTATAACGGTGCCGAAGAATTCCCGAGTTACTGACAAGGCCAGACTGAGAAGTGTTATTTTAATATATATATATATATATATAACTTGGATTATATATATATATATATATATGATGTAATTTTATTACATGATTGTTTGATGATTATTTTGATATTTATACGAGGTATTTATACGACGTAGATTGTCATAAGTAACCCTAAATCCCCTAATAAACTAATCGAAGCTATTCTCGTAGGAATTCTAGCTATCCTAGATCTAAGCCAAGTTGTGGATATTTATGATCCCGTCAAATGGTTGATATTCGTAGAAGTGTAGATATTAGTTGGTTGTGATATTGAAAAAGAATTGGCGAGATTAAATCTGATATCGATGTCATGACGATCTGTCCTTATAGAGTGGAGTTTGACAAAACGTTACCACCTGGAAAGATGTCATCTGATTCGTTGTCATCCAATTCTTAAATCGAAATCGAAAGGGTGAATGTTGCACTTGAGGCTGTAATTGGAACCATTACCCAAAAGCCTCATGCCACTAGTACCTTTCCGAGGAGTCTAATTGAATGTATGAGTCATCTCATACTAGTGACTCATTTGATAATTGTTGTTGTAAGAGCTATAGGATTGGAAATTAAGCATTGATTCACATTGAGTTTTTATTGCCCTATTAAGGCCCAAGAATAAAGTTGAAGTATTGGGAAATGAGGTAGGATATCAAATTGAGTATAAGTTGGTTGAAACTTGAATAAACTAAAATTTAACTTGTATGGAATATGAGATTGTTAAGAGTAAGTCGTTAAGTCCTGTGATTAAACTATGAGGTTTTAAATGATTGTAGGTTCGTGTTAAGGGTTGTTCCTAGACCATTGTCCACTAACGAGGATGCCTAGTGTCCAAGAAATAAATTGAAGAAAACTTCTTCTGAAATTGAGACCGATGGATCTTCTGGGACATGTGGAACACCTAATGACTCTTGTAGATTAGTATTCATTGTAGTATCTTTTAAAAATCCCTAACTTAACTGAGATATCAGTTGGTAGGATGAGTTTAGTAAATTGTATGACATAGTGACACGTAATGTGTTACGGTACACTTTGACTTGTTTGTGATTAATGGAAAGACTACCTTTGATTGCTAAATTCTACATGTATCGATGTTATCTATCTTTTCTTGTTTGTTCCTAATGTTCGCATTAGTGATACAGCCATTGAATAAGTACTCATCTTGATCGAGTTACGTTGTGGATTATTCTTGTTGAGTGCCATCGAGGTCATGAACCTCATGATTATTTGGCTAAGCTCATTTCCTATCATATCGTAGTTAATTCTTGGTGAACAAGCTTTCATCACTCTTTTGCAGATCACACATTGTTTTTATAAAATAAAACAGTATGCCTTGAGAAAAATTGAATTTTCATCACTATAAGGATTATTCATAGTGAGATTTAAAAGTGATTGTTATTGAAATGAAGTTGTTTATAAAACACCTTGGAAAACTTAATTGTTTTCATAACAAAGAAAATATTTGTAAATTTATTTTTGATTCTTATCTAAGAATTAAGCATGAAAATGTTTTTATGAACATGATGATAAAATCTTGACGAACTGAGTATTGCATCGTTAAATCTTGAAATTGTATATAGTTGCGCGCCTACATACAATTTGGAATGGACTATGCAAGACTGATTAGTAGTCACCATAAAACTAATGAATAAACACTACATTTTCTTTGAGGATTGTGAAAGATTAAAGTTTTAATGAGATCTGCAAGAAGTGAAAAATAAGGACATAATGTTAGGGACACCTACATATGTGCCTGTAGCATCTATTCTTCTGAGTCGAATTTACTCATCTGTGGAAATTGTCTTATTTGACAAATGACAATTCTTTCTTGTCCAATTCTCCCGTAGTGAGATTCTTAGGAAAAGTATATGATTACCGAGTGTTGATACCCGACTGGATGTATTGACGTTCTTATCATTTCTTATGATTTGATTTCATTTGAATGACCTGGGTAACGATCCGAGGAGCTTTCGAATGCGTACTCAAATTATGAAAACATGGGATATATCCATATTCATTAAATGTTTTTGTCTGTACCTGATTTGAAATTCTCTCGTGTAGATTATGCGTTGACCATACTCTTTTAATAATAGTTGTGTCTCCAGATATCCTTGAATTTGTGAAGGATTATGAGTTATTAGTCTTTTGAGAAGTTCACATCTTATCAACGGCAATGAAACTGGAAAGTTGATAGTGCCAGTAGAATGGATTGATTGATTATGACATGACGACATTGTCTTAATTGATGGGAACTCGAGTAGAATTCCCCTAAATGATAAGATGTTCATTATCAAAAATGATCTAAATAATTCTTGATGGATGACCATATCCTGTATTAAGACTTGAAATTGTACCGTGAATGATTGTGAACTAGTTATAGATATTATAATCTAGAAAGAACCTAATATGAATTTATTAAAAGATGTTTCTGTTATCTGAAACTTTAGGAGGTATTTATTGGAGAATTACCTAGACTTTCGCCATTCAGGCAAGTTGAAATTGGTATTGATTATATTTCCGGTGCTGCACCTGTGGCTTGTGCACTGTACGTCAGCACCATCTGAAATTAAAGGAATTACCGTACAACTGAGAGAGTTGTCGGAGAAAGATTTTATTATACCAAGCCTGTCATCCTGAAGAGCTATGGTGTTATCATCCCTTATATTTATAGATTACAGTGACTGAGTAAATTGACAATCGAAAACGATATCCATAACTCGAAATGGAAGATTTGTTCGATCATTTACAAGGTTTTAACGTATGTTTAAAGATTTGATCCACGGCATGGTTATTATCAACTTCGAATCCGCGAAGAAGATTATTTATTCCAATCACTACATCCGGTACTTGTAATGAATATTATGAGTTTCACATGATGTCGTTTGGATTGACTAACACACATGTAGCATTCATAAATTTGGTGAATCACGTGTGTAGGCTGTAAATTGATAAATTCATGCTTGAGATCATTAAGGACCAATTGTTTGTATATAAGAATAATAATGAGTTAATAATTAGTTATAAATTGCCCTGAATTGGCTAAACAATGAAAACCTATACCTTAAATATTTAACATGTGATTAAGGACTTAATCCTTTATATGTTTTAATCGTGTGATTAATAGATAATGGAAGCTATATTGACTTTTCAAAGAATTAGAACCATTAACGCTTAGGGATTAAAAACTTAATCCTTTACATAAAATGACCGTTGGATTAATAATGGTAAGATGTATGCATATAGACTCTTAAAAAATTAAGAGCCCTTTTAAGACTTTGGATTTTACCAAAAAGAAATGGAAATATGTTTTGACAAATGTTTTAACAAAGGATTTTTAAAGGGATTATTCCCTTATACACACACCATTTAACTAAATTTCTGTTTAGGGGTAAATGTTTGTGTATACCTCAAGATAACTTAAGAAGGATTGAGGAAACCATTTAAAACATGACTTGAAATTTGAAACGATAATTTACGCTTTTCAAACTAAGGAAATTTTGACCAAAGTATAAACAAAGGTTTTTCAAACATTTACGAATCTTATTAATTATTTTCGATAAATCAACGAAAATCTTGTTAATTAAACTCAAATTTTTTTTGAACATTTTTATATAATTGGTCGAACTAAGAAATTTAAACTTTTAATGTTTACGTTTCATAAAAATTAAATAATTATTGTTAATTTACATATAATAATTATCGACGCTTTAGACGCCGGATTGAGAAAAGCTGATAAAAATGATAGTTGAGATGAAACTGAAACATAAAAGATATGAAGAAAGAATTTTGATTAAATACAGTTATGATATTTATTTCATCAGGAGAAAGTGAACATAATTACTGACGCATAATATAGAAAGAATATCTGAGTGAATTGTGGACATGATAATTATATCATCATGAGAAGTGAATATAGATACCGACGCATTATGAAGAAAAGATAAAGAACCAGTTAGGACATGTTCCTTAATAATGAAGGTGCAAAATAAATTGCCGAACGATATAAACAATAAACGATGTTTGTGAAGTAGGATAATATAAATAATAAAAAGAGGTTCTCCGCTAATGTGAACCATTAGAATTGAGAAGCCAATAACGTTAAATGTTTTAAAGGCCACTTGTGGTTGCCTAAATATGGAGATTGTGAGATATAGTTATGTTGGAATTTGTAAGTATAAGTATTCTATTTATGTCATTTATGACTAAAATTATCTTTGTCTGAAGAAATTGTACTGATGGAAATTATGAAGGCAGACATCGCCTCATACATTAGTAAACGTTTAGCTATTGCAAAGGTCATCATCTGAATTTGATTCGATTTGGGCCATCGTCGACAGACTGACCAAATCTGCTAATATAATTCTCGTTAATGATAGAATCTTGATGAAGAAATAGACTCTTTTATTTAAAGGAAGTTATATAAACATAGTGTGCCTGTATCGATCATCTATATATCAAGATCCTCGCTTCGCATCGAATTTCTAGAGATTTGCTCAGAAGTCATTGAGAACGAACCTTGATGAGAGTACTATGTACCACCCCAATCGAAGGGACGAGGTAAAGTAACGATACAAAATACTATAAGCGTTGTTCTATGTTTGAATGATTGACCTTTGGATATAGACCGTATAATTGTTTTCCTTTGGAGAGATTATCATTAATAATTATCGTATTAGGATCGAGATCGAATCTTGTTAGCATCTGAATCTTAGAGCATCTGTAAGCAGGAGTTGAGATGAAGACATCCGACATACACCCATTGTGAGTTGGACATGTCTTTTAGGTTTAAGGTTTCCTATGATGGCGAACCTAACCTTACAAAATACCCGACCCGCGAGATCTGAAATGATTGTTGAAATTAGGATCTGATTATTGACTGCCGGTAGTGGGCAAGAGGTTATGTGAATATGAAATGTAGATCTTGAAGTGCCAAATGGGTAGCAAAGTTATGCCATAATTTTTAAACTTGGAAAAATGAATTCATGATCTGACAAATCATGGGATACAAGTCCCCGATGTATGGGACCATTGAGATAATGTAAAAGATTGGTTTGAAGGGCATATAAGCTGGATCTACCCTAGGACTTCAAGAACTGCGTGAATTATGTTTCCTAAATCGAACTTAATGGAATATCTATCAAGTGAAAATCTGATTGTTCTTAGTAAAACTTAGATCGGCAAAAAGTTGCATTCATCAAAAACCTGTGAACATCATGGATAGAGAAAGTAAGTCAACATTTAGCCTGATCTTATTCCCGTAGTTATGTTTGATGAAACGCGCGTATTATAATGGAATACACTTGTGATAAAAGACCGAATGTGGAGGAAATAACCACATGACTTTAACTCTATAAGAAGCGAGTAGTAAGGTAAGATGATCTTTGAGGACAAAGATCCTGTTTAGGGGTAAATGCTGTGACAATCCGTCAATTTATGGTTGATATTTTATTCTCGAATATCATTTAAAAACATTATTTTAATGTTACAATATGAACTCACTTATTTTTGGGGAAGAAATTTGGATTTACGTCTTGGAGTAGCATCGACTACGTTTAAACCGGAGGATTCAACGTTACGTGCTTAGGTTTACATACACCGTCCTTGGTGACAGTCCGACATTTCAGAAAATAAATTTATCCATGAATATTATTTTGGAGTTTTAAATTTGTGTTAGTTCATAAACTCACAAATTTACGAGAATAGATTAGGACTTACGATTTTATTTTAACGGCCTTTACGACTAAACCGGAAACCCTAGGATTACGTATTTACGTTTTCGAACTCCGTTTTTGATGAGACAATTTTTATTGGATTCGTTTTGTGACGGTGATTCATAATTTATAAAAACGTTTTTCGTAAAACGACCCGAGGGCACGCAAATCGAGAAAACTAGAATCGAGGAGTACCCGTAAATAAATGGGGATGAGACAAGTGGGACACTTGCCCCACCCCCACTATAACCGTCCAACATTGCTACACCTCACTACACTTGGTGTCAAGTTTGTAAGCTAAGTAAGACACTTGTCTTACAAAGCTTACAAATGAAGCTTAGTCTTCCACAAAACCACTAGCTAAAACTTTACTTCCCTTTACAACATGCAAAAACAACTCTCCTCTCTCTCTCACACTAATTTTGGCCGTCCCATTTTCTCAACAAAACACCATCATTCATACAAAATTTAACCACAAACATATGTTATAATTAACATATGTTAATCTCCATTCAAAAAGATGAAGATTGGTGTAAGTTATAACATCCAAGGAGGAGTTTCCATGGAGTATTAGGGCTAATTTTCCACAAGGTCTTCATGAAGAATGGTGGTCTTGAAGATGGTCTTGGTGCATCACAAGTTTCTCCATCAAAAATCCATGTTTTGATCAACCTACATCATCATGGTGGTATAAAGATTGTCCTCCTCATCTTCTTGTTATTTTGATTATGTAAACATGTATTTTATTTCCTATTGTATATGTATATGATGATTATATGATGATAAAAATGTTATGTGGGGATTTGGTGTTGATAAACATGATTAAAAAGGTGAAAAACCGTAAGAAACAAGGTTAAAATCTTGGTTAAATTTGTTGGTTGTATAAAACAGTACAGAAACAGGTTATGAACTGATAAAATGATGAAGTAGAATCCATTTACAGTAAGCTATATTTCTTGTACACATGTGAGAGTTGGCCATGCAATGGAATCAAAGTAATGAGTGAGATATGATCAAAACAAGTTTAGGGTATAAATCTGAGGTTACTGTTTTGGACGATTTTTAGAAAATACTTAAAGGATGATTCAACAGTAGCTATAGAGTAGTTAAATGTAGCACATATCATGTAGTTTATGTGATAAAAATTTGAGCTTCTATCTCCATGTATAACTCAAGATATGGCAGTTTTGGTGAAATTGAAGATAAAAATCAGATTTTTGGAAATTAAAGAATAATATTATTATATAAGCACTTAAAATTTAATAGTATAAAATATAAATGAAAACCCACTAACTTATAAAACTTATTTATATAAATATGTAAAAGGGTAAATGAATGAATAACTTATATAAATGGTAGTGAAATAATACTTATAAGTTATAAAACTATAAACATGATTTTTATGACTTTTTCGGCTAATACCGTAAAATTAACGTTTTTGTTAAATAAAACTTAGATGGTTGGACCCGTCTAATGTAAATTTTATAAAACTTATATACTGATATATAAACATGTATAACAAGTAAAAACCGATAAAACCCGAACTTTAGGGCATACGGACATTAACGAGCTAATTAAACATATTGGACTAATAATCGGACTAAATTAACGTTATTGGACTAATAATACAACAAAAATGGACTAAAACACTTATAAACTTATTATTGGGCTTAACCCATTTGGGCCCAACTTGAAAGTTTAAATACTGATAATATAAGTATGGAAGGGATTAATACAAGTTAAGAACTTATAATAGGCTTATTGGACCTAAAACACGTAAATAGATAAAACGGGAAAACTAGTATAAAAGTTATCGACACATAACACTAGAATGAGTAAATGAGGATATGTAAACCCACTTGATCATCATATATATATATATAATCATCATATGTATACATAATTGTTATTTTTATAAAGTCATTGGACAAACGTCTAAGACCGATTATTATTTGTCTAGGTTTCCGTGATTGAAGCGCGTACCGTACGTCCGAATTGCCGATAACCCGCCTTCCCACATCAACGTGAGTTCATAGCCTCGCACTCTTTTAAATGTTTTTATAAATGTTTTATAAACCCGCGAGGGAGATAACATGTTAGTTTTTATAAAATTAGGACACTATTTGTCCCGATTGTTTGTTTATTGATTTGGACCCGAATGAATGAATGACCCGATTGTATGACCCGTTAAATGATTAAAGGACCCGATAGATGAAATTAAATGGATTATTAAAGTTAGGTTATGTAACTAAAAGTCGCATTAGCATGAATTGTGAACTACCGGGATTTGGTAGACGCTTATGCATTTAATAGTACTATTTGAGGACGATCACCCCAGTTCGCGCCTTGACGGTTGATCACCGTCGTGCCACATTGATTGGTAAGCGAATTTATGTATGAGAAGATTTCCATAGCGTGACCTTTGTGACGACACGCTACTTTAGATGGGCAAAATTGGTATCGGGTTAGCTACCCGTTGTTGGTTTAGTAAGGTAACAATGTCATGCGGCTTATAATAATCAAAAGTTAACAAAATACTACTAGACGCTCCGAATTACGATGTATTGCCTGACTAGCAATACAGGGTCATACTATTGATATTATGTTTGTGTTTTGGTTTTCATAACCATACTCATATAACGGCTTGTATTTTCATACAACGTCGTAAGACGTATTGTATGACGTTTTTACGACGTTGGCTCGTATAATGATTTTTAAGACTCTTTATAACCATATTCATATAACGGCTTTATTCAACCTATACAACGTTGCAAAACGTATTGTATGGTGTTTTAAACTCTATGAATTCACTCGGCGTTATCGCTGACCTTTTCTCTTAACATGTTTTATCTCAGGTACTTGAAGGTAATTCTCGGGAAGACAACAAGAATTCATGGCCCGCACTTAAACAATATTTTCCATTCAAATACTTTGTAAAACTTTGTATGAAATAATATGACTTGGGACCGATGTAACTTTGATATTTATGAATGGAAATGCTTTATTAATAAACGACGCGATTTTTATGCGTTGTCTATGATGTGAGTAATGTGCTAACCCGTAACACCAACTAGTCTTCCGCTGTATTGAGTTGTATAAATTTGGGGGTGTTACATAGGCTTTTGCCTTAAAAATCATTATACATGCCAATGTCGTAAAAACATCATACAATACGTTTTATAACGTTGTATAAAGTTAAATAAAAACCGTTATATGAATATGGTTATGTGAAACCAAAACACGAACATAAAATCAATAATAAGATCCCGTATTGCTAGTCAGGCAATATATCGTAATTCAGCGCATATAGCAGTATTTCGTTAATTCGGTTATTATAAGCCGCATGACATTGTTACCTTACTACAACAAACAACGGGTAGCTAGCCCGAAACTCAATTTGCCCATCTAAATTAGCGTGTCGTCACAATAATCACGCTTGTGTAAATCTTCTCATACATAAATTCGCTTACCAATCAATGTGGCACGACGGGGATAAACCATCAAGGCGCGAACTGGGGTGATCGTCCCCAAATAGTACTATTATATGCATAAGCGTCTACCAAATCCCGGTAGTTCACAATTCATGCTAATAGGACTTTTAGTGACATAACCTAACTTTAATAATCCATTTCATTTCATCTGTCGGGTCACATAATCATACATCGGGTCATACCATCATTCGGGTCCAAATCAATAAGCAAACAATCGGGACAAATGGTGTCCTATTTTATCAAAACTAACATGTTATCTCCCTCGCGGGTTTATAAAACATTTCATAAAAACACTTAAAAGAGTGTGAGGCTATGAACTCACGTTGATGTGGGAAAGCGGGTTATCGGCAATTCAGATGTACGGTACGTGCTTCAATCACGGAAACCTAGACAAATAATACTCGTCTTAGACTTTTGTCCAATGACTTTATCAAAATAACAATTATGTATATATAT
This sequence comes from Glebionis coronaria, assembly GCA_025667525.1. NCBI lineage: Eukaryota > Viridiplantae > Streptophyta > Magnoliopsida > Asterales > Asteraceae > Glebionis > Glebionis coronaria. Next base: position 208,195 of record JANFOE010000773.1, read on the forward strand.
GATGACTTTATACATATGATTATGATCAAGTGGGTTTATATATTCTTATTCATTATAGTGTTTATGTGTTGGTAATTTTCAAGACTAGTTACACTAGTTCAACTTGTTTACATTTTAAAGCCCAATGGGCCTATTACAAGCCCAATACTATTCATTAGCCCAATTATACTTTTATTATCAGTATTTATACTTTATATGTTGGGCCCAAATGGGTTAAGCCCAATAAATAATTTTATAAGTGTTTTACCAAATTAGTCGGGTTTATTGTCCATTAAGGCTTCTTTGGCCCGTTAATGTCTATATGTTGTAAAGCTCGGGTTTTATCGATTTTTACTTATTATATATTTTTATATATCAGTATGTGAGTTCATAAAAGTTTACATTAGACGGCTCCAACCGTCTAAGTTTTATTTAACAAAAACGTTAATCTTTCGGTTTTAGCCGAAAAGACGTAAAACTTAGTATATAGTTTTTATAACCTATAAAACTTACCAAACTACCATTTTTATATAATGTCCATTTATATATCCTTATGCATATTTATATAAATGAAATATATAAGTTAGTGGGTTTTAATTCATATTTTATACTATATTTATTTGAGTGCTTATATAATAATATTAAACTTTAATTTCACAAAATCAGTCCTAAAAATCTAGTTTACTAAAATGATCATATCTAGAGTTCTACATGGAGATAAAACCCTAATTTTTTATCACAGAAACTACATGATATGTGATTCATTTTATTCCCGTATAGCTACTGATGAATCAACCTTAAAGTATTTTATAAAATTCGTCCAAAATAGTGTACTCAGATTTGCACTCTAAACTTGTTTTGATCATATCTCACTCATTTTTATGATTCCAATGCATGGACAACTCTCACATGTGTAAAAGTATCAATACTCACTGTATATCAATTCATCTATACCATTTTATCAGTTCATCATATGGTTATTTGCTGTTTTTATACAGCCTACTAAATTAAGCAAGATTAACCACTTTTACATATAGTTTTTCATCTTTTTACCCATGTTTATCAACACCAAATCCCCACACAATATTTTTTTATCATCATTCATAATCATATACATATACATAAATAAAGAAATTACAAGATTACATAATCAAAATAACAAGAGGATAGGAAGAAATAATCTCTATACCACCAAAGTGATGAAATGATGAGTTTTTTTTATGAACAAGACTTGGTTTTGGGTAACCAATCTTATGAGATATCAATACCACTTCTTTAAATTGCCAAATGAACTTCTTGAGATCTTCATATGCATGAATACCTTCTTGAAAATCAGCCCCTAAACTCCATGGAAACTCCTTTTCACATGTTATAACCACCTCCAATCTTCATCTTTTCAATGGGTTTTCATCATATGTAAATTATACATATGATTTATGGTTGATTTTTTATTATCAATGGTGGTGTTTTGGATGAATGTGGACGTTCATAGAGAGAGAGGGGAGGAGAGATTGATAAAGTTTAGCTAGTTTGCATGTATGAGAAAGTGGTTAGGAGTTTAGTGGTTTTGGTTAGCTAGTTTTGTAGAAATAGGAGGACAAGTGTCCTTGTGGTTTATGTAAACTTGCCACCCATAGTGGGGGTGAGGCAAGTGTAAACTTGTCTCATCTCCACTAATTTACGGGTACTCCTTGATTCTAGTTTCCTCGATTTACGTGCCCTCGGGTCGATTTACGAAAAACGTTTTTATAAATTATGAATCGACGGCACGGAACGATTCTAATAAAAATTGTCTCATCAAAAACGGAGTTCGAAAACGTAAATACGTAATCCTAGGGTTTCTGGTTTATTCGTAAAGGACGTTAAATTAAAATCGTAAGTCCTAATCTCTTCTCGTAAATTTGTGAGTTTATGAACCAACACAAATTTAAAATTCCAAAATAATATTCACGGATAAATTTATTTTCTGAAATGTCGGACTGTCACCAAAACGGTGTATGTAAACGTAAGCACGTAACGTTGAATCCTCCGATTTAGACGTAGTCGATGCTACTTCAAGACGTAAATCCAAATTACTTCCCAAAAATAAGTGAGTTCATAATATAACATTAAAATAATATTTTTGAATACTATTTGAGAATAAAATATCAACCATAAATTGACGGATTGTCACAGCATTTACCCCTAAACGAGATCTTTGTCCTCAAAGATCATCTTACCTTACTACTCGCTTCTTATAGAGTTAAAGCCATGTGGGTATTTCCTCCACATTCGTTCTTTTCTCACAAGTGCAATTCATTACAATACGCGAGTTTCATCAAACATAACTACGGGAATAAGATCAAGCTTAATGTTGACTTACTTTCTCTATCCATGATGTTCACGGGTTTTTGATGAATGCAACTTTTCGCCAATCTAAACATTACTAAGATACAATCAAATTTTCACTTGATAGACATTTCATCAAGTTCGATTTACGAAACATAATTCACGCAGCCCTTGAAGTCATAGGGTAGATCCAGCTTATATGCCTTTCAAACCAATTGTTACATCATCTCAATCGTCCCATACAACGGGGACTTAATTCCCATGATATTTCAGATCTTCAATTCAATTTTCTATGGTGAAAACTTTTGGCATAACTTCGCTACCCATCCTGCACTTCAAGATCTACATTTCATATTCACATTACCTCCTGTCCACTATCGGCAGTCAATAATCAGATCCTAATTTCAACAATCATTTCAGGTCTCACGGGTCGGGTATTTTTTAAGGTTAGGTTCGCCATCATAGGAAACCTTAAACTTAAAAGACATGTCCAACTCACAATGGGTGTATGTCGGGTGTCTTCATCCCAACTACTGCTTACAGATGCTCTAATATATATCATCACAAGATTCGATGTTGATCCTAATACGATAATTATCAATGATAATCTCTCCAAAGGAAAACGATTATATGGTTCATTAAGATCATGCTTAATGTTGACTTACTTTCTCTATCCATGATGTTCACGGGTTTTTGATGAATGCAACTTTTCGTCGATCTAAACTTCATCAGGAAGTAATCAGATTTTCACTTGATAGATATTTATCAAGTTCGATTTACGAAACATAATTCCCGCAGCCCTTGAAGTCATAGGGTAGATCCAGCTTATATGCCTTTCAAACCAACTTTTACATCATCTCAATGGTCCCATACAACGGGGACTTATTTCCCATGATCCTTCAGATCATCAATTCATTTTTCCAAGGTGGAAATTTTAGGCATAACTTCGCTACCCATCCTGTACTTCAAGATCTACATTTCATATTCACATAACCTCCTGCCCACTACTGGCAGTCAATTATCAAATCCTGATTTAAACAATCATTTCAGGTTTCATGGATCGGGTATTTTGTAAGGTTAGGTTCGTCATCATAGGCAACCTTAAACCTAAAAGACATGTCCAACTCAAAATGGGTGTAAGTCGGGTGTCTTCATCCCAACTCTTGCTTATAAATGCTATAATATCAAGATCCACACAAGATTCGATCTCGATCCTAATACGATAATTATCAATGATAATCTCTCCAAAGGAAAACGATTATATGGTTCATTACCAAAGGTCAATCATTCAAACATAAAACAAGACTTCTAGTGTTTTGTATCTTTACTTTACCTCGTCCCTTCGATTTGGGGTGGTAAACAGTATGTTAGTGCAAACATTACGATGTTTAATCAAGATGATCCCTTCATGTTTTGGTGATGACAAACGTATAACTCGCAATACATAATGTAAAATGTGTAAGGTACTCGTAATCACTCAAGCATACTTATGTATACTTCTCTCGACACCTTGAAGATTACATTCGTCATGAAAGACAAGAAGGACGCGCGGTTCTCTTATAGAACACGCAGTTCCTTAGTGATATCGAACCGCGGGAAGATATGGAACCGCGGGCAGTCAAGCCGGTTTAGGCTAACTCAAGATTTCTGGAAGCTTCTAGAAGATGGAGAGAAACTAATAAATTCAAAATTTAAATTTTGAATTTGGGCTCCAAGAATAAAAGGTGCATCCTTTTATCCAATGGCTAGTCCACTCTTTTATCCAATGGGTAGTCCACTCTTTTATCCATTGGGTAAAAAGGTGCTCTCCAAGGCAAGGTTTAGCTATAAATAGAAGACTCCTCTCTTCCATTTCACTTGCACAAAAACACACAAAACCTTCCAACATTCCATTCCTCATCCTCATCAAGAGCAATGAGAAGAACACTTTCACCCTTGTGAAGTGTTAGTGTCTAGAGTCATAACATGATGAAGATCTCTCTAGATCATGTCATGATTATTGTCTTCCTACTATGTATATGTAGAAGATCCAAGTTGTGGGTACACTTGGATGTGTTTGTAAGGGTAGAATATCCAAGTGATGGGTATCCTTGGATTAGGTGTTAGTTGTGTAGATTCAAGTCTTGTTAGTACTTGGATATAGTGTTAGAGTTATAGATCTAAGTGTTGTGTGCTTAGATCTATATGGTTTATGTGTTTAGGCCATAAAACACAAGGTTTGTTATGTTGGGCCATAAAACATAACTAGTGGGTAGATTAGGTTGTGTCTTGGTAGTTCTCACTAAACTCTAAAGTGATGTGGTTGTGTCTTGTGAGTTCTCACTAAACTTTAAAGTGACTAGTAGTTGTGTTGTGTGAAGTTCTCACTTAGCTTCAAAGTGAAGAGTCGTGAAGATTGGTTCTAGCTTTCGATTAGAACTCGACATCTAGCCTTGTGTCGTTAAATGATGAAGTAGGCAACGTTGTGTAGATTGGTCCTACCTTAGATTAGGACTCGACATCTAGCTTAGTGTCGGAAATGTGTAAGCGACGTTGTGTATGGTTTCTCCACCTTAAGGAGTTTGTTGACTAGTGAAGTAACTCTCGAGTAAGGTGTACTCGAGGAGTGGAGTAGGGCGAAGAGGAGCTTCGTGACCAAACCACTATAAATCATCGTGTCGGTAACTTCCTTTACATTTATGTCTTTACCTTTGTAGATGTATTTATAGTTGCATACTTGTGTTGTGTGTCTTTGTGTGCATCACATAATCTAAACATCTAAGTTGTGGAAAAGCTATGGCTTAGTACGTGTGTGCTTCATGTTTAGATTATGGTCAAGTGTACATCACTTAGTCTACACATCCTAGTTGTGGAAAAGCTTGTGCTTAGTACGTGTGTGCTTAGTGTTTAGACTATTGCTTGATGTACTCTTGATTTGATGTGCTTGTGTGTTTTCTTACTTGTAGTATTTATCTCTCAATCAAACACATCTCACATCTAGTCAAGATTGATAAGGAATTTGATACAAAGGATTGTTAAGGTTTCAAATTAACAATGTTGCTACGTCCACTGTCGGCGGTTCGTTATTGGACCGGCGGTTCCTTATCAATAAGGAACCGCGGGCAGAGATAAGGAACCGCGGGCAGTGGATTGAGCCGAAATGTTTTGAAAATGAACTAGAAACTATTCAACCCCCTTCTAGTTTCTACAATTGGTATCAGAGAGAGGTTACTCAAGATCTTTGAAGTATATTGTACTTTAAAGCTTGGATCGATCTTTGCTCTCTTTTTCAAAACAAATGGTTTTTAAAAATGAAAACGGTTTTTAAAAATAGAGACGATCTTTGTATCAAATTGTTCATGAAGAGTGATTACTTATGACATGTGTTTCGTTGTTTCATTCGTACAAGTTTTGGTGTTAAATAAACTTTGTATAATAGCTTGAATTAAATCTTTTCATGTTTGGAAGTATAAAAATCTTTTGTGTCATAATTAACTCTAAAATACGAGTTCTATGTGTCTAAAATGATTTTTAGAGTCCTAAGTCCTTCCAAAAAGTTACCAAATGATTTTGGCCAAAAACTCATTTTTTTGTCCTCTGACCGCGGTTCTTTATTGTTCCCCGCGGATCCTTATCAATAAGGAACCCCAGTCAGTCTGACTCAGATTTTTGAAAACTTTGAAAAATCATATTAAATCAACTGTAAGTCCGTAGAAGTCGTGCCACCCGTCATTTCGAACGTAATTGAATTTTATTTCAATTAAAAATTCTTCCAAACCTTTATTCAAACTTTTAAATTTGGATGGTTTCTAAGTTCCATACTTTGTCCAAAGTATTGAGCGTCGATTTGTCGTAAAACTTGTGTTTTACTCTTTTCTATTAAGTTGGACATCTCTTGGTGATATATCTTTGAAAATTGATATATTTACAAAGTGTTAAACTTAATTAAATTTTAAATGGTTCAAAGACTATCTTCAAATAAAATCAAGCTATGAAAACTTTGTTGTATCTAACACTCAAAACATGGACGAATTGTTTTATGTGTTAAACTAATTGTTTGTGTATGTTTCCTTGTGTGTTATTATTATATGTAGACATTATTAAGTGTTCCTTGCTATTTGTAGTAGTATTGCTTATATGTCTAGTCTCTTGTGCCTTGCTTGGTATTTGTTAGTATCTAGTTTTTCCTAATTAGGATGTATGCTAGATTTCTTGCATTTTGGTTGCAACATTATTTGTGCATTGCATATAGGATCAACATCTCTAGGTTTATATATGTTATATAAACATCATGTACACCTCGTTATTTTTATTAACACTCTTAGGTTTGAAAGCTTTGGGAGCTTATCAAATCTATTGATTTGGGTCGTCTTACTCGATCATTGTGTTATTAGTTCAAGTAGATAAATGTCTCACTATAAAACATGAAACACCCTTTGAAAATCTTAGCTATTATCTCTTAAAAGAGTGTTTGTGGGAATCAAGAAAGATTTCGATTAAATATCAATGCATTATTCAAACTATGATTGGTATCATTATCGAATCTAATTGACATGTTTTTTTAGTGTAGACATGAATGTGGTTTATTAATAATATACATCGGATCATAACTCACACTTGTGTTGATGGTGTTATATTGAATCTACTTATTCAAATTGTTAGACATATTTTGTTGAATAATTACTTATAATGCACAATAGAGTCGGTTTGATAACTTGGATGTTTCATCCGAAATACTCAAGTAATTTACATTGCTATGCAATTTGTAAATGTGTCATTTCCGAAAGACCAATCAAGAGTGTTCTAACAAATTGTGTAAACTTGGTTTGTACAATTCAATGTTATTGGCCTCAAGATCTATTAAGGTAATTAACCTTAACTAGACACTTTTGTCAAGATATGCAATGGTGCATTCTTAACCCTTATTAGGTCATGCATTGTGTCGCCATGCAAGTTTCATCCTTGCTAAACTTTATTAGGCAAATGTTGGAATTACATTTTGTCTAACTTGAGAATGACTACTAGATAATTTATGCATTAGGATCTTAATTTGACCTAACGGTTGAATTACTTCCACGTGGGAAGTTGAGTTGGTGTATAACTCGTAAAAATGGTCGTGTTTAGCCTTAATTGAGCACCTCTAGCGATAGTCTCATATTCATTCTCTAAATTGGCTAAATGGCTCTTCCTATATATGACTAATGATAGTTTACTTTGATGAACTTTGTATGTCATTAGGAGTCTTTTTCTTTTGTAGCCATTAGGTTTTTCTTAGCTTTCTTCTTACGTGCTAATTGAACCTATGTGTCTTTCCTTTGTGTGTGTTCTAGTTTTTATAGCTCTTAAGCATGACTTTATGATAAGTTAGACTAGAACATTAGGATTTGCTTAATTGGAAAATCCTCCTTCACCACCTAAACTAAGCCTCACCACCTTAACCAAGCCTCTGTAGGCGGTTCTTTAAATAGACCGCGGCTCCACATCAATATGGAACCACCGGTGGAGATAAAGAACCGCGGGCAGAAGCTCTCAAATTCGGGTTTTCTGAAACTTCCCAATTGTTCCAACACCCTTTGGAATCTTTGTTTCAAACCTTTGATCACTCCCAAAATATCTTGGGCTTTCCCTTTTTAACCCTTTACTAGTTTGGATCATCCCCTCACCCTTTTAAACCCTCCTTGTTAGCCTTGTTCTTCACACCTCAAACCATTCATCCTTACCCCTTAAACCACCCATTACAACCATGGTTTCTACAAGAACCTTCAGTTCATCCAAAACCTCCTCTTCAAAGAGGTACCTCAAAATTAAGATTAAGTTACCCAAACTTAACTCTTCACCCATTCACACACCCAAGAATGAGATTGTTCCAATTCTCATCTCTTCATCACCCTCACCACCTCTTGCTCCATGCAAGACTACCTCAACCCATGGTACCAACCATTCACATGGTTCTACCTCCTCTTCATTCCAATCTAGAATGAATGAGCTAACCTCACCCTTCACTCCAAGTACTCTCTTGGATGTGACTACCCAACATCACCCATCCAAAGCATTTCCATTGTGAATGACTTTGTTAAACCCTTGGTGACTTCACCTTTCACCCCACCAAATTCTGCCACCACCCTTGTCTTTCATTTAAGCATGTGGATTGCTTATTGCTAAGACATCTAATTTAAGCAAATCTTAGGATTCTAGTGTAACTAAGATTAAAATTATGCTTAAGTTTTAGGCTTTTTATATATATACATCTTTGAATGATCTTTATTCTCTTGTATTTCCTTTCATGTTTTTCAACATGTTTTTTCTTTGAGTCTTAGATCTTGTTGTTATTTTGTTTCTTTCTTTTCTCTTATTTTGAGTCCTTTTCTTAAACTAATAAGAATTAGGAATCTTCTTGGAGATTTACATTACATGTAGCTTGATTTGTGATATCTAGATAGATGACTTGCTTGTATGCTACTTGCTTATATATCTTCTTGCTTATCCGTATGCTATATGCTTAATTGATTAGTTATTTAATGCATGCTTATTATAAAGGTTTTGTCTTTGTCAAGCAATTCCGATATAATATCTCTTAGATGTGTCTAACTCATGCATGTCCTTAAATGCTACGTGCTAACTTGTTTTTCTTAGTCTTCTCTTTTTAAGTAATCATGTTTCTTGCATGCCATATGTGTTAATTGCGCACCTTCTCTACATTGGTTTATTGTAGACTTCATTAGGCATTGCATGAATTATCCTATGTGCTTACTTGATTATGTGTTTGATTTTGTACTAACTCTTCATGTCTTCTTGAGCTTCTTTTGAGTTTCTTCTCTCTTTTTCTTTCGAGATTTCACTATCACCTTCTAAGGTATAGTTCATAAATCAATTTGTGAAGTTATCCTTAACTTCTTTGTTGAGTCTCTCTCAATTCATTTTAATCATGCTCTTCTAAGTCGAGTCTCTTTCTTCTAGTCTTTCTAAACTAAGTTGAGTCGAGCCTTACCCTTTCCTCATCATGTAATTGTTCTTTGAACATCCACAATGATGGAGAAGAGCTACTAAACTTTGAGCATGTAGTTTATCGTATGCTAAACACCATTTGGTGTCGACATTCATACGCATTTTTGCCTATAATGTCCTATATCCCATTTTTTTCTTAAAGCGTCGATTTATCCGCCTTTGGTTTTCCTTTATTTTTTTATTTTTTTTTGGTCAAAAATGTCTCTAGGTTGAGATATTTTTGTTCCTCTTTTTAAGAGTTGATTGCGGTTAAATTTACAATTGGTATGGGTGATTCCATCAATTCTAAGTTTTTAACCCCTTGAGATGATATCTTCAAATTCTTGGATGTTTCTTTTCTACCTCTACTCCAACAATTTTAAATTGATTTCCTCAAAATCCTCTTCTTGTTTTTTTTGAGAGTTGAGGGTTAAATCTTGAATTTTCTTGGGTGATTCCAAAAATTTCTAAGCTTTTTACCCTTTGACATATTATCATTACAATTGGGTGATTCCAACAATTGTTAATTGATCTTGTCAAGATCCTCTCTTTTGACTTGTTTTTGGATTGATAGCATCGCGTGCACACTTCTTTCTTCAATGCTTGTCATTGTTTGTGCAAACAACTTGTTTATCATCCTCTTGTTTTTCTTTTCATCATAGTCCTTCTTTCTCTCTTTTCGACTATGTGGAATTGTTTTTATTGTCCATGTTATACTTTCTTTAGTTTGGTATTTTTGCTAAGATATTAAAGCGGAGTATGTCCTCTCGACAATATATGCTCTTTTTATATATGCTCTTGTCTACTAACCTTGTTTTGTAGGATACTTCTAACCCATTTTTGTAGCTCGTCACTATTCTTGCTTTGTTGGTGCCTCAAGCAAGGGGGAGCTCATATCAAGGGGTAGCATTTTCAAGAGTTCAACTCATTACATTTGTGATCGTTCACTCACTTAAATTGCATTCATTGAACATCTTGCAAGTAATGAATTATGGGATCTTGAAGACATGGAGGTGGTTAACCTATGGTGATTGAAGACTTCACTAGGACGACGCAAGCTCAATATCTTTGGATGATGGGATTACGGTTCGGATTCTCGCCTCTCAACCGAATATCTTTTGGATGCAAGCTATCTCAAAGTTGATTCTTCTCTTCTACAAACGACGACTACCTTTAGATGCGTGATCTTCCTCAAATGATATGGATTCTACTCTTCCTCAAATGACGACTACCTTTTTGATTCGACAAAAGGGGGAGAAGGAAGTGTAAACGAGTACGTTTCACATTTTACTATGCGTTACGGTTTACTTGTTTGTCATCATCAAAAAGGGGGAGATTTTTAGTGCAAACATTACGATGTTTAATCAAGATGATCCCTTCGTGTTTTGGTGATGACAAACGTATAACTCGCAATACATAATTGTTGGAAATACGTTTTACGCATTTAGAAAGTCTCGGTCACTCTAACAATGTATTTATAGGCTCGTAGTTATGTTTAGTTTCACTTATTAAATAGCCCGACCCATGAGCATGTTCATGGGCCAGAAGTCCAATTCCATTAAGGACTTGGGGTATTTAAACCTCTTTCCACCATGGAAAGAGGTGTTGGTTATTTATTTCTTTCATTTCAATATACAAGTTTCTTTCACTTCTCTCTCTAACTTTCTCTCTCTAGAAAAACATCAACCCTCTTGATTCATAAAGATTATCATCATTCTACAATTGGTATCAAGAGCCATGGGATGAAATAAAGATTGGTTTTGTGTTGTTCATACTTGTTTAAGTATGTTCATATGTTTTTGATTGATTTTTCCAAAAGTTACAAAATTTTTTCGTGTTCTTTGATTCCAAGTGATCTACATATCTTCTAAATAGTTCGAGTAACGATTTGGTGATATTCGTTTGGTTAGAATCACGTTTTTCAAGGTAAAAATCCTCTCTTTCTTGGTGATCTTAAGTCTCGGACTGTTTTTTAGGGATACGATCTAACTTTGTGTTTGCATAAACCCTTGGGGTTTCTACTTGTGATCCTTAGTTACGATCCATCAGTGCGATCCAGCTAAGATCTATAGGTCCGATCCATATTTCCATTGCTCATTGTTCAGTACGATCCCTCAGTGCGATCTAGTACTACGATCAAGTTACGATCACTTCACCACGATCAGGCTACAATCATCTTCCTACAATCAGGGTTCGATCACTCACTCACCACGATCAGGTTACGATCACTTCACCACGATCAGGTTACGATCATCTTCCTACGATCAGGGTTCGATCACTCACCACGATCAGGTTACGATCACTTTACCATGATCAGGCTACGATCATTTTCCTACGATCAGGGTTCGATCACTCACCATGATCAGGTTACGATCACTTCACCACGATCAGGATACGATCAGGATAGGGAGTACGATAGATAACTAGGATAAGGGAGTACGATCGCAACAAGATTTGGGAGTCCGATTAGAGTACGATCAGACATAGTTTTTCAACACTTAGAGGATTTTCAACCTTGGTTTTTATTTGGAAACATTAGCAAAAAACACACAATCAAAAGATCTTAATATCTTTAGTTACACAACATTAAAACATATAATCTTATTTCATTGCTCGATCATAATTGATAATCTTTTTTTCAAGGGATCACAAAATGAATTCACATTCATTTATGCCAACTATGACTTCACTCACCGATATATCGATCATTTCGGGTACCGATACTCGGCCGCCTTTGCTCATCAAAGATCTATTTGAAGCATGGCAAGGCCGTATGAGAACATATATCATGGGCAAATAAAATGGTCGACTTATGCTTCAATCAATTGATAAAGGACCATTAGATTGGGGAGAGGTTACCGTCAACAATGTAACAAGACCAAGGGAGTATCATGAGTTAACCGATGCCAATAAAATCATTGCAGATGCCGATGAAAGGGCTGTTCAGACAATTCTTCAAGCCCTTCCGCCCGATATCTTTCGAATGGTGAGTGAACATATAGTAGCAAAGAATCTTTGGGATCGACTTGCGGTTTTGCTACAAGGGACATCTCTCACAAAGCAAGAACGAGAGTGTCAACTGTATGATTTGTTTGATAGATTCACATACATTCCAGGGGAGACACTTCATGATTTTTATTGGCGGTTTACCACTTTGATGAACGACATGAATGTCTATAATCTAAGGATTGAACAGTTTCAGTTAAACACTAAGTTTTTGAACACACTACCCCCTGAATGGAGTCAATATGTGACTGATGTCAAAATGATTCGTGATATACACAAATCCAATTTAGATCAACTCTATGCTTACTTACAACAACATGAGAAGCATGTGATCCACAATCGAATTTCTCAAGGACCTTATCATGAACCAATGGCATTATTGTCAAACCATCCTACACAGTCATACCACAACTCTCAGCTTGCTTTAGGACAAAAATCTTCATATCAACCTGTGTATCAAACACCAAGCTTTCTACAGTACTCGATTCTGCCACCGCCGCCAACATCTTATCACCAACCAGCAACATCATCATCACAAGGAGATTCACACCCATCACCTTATGCTTCACACCAGTATTCATCGTATCAACCTCCGACCAACCTTGCTAGTACCTATCCACAACTCGAGGCTCCTCAACCTCATTATTCACATCAAGTAAGTGCTCCAACCAATCAGTTTGTTGCTCAACCAGCATCAGCATTGTACTGTGAAGATGACATCCCTGTCCCAGAATTTAGACAAGGAGATAGCACTACTGAAATCCTTGCTCTGATGTCTGCCTATTTAAGTCAAACTTTGAACAAACGAGGTTACCGAGGTTCAGCAACAACTAACAATCAGTTAAGGAACTCGTCTAACTCTCGACAACAGGCAACAATTCAGGATGGAAGGGTCATGGTGCAACCACTTCAAGGGAGATCGAATTCGTCTACTGCTGGTGCACGTTCATCCAATGCTACTGGTACAAGGGCTAACAGCACTGGTAAAATGAAGGTGGTTATTTGCTACAACTGCAAAGAGGAAAGGGCACATGGCCCGAGAATGCAAGCAGCCTAAGAGGAGAAGGGACGACACATGGTTTAAGGAGAAGATTTACCTGGTGAATGCTCAAGCCCAAGGTCGTGAGCTTGATGAAGAATAATTGGCATTCCTTGCAGATCCAGGAGTAGCGGAAACTAACGGTCTCACAACAGTCATCACCAACAATGCTGCATATCAATGTGATGATTTGGATGCATATGACTCTGATTGTGATGATCTTAACACCGCCAAAGCAGCTCTTATGGCAAACCTTTCACTCTATGGAACTGATACCATTTCTGAGGTACCAAATACTGCTACAGATACTAGCATTGTTCCTTATCAATTTGAGCAAATATCTGAGTATTCGGAACAGCCTCCGGTGGTTAGTAACTCAATCGACGAGACAAACAATGATAGCAATAACATTTCAAGTCCTCAGACTTTGAGTGAACCACAACCGAGAGCTCTTACGACTATTAATTCGTCTGCTCAACCTGATTTGGTTAGCGTCCCGGCATCTTTGCTTAGCAGAATGAATAGTACAATCCTTGAAACCCTTAATGCTAATCAGACCTTATCTGCCGAGCTTGCTTTGCATAAGGACAAGGTTAAAACCTTGGAAATGACTCCTGTGTCCACTACCTTAACCAATCCTGAATTTGATAGGTTTAAGAAAGTTCAAATGGACAATCTGCTAGAAATTGAAAGTTTAAGAGCAAATCTTTCGAATGAGCTTAAAGAAAAAGAGTCAGTCGTTACTAATTTTCAACAACTTCAAACGGATTTTGAAATTCTTGAGTCCAAACAGCTTGAAATGGAAATTAAGACGTCTGAAAGAATAAAAGAAACGGAAATTAAGCTTTTAAAACAATATGCTGCTTCACATCTAGTACACTTGTTTCATGCCTCATTTAAAGAGTTCAATCTATCGCGTCTTATAGACTTACCACCTAACCCGGAGTATGCAAAGCAAGCGCTTAACCACAACCCACGACTGTATGATGCAACAAAGTTAGGATTGGTATTTGATCTGATAGTGTTCTCAAGTGATTCAATGACACCATATGATGAAAAGCAGTTAAAATTACTTTCGACATATCCTGAATATGATTATGCTTCAATGAATGCAAAAAATGCCACAATATATCTTAGAATTCGTTTTAATATGAAAAAGAAAACTCTCCAAACATCCACTTTCATGCCGACTAGAGAATGCCTTAGTATAATTCCTACACTTGTCAACTCGGACAAACCAAAGGAAATTCCTAAGAATCTTCCCCCGGTTAGTACGGTAAAGCTCAGCTTGGAAGAGATTGGGCAATACCTTACCGATTTTGACAAGGTCATTTTGGAATGTACGACTTCAACGGCTCAAACCGCTGGAGAATGGGCGTTCGAACACATAAAAACGGTGTATGAAGAAGCGATCGTTCCGTTTGTGGACCATATTAAACAAGGAGTCTATGATCTAGCGTGTAATTTAAGTTTTGAAATTGGTGAAGTTCAAAAAGTTTTCAATAAAATGGATGATGCTTACGAACAACACTTAATTGAAAAGGCAAAGATTTTATCAGAATATGACTCCTTTTTAGAACATATGGTGTCTCTCGAAGTGATGCAAGTTGTTACTGTTAAATATACTCATGAAATTTCATCTACTGTGAATATTTGTGATGATGTGCATGAATCTGTGAATACTGTTGAACATGTGAATACTGTAGAAAATCATTCTTGTCATGAATCCAACGCTGAATTTTTAAAGCTTCAAGATTCGTATAATACACTCTCAAAAAGTTTTAACGAGCTTCAACAACATTCTATATCTCTTGAAATTGAGAATCAATCTAAAAATGAAACTCTTTCAAAACTAAATGATGGTGGAAACTCCGTTGAGACAAGTGACAAGATGATTCAGATGGTTCAGAATTTAGAAGAAGAGATGATGAGACTTAAGAGAGAATTACTAGAAACAAAAACGGAACTAGAGGCTGCAGAGGCTAAGAATCATGTCCTATAAAATAGAATTAATTCTATACTAGGAGAGCGTGAACAAGTAAGGCAGGAAGACTCACAAATTTCTGGTTCAATAGAAGAACGACTCGCGTTTAATGCGACAGAGCGAAAGTCTTTAATTGACAAACTGAACAAGAAATGTGAGGAAACCTGTGACCTAAAAATTCAGCTCAAAGACAAAAACATGGTTTTGGCCGAGTTAAAGGAGACACTTCTTATCACTCGACAAGAAGTTGTTAATAACTTAGCTACCAACTCTGCACCATCCTCTAGTGCTCCAACAACCAATTCAGTAGTGCTTTATAGGAACCCACTCCATAAGAAAAACCCGGTTACCTACGATGATTATATGAGGAATGCAACTAAGCATGCAGATCTTGTTAGGGATATCTTAGATGATTTGTATGCGTTAGATCCCTCAAGCAGTTACTACTATTTAGCTCATGAATATATTAAGCGTGTTTAATATTGCTTAGCATATTTTCAATACATAGGAAAATCGGGTTCTGCACTACTCACTAATAGACCCATTGCTATAACTCCATTCAATAAGACCACAGGAGCAAAACCGTCATTGGCACCATCAAGTAAGGCACCTTTAAAATCTGTAACTAATGTTCCCTTGGCTTCTACATGAGTAACTGTGTCCACTAAGGCTAAAGGATCTCGAGGAAAGAAAGATAGGATCAAGCCTTCCACTAATAGGACTGAGAAGAAGAAAGTAGAAGTGCACCCTAGGAACGTTATTTTAGTTTAAAAAAAAAGAATCATGTAGCTAAGACAAAAGGTCCTCTTTATGAGTGGAAACTAAGAAAAATGTGAATTCTAATGCGAAATGTTGGAATTGTAATGAATGCATGTTTTCTCAGCATCATGATTTATGCCTTGTTGATCATGTGAATGAAATGCATGCTATTAAGAACAATCTTGAATGGACTTCAACAGGGAAGAAATTTACCCAAGTTGGGTGGCAATGGAAACCCACTGGTAGGACCTTTACTGCAAATGGAACTACGTGCCCTTTAACTAGGATCACATCCACGGAAGTTAGGTCTAAGCGTCCTTTAATTAGGAACACTAGCACTAAGAAATGGAAAAAGCGCCCTTTAACTAGGTCTGCCCCCACTACTGTGCCTACCAGTGGTAATGTCCCCAGTCAAAAAGTACCTAAGAATACTAGACAACTAGAATCTAAGCCAACCACTAGTAAGAAAATCTGGAAACCTAAAGTTTCGTCTGATAGCAAATCTAAGATAACTGTATCTGTACCTGCTAACTCAGAAGAACAATTAGAATCCGATACATCGTCTGTGTTTGGTAAAATTTTCAGGTCGTCCAAATTATTCTTTGGTATTTGGACTCGGGGTGCTCCAATCATATGACTGGAGACCGCTCGATGCTCAAAAATTTCGTCAGCAAGTTTCTAGGAACGGTAAAATTTGGCAACGACCATATTGCAAAGATTATGGGTTATGGTGAATACCAAATTGGGAATGTCACGATTTCAAGGGTTTACTATGTAGAGGGACTTGGTCACAATCTATTTTCAGTAGGACAATTCTGCGATTCTAACCTTGAAGTGGCCTTTCGACAACATACTTGCTTCATTCGCGATCTTGCAGGAAATGATTTGTTAAAGGGTTCTCAAGGGGATAATCTCTATACTTTGTCTATTCAAAACATGATGGCCGCCTCTCCTGTTTGCTTACTCTCCAAAGCATCTAAGACCAAGTCATGGTTGTGGCATCGTCGGTTATCTCATCTTAACTTTGATGCTATTAACCATTTGGCTAGAAACGAACTTGTTTGTGGTCTTCCAAAACTTAAGTTCGACAAGGATCATTTATGTTCCGCGTGCTCATTGGGGAAAAGCACCAAGAAATCTTACAAACCTAAAGCATAAGACACCAACCAAGAACCACTGTATCTTTTGCACATGGATCTTTGCGGGCCAATGCGTACAGCTAGTGTGAGTGGTAGAAAATACATCCTCGTTATCGTGGATGATTTCTCAAGGTTTACATGGGTAAAGTTTTTAGCATCCAAGGATCAAGCACTAGAGTATATCATTACTTTCTTAAAGATGATCCAAGTACGTCGTAATGCTACTGTTCGCCGCATTCGGACTGATAACGGCACTGAGTTCGTTAATCAGACTCTTCGAAACTATTATGAAAAGGTTGGTATTTCTCATGAAACATCTGTGGCTCGCACTCCACAACAAAATGGTGTCGTTGAAAGACGTAACCGTACACTGATGGAAGCTGCTCGAACTATGTTGATTTATGCGAATGCTCCTTTATTCTTATGGGTAGAAGCAGTGGCAACCGCATGTTATACCCAAAACCGCTCCATCATTCGCAAACGTCATGGTGAAACTCCATATGAGCTACTTCATGTACACAAACCCGATATTTCATATCTTCATGTGTTTGGTGCACTTTTCTATCCAAATACAAATAGTGAGAATCTGGGAAAACTTCAACCGAAGGCTGATATTGGAATTTTCATTGGATACTCGCCTGCAAAGAAAGCTTACCGGATTTATAACCGCCGTCTTGGCAAGATTGTAGAAACTTTGGATGTCGATTTTGATGAGCTGACAGCGATGGCTTCTGAGCAACACAGCTCTGAACCCGCATTACACGAGATGGGAACCGGTACAATCAGTTCCAGATTAATTCCCAACAATCCTACTTCTCCATCATTTTTACCACCAACAAGGTCCGAGTGGGATAAATTATTTCAACCTATGTTTGATGAATTCTTCGATCCACAGAGTAATGATTCTCCAGAAACTGCAGCAGTAGCTCTGATTCCCGTAGTTGTTGCTCAATATAATGGAAATCTATCCGAGGCATCTACTGTTACTCTTGAACAAGATGTCCCATCCCCCACCAATTCTCAAACAACACCTGAATCATCACCCCCACTCGTTCCTAATGATGTTGAAGAGGAACTATATGATCACGATCTGGAATATGCTTACTTACAAGAGCTTCCCTTCTTTGGTTCACATATACCTGAAGACCCTACCGGTGCGTCTACCTCAGAGGAAGCTCCTGTAATAGTTCACTCCCGACCACCACGGATTGAAAATCACAACACTAAATGGACA
The DNA here is from genome assembly GCA_025667525.1 of Glebionis coronaria. Classification (NCBI taxonomy): domain Eukaryota; kingdom Viridiplantae; phylum Streptophyta; class Magnoliopsida; order Asterales; family Asteraceae; genus Glebionis; species Glebionis coronaria. Next base: position 226,626 of record JANFOE010000773.1, read on the forward strand.
AAGGATCACCTACTCCGAAATATTATTGGTGACATCGATCGACCAGTCTTAACACGCCATCAACTTCAAGAACATGCATTATATTGCTATTTTGATGCATTTCTTTCAGACACTGAACCTAAAAACTGGCAACAAGCCATGACCAAATCATCATGGATTGAAGCCATGCAAGAGGAACTTAATGAATTACAACGTCTTGAAGTGTGGGAATTAGTTCCATTACCCAGCAACGTTGAAATCTTGACACTATTGTGGGTATACAAGGTTAAGCTCGATGAGTTAGGTAGTGTGCTGAAAAACAAAGCTAGATTGGTCGCTAGAGGTTACAAACAAGCTTTGGGTATCGATTTTGAAGAATCCTTTGCTCCTGTTGCACGATTGGAGGCAATTAGACTATTCCTTGCTTATGCTGCTCACATGAATATGATCGTCTACCAAATGGATGTTAAGACGGCATTTCTCAATGGTGAATTAAGGGAAGATGTCTATGTAAGCCAACCGAATGGATTCGTCAATTCAGAGTATCCTAATCATGTGTACAAGCTCAAGAAGGCTCTTTACGGGTTGAAACAAGCTCCACGCGCGTGGTATGATCTCTTATCGACGTATCTCATCTCCAAAGCTTCTCCAAAGGCAAAGTGGACCCCACATTATTCATTCTCAAGGAGGACAACGACATGATACTGGTACAAATTTATGTTGATGATATAATATTTGCTGCTACTAATCAACGTTTGTCTGACCATTTTGAGAAAATTATGTCCACACGCTTTAAGCTGTCGATGATGGGAAAAATTTCATTTTTCTTAGGGTTGAAAATTTCTCAGAATCCCAGAGGAATCTTTATTAATCAATCCAAATTTGCTCTTGAATCCTTAAAGAAATATCACCTTGAAAACTGTGACCCCGTGGATACTCCAATGGTGGAGAGATCCAAGTTAGATGAAGATAAGGAAGGGATAGCTGTCGATCCTAAACTTTACCGTGGAATGATCGGCACCCTTCTCTATCTGACTGCTAACAGGCCTGATTTGCAATTTGCTATAGGCATGTGTGCCCGGTATCGGGCTCGGCCTACCGAAAAGCACTTACATGTTGTGAAAAGGATCTTTCGGTATCTAAAAGGAACACTTAATCGTGGTCTGTGGTATCCGAAGGATTCCTCTATTGCACTAATTTCATATGCAGATGCAGATTATGCCGGGTGTCAAGATACCAGACGTAGCACTTCTGGCAGTGTGCAACTTCTTGGAGATAGACTTGTTAGTTGGGCATCAAAAAGGCAGAAAAGCGCTGCGATATCAAGTACTGAGGCTGAATACATTGCTATGTCCGGTTGTTGTGATCAAGTTCTTTGGATGAGGTCACAATTGACTGACTACGGTCTTGGATTCAACAAAATCCCGATGTACTGTGATAACAAAAGTGCAATCTCTCTATACTGCAACTACGTTCAACACTCTCGAGCAAAGCACATTGACATCCGCTACCACTTCATCAAGGAGCAAGTGGAAAATGGAGTGATCGAACTATACTTCGTCAACACTGAGTATCAGCTGGCAGATATATTCACAAAGGCCTTAGATCGAGGACGCATCGAGTTTTTGATCGAAAAGCTAGGCATGAAATCATTTTCACCAGCGACACTTAAGGAGTTGGCAGAAGAGTTTGAAGAATAGTACTGGTAAACTATTCTCGAGTATCCTTTGATCGTGATCTTTTATATTATCGTACATACTTAAACCATCAAAAGCAAAATACAAAAATAGAAAACATAGAAAATCAATAAAAAATATAAAACATAGAAAATCCATAAAAAATATAAAATCAAGAAAATCCAAAAATATTGTTATTTTTATTTTCAAATCGGGCATGTCTTTTAGTACGGTAATATTTACGGCTTTAGAAATGTCGATTAATATTGACACGGCGCCATAAATAGAGTCCGTATAAAAGTTGTACACGTTTTAAAACATGCCCATTATGGCTTGTAGTTATTTCTGACTGCAACCCGCTTTTCGCATTAAAGTCACGTATTTCTTTTGAAAACGTTGGCTCACAACGGGAATTAAGTTTCTCGGGCAAGGTTTACTTTAAAACCTTGTAAGGGGCCAAGTTTACTTTATAACTTGGTCTAACACAAATTTGTGTACGTTTCAGTGCACTTATCTTGTATAAATAAGAGAAATCTTATTTCCACCAGAATCGTTCTATAAAATCACTTAACCGGCAAATGTCCTCATTAATAGTTGTGTCCCTAATATCTTTGATTACTGCTCTTTAAATAGAAAACGGGTCAGGGATTAAGGGGGAGCAAATATTATTTCTTTATGGTAATAAATTTGGTCGTTAAAAAGGATTGTCAGAAAATATTAGCTACCCGTCATCTTCAGTTATGCTATGTGTGCCTTGTATGATTTAAGTATCTCTTGCATAGGTCATTAACATTTTGGCGTCAAGTATTTGTGTTTGTGTTTGGCAGCGGGTTTATTGTGTGTTAAGTTAATTTTTAACGTTAACTAACTTTCTAAAACAGGGGGACCAGTTTTGCACCTTTTGCAAAATGGTGGGTGTTTGACAGCTTTGACCAAGTCAAAACCACACCCCCTCCTTCCCGTCTTTACTGAAAAACACACAAACACATATCTTTTCCGCCATTATCGACCTTGAACATCTACTTGATTTTTGATCCTTGCCTTATCACCTGCTGCATAAACATCTAGGTATTTTATCTTGTTAAAGTTAATATCTTTAATCCATTTCATCTCAAACCATCATAACAGGAACTTTAGATCATACCCACGATTTAGGGTTTCATGATTTTTTTTGCTATGGATATGGTTTTTTAGTGTGGGATTTGTTAAGGATGCATAGTTAAACATTGGATTTTAACAGATTGGCTTATAACATCGTCCTTGTTCCGTAATCGCTCACTCTAGATATACCTCGGTTCTATCACCAAGAATGCGATCAAAGGCTACGATCCATTCTCATCGCATTGATTGTGATGGCTTTACCTTATCCACTCGCTGCGATGGCTCATTACGATGGCCTGTTGCGATGGTCCATTGCGATCGATCATTGCGATGGCTCATTGCGATGGACCGTTGCGATGGACCGTTGCGATGGACCGTTGCGATGGACCATTGCGATGGACCGATGCGATGAACCGTTGCGATGGACCGTTGCGATGGGATGTTGCGATGGATCGTTGCGATGGGTATGTTACGATGACTCCAATGCGATGGGTAAGTTGCGATGGTAGGATGCGATGGGTTAGGATACGATGGATAGGATACGATGGATAAGGATACGATGGATATGCTGCGATAGGTTGGATGCGATGAGTAGAGTGCGATGGCTTGGCACGATGGGTAGAGTTCGATGGACTATACAATGAATTCACTACGATGGGCATAAAATGACGCATTATTACAATGGACCATATTTGCTAAATTTTAAGATATGTGTTGCACTATAATGGACTTACTTTTGCCATGTCTTTGCCTTTTATATCTCGTCATGTGATTCTGAATGTATGACCTTGGTCCATATGATTTATGCTTGTTTTTACTCAAACTTATGTGGTGTTAATTTGTTGTGATTTATATCCCATGCTTAGAATTTACATGTTTATGAGATATATATGTTTATATATCAACTGTGCTTGTATTTATCTAAAAGCAGGAAAATGTCGATAACCGAAGAAGAACAAAAACAATTAGATCTTATCCTCGTTCCACTTAATGCTCGAATGCAACATGCTCCAAAAAAATTTCGTTTGAGAGACGATTTTGATCCTTCTTTGGCAGCATTCAAAATCGCAACAGACATCCTAGATTGTTCACCAATAAAGGATGCATTACGTGTCACTGCATCGGTCCCTGAAGTATACATGCATGAATTTTGGGCAACTACCTCAATCACACAAGCAAAGCAATTGTCAAAGAAGATAATCTCCTTTACTCTGAATAACAAAGCCTTGACATTTGATCTGCGTCAGTTTAGGCAACTATTTAAGCTTCCAAAGCTTGCAAAAGGGGAACACTTTGTGCCTGATCCAGATGCAGAAGAACTACTTAGAGTAATCCGAGAGTTGAACTATGAGGGTGAAATTGGTTTTCTTTCTCAGTTTAACACATCACATATTGGACAACCTTGGAAAGCAATTGTCGTCACTTTAGTGAAGTGCCTTACTTCCAAGATTCGCGGATCAGATGCAATGCGACCCGCTCAGGCAGTTATCTTTTGGGGTCTCTACACCGGATCTAAAGTGGATTATGCTTTACAACTTTGGGAAGAATTTTGTCATCAATTCACAAGTTCCAAGAGAAAAGCGGTACATCTTCCATTTCCAAGGTTCACAAAACACATTATCAATTACTTCATGAAGAGTGACCCAGATATTGATCATCGCGGGAACTTCTTCTATCATACTCAAGATGATGACGATGTGTTAGACACTATGACTGCGGATAATCAATTCACAAAATATAAACTCAGACCAGCTCAAGTGCCTGCAATCATGATGAATGACGGTATAAGGGAAAGTGATCACTACAGAGAGATGCTTAAAGCTATTGATGCACAGTTTATACGAGCAAATGCAGATCCTTCCGAAAAACAAGCAGAGACGCAAAAAGGAAAACGAAAGAAAAGAATTTTCAAGCGCCAATCGACTGTTTCATCAAAAGACAAAGGCACAGCACAAGAGCATTTAGTTGATGAAGATGCTGAAGATGCTGAAATGACCCAAACAGAGGAAGAATAGGAAGAAATACCACTTCGCAAGACAAAGAAAGCAAAGCAGACCAAGGGTAAAGAAGCAAGTGTTGCTTCCAAAGAACCTGCTCAACAACAAATTTCTGAAGCCAAACGCCTGCGTATTGTTCTTCAACAAAGCAGACAGGAAGCTTTTTCCACAGGCTCAGGTTCAAGAATGTTTGAGGACTTAGCAGAATTCGGCAATCCTGATGCTGACTTGGCATTTTATGAAGATCCTCTCGACGAAGATACTTATGAAGATGCTGGTAACTACCACATTGAAAGTCGTGAGCTAAGTGAAGAACGTGCGAGTAGTGCAGACACAGATACAAGTATGATGTATCGAGACGCCAATATTACCACTTCTTTACCAGAACCAACTCACATGGTGCTAAACAAAGATGCTCATGCAACTTTCATACCAGCAACTCAACTTCAAAGTAAGTCTACTTCTGGTTCTGATGATGTTTTAAAATATCTTAATCTGGAAGGGGAGGGCGTTGAGGTAACAAACACTGATCCTTCAACAAACGAATCAATGGTGGATGTTCCCATTACTACTATTACATCCACCACCACTCTAACATTATCCACCCCGGTCATCAGTGAGGTCATTACCCCAGCTATCACCCCGGCACCCGTTGCACAACCAGTATCAACCACCATCATCACCACTGAATCTACACCGTCATTCGGAGCTGAACAACTTGTATCAACCACCGCCCCAATCACTGTATCTACATCAACACCTATCCTTCAACAACCAGTATCATCCACCACCACGTTAACAGTTATGGTTACAACTTCACCAGAAGAACCACAAGTGTCATCCACATCCAATCCCTTCCTCACAGTCAATGATCCACTGATTCAGTCTCTTCAACAACAGCTAGAGGCTCAAGCTATACAAATAGCTAAATTGACTGAAAGGATCACCAATCCTCCCAAGGAACCACAAAAAGATGAGCCTACACTTCAGAAACTAATAGAAAGAGTGTCTAGACTTAAAGCAAAACATAAATCATTTCTTAAAGAGAAGAAAACTCGGGATAAAGAAAATGCTGCTTTTCTCGGGTCAATTGACGAGCAGATGACCACGATCATTCGACGCGAAGTCAAGTCTTATGTTGATCAACAACTACCACATCTTGTCGGTAATGGTCTATCTACTCTTCAACTAATGACATTGTTATAGACACGTCTGCTAGATATGGGAGCTCATAAATCAAAATACAAACGCAAAGTTCTGCAATATCTCAACAAAGCAATTGATGAAGAGAATCCTGCAGACACTACCGACTCTGAGTCTGACAATGCAGACGAACTAGAGGATGAATAAGATGAGGGTAATGATGAGGAGGATGATGGTGACAATGAACAAAATGAGGAAGAAGATAAGGAAGGAGATGAGGAGGAAGAAAAGGATGAAGAAGAAGAGGATAAGGATGACGATGAAGATAAGGACGAAGATACAGGTGACGATGAGGATGACGATGATGATAATGACGACGGTAATAGAACCACCAAGGGTGCTCAGAAAGACGAAACAGGTACTAATGCCGAAGAGCCTAATAATGATGACGGTGACAAAGCTACTGAGAAGGGTTTAGAGGAAGTTGTAGCAAACATTGCTGAAACCACTGAAAAGACAATCGAGTCTACTGTACCAGAAACTCAGCAACTCGATACAGGTATATCTACTGCACCAGCTCTTACTACTGATTCTCACAATGAATCCGTAGAATATATGCAAGCAGAAGAACCGATACAACCAATGATTGAAGAAGAACCTCACGGTAATATACCGGTAATGCAAGATCAACCTTCCACAACATTTGAAGATCCGCACAACAGTGACATGGAAGTTGAAGATCTAAATGTACCAGAACCAACGTTTGCTGAATCTTTAATCATTGATGACATGGTACAGGAGCAACTTTGGCTAACAAATGCAGCACCACAGCATTCTTTTGCCACCGCAACTGAAATGGAGATGACTCAATTCCTCAATAACCCTATCGATTTCTCGGCCTTTATACGGTATTCTCATGGGAAATTGACAATGACTCCAGATTTGATCAAAATGGCAGCTGCAAACGTGGACTTCTTTGATACTTTGATGATCAGCCATAACGAAGCAGAATATCATTTCAATGAGCTTACCAAAGCAATGAGAGCGACAACTACAGGAATTCAAACTCTCGTATTGCAACCTCTTACACCAACGATCATTGCCGGTTCTACAACAATCCCAATAGAACACTTCGTGTCTTACGACCTTGAATACCTAGAGAATGGAGCAAACAAATATGCCACGTCACTCACCATGGTTAAGGCAATTAACTTGGAGAATGTTCCATGGATAGAGGATAAAGTACCTAGAACCATATGGAGAAAGAAAGTGCTCCAATTCTATGACACTTATGCAGCACTTGGTATTTCTCACTGGAATGCGAAGAAAAAACTTGCCTACAACCATTTCCACCGTCCTAAGAGAGGTTCTCCCATTGTATCAACACACCAGATCAAAAGTATTCTAGGAGCAACCACTCAGACGGTCTTCGACTATGATTACTTGAACGTAATCCTCTTCAAACGTACTGATGAGAAAGAGTACCGAATTGATGAAAGGGATCTTCAGTACCTTCAACTTGAAGACATCGAAGATCTCCTGCTGCTATTGGCTCAAGAAAAAGTTGACCACTTATCACCTGATATTGTCATTGCCTTGAGTTCCAACTTTCGCCAATATGCTAGGAAAATCGTCATTCAGAACCGGGTGGAAGACTTTCAACTTGGTGTAGAAAGTTATCAGAAGAAGCTAAACCTGGAACGTCCCCATATGACCCCACTCAGCAATTTCCATAAGAACAAGAAGGTATACATGGGGAAAACCACACCGGAAGCAGGCATCTTCTACCCAAATGAGACTGGCACAATGCAGTATATGCGATTCTCTGAAATGCACAAATTCAGCGATGGCACGCTTAAGCAAGTTCGGGATGATCTGACAATTCTCAATGTTAAACAACCGCTTCCAGCAGTCACCTACACCTGGACAAGCCAGTGCATCAGGGGATCAAAGTATGCAATCAAGAAGATTGAAGAACTTCTCAGGAAGCGCCGGTTGCTACGAAGTGAAATGTGTATAATGCAAGTTCGTTTTCTCAGTTCTTAACTAATAGAAAGTCCAATCAATATCAAATTTATAATTGTTTTTGGTTGTTCAAGCTTGCTTGGTAATCTATTGCTAATTCAAACAACACTAAGCAAAAATGAAAAATATAAACCTACTTATACGTAAAACAAGTTGCAAATTCCAAAATTTATTCAAGTAAAATACAAAAATGCAAAATTCAAAAGTATAAGGACTGAAAATGTAATTTCTATGAAATGAAAATGCTTGAAATGTAAATCCTAAAAGTTATAAGGACTAAAAATGTAAAACAGTTAACTATAAGGACTAAATTTGTAAAAACTTTAACAAACTAACCAAAAACTAACAAACTAACAAACTTATAAACTGAATTTTAACAAACTAACAAAGTCCAGGGACTGAACTTTTGCAAACCCTAAAATCTAGCAAGTTTAGCCAAAAATTAACTCTAATAGAAAACCAAGGACTAAAGTGCAATTTTCCAAACTTTTCAAGTAAAAACGGGCACAAAGAAAGAATAAGCTCGTTTGAGCTTATTTCTCAACCAATTAAGCTGAAACAACTTGCAAACAACTTCAAATCCAATTTAAGAAACGTGTGTCCAAGGAAAATAGCTAAAAGTCCAAAATAAGCAAAAGAGTGCTTATCAATAAGCTCAAAATAAGCTACAGCCTAATCCAAACATCCACAACTTGATTTTATTGTCAAAACTGATTAAGCACTTGATTTAAGGAAGGGGAAATCAAATTAGAACAAATCTCATCCAGTAATAAGCTAGATATCTGAAAATAAGCTCAAATGAGCTTATGTTGACCAAACGTTGACCACTTTTATGAAAAAGCTCAAAATTTCAAAACTTCATATTCAATACTTTCTAAATGGAAATGTGAAAGAAAATCAAGACTTTTCTGAAGTGGATAATGAGAACTAGCAAAACAGTAACCCTTTCACATCAGAGAATGCAAAATGCTCAAGCTTGAGCTAAAAAGCTGTTTTCTAGCTTATTTCTTGATACTGTAGATTTTCCTTTAAGAGTCTGAAAGATTATGTTATAAGCTATGACTAGAAACAGATTTGAGCAAATTTCATTTAGTATTGAATGAGAAATAAGCAAGTGAATTTGGCAAGTTTTGAAATAAAAGTTGATAACAACTATGACCCAAACTTTTTGTTAACCAATTGCCTTTTTGACTAATTTTATGACTTACAAAAGGCTTAAAACTACTTATTACCACTTAATGACTAGAAACAAACTTCTAAACACCAATTCCTAACACTTGAAAGCTGAATCAAAGCTATTCCCAAACACTCCTTTAAAGCTTTTAATCAAACTTTTTCAAAGACTTATTGAGTAATGATTTGAACTGATACAAAAGCTTTAGCAAACTAGTTTAGGTGATCAAAATGAAAGCTAATGAGACTGAAATCAAGCAAGTATATCAACTAGAACTCAATTAAGGTGATTAGCTAAAAAGTTACTGAAATTTAGCCAAAGACTACAAAACTGAACTCAAGTGAACAAGTATGAAGTAACTAAACTATAACACTCAAACACAATCAAACAACAACTAATCAAGTATAATCAGGCAGCCATCAAAGTTATCTAAGAAATGAGCAGGCAAGGACTTGTTTAGAGGAACTTAAAACAGAAGCTATGAAACCTATTGTAGAGATCCTTTGGGAAGAAGAGGAGCGCTGAGCTCTCTTGCCCTAGTGATACCACCACCTATCACTAGCTATCAACTCAAATCAACAATCAAAACAGCTACAAATCATCATTCTGCCATGAATTCTCCAAGATCAATGGAAAGAACTGAATTCTTGAACAAACAGCTACAAAACTCCTCCAATGTAAGCTATGATCAATGGTTGATCATAACTAACATCAAACAGCAACTAGTATATCCAATATCAACAAGATTCAACAGGAATTTGAGAAACAGAATTTGGCGGGAAATAGAAAATTTGAATTTTATTGAGTGATTTCTGTTACAAAAGTAGTTACAAGCTTCTAACTAACTAACTAACTCAAGAGTTTGTCAGACTCTTGAGTAGTTAGGTGAAAAGGAGGGAAAAAGGGAAAAGGAATTTTAAGAACTAGGTGTTTACAAAATTTAAGCTACTATCACAAATGAAGTACAAGCTGGGTATTTATAGGCAAGAAAGGGAAATTCTGTTGGAGTTGTGACGTGTTTGGGCCAATCATCTCTTGACACGTGGAGGAATTCTGCAAATTTTGAAGGTGATGAACTTGAATTGGGGGTTTTTGATTCAATGGATAATATGTTAAATGGATTGCACCGTTGGATTCGTCTTCCAAAATTGAGCAATTTTGGTGTTTTGATCTTTACTTGAAATGCCTTCTATCAAAATCCCGTTCCTGGAAAATATTTTTGTTGAAAGAGAAGGACACGTGGCAGCCTTTGATTGGTAGAGAGAGAGAGTTGCGGATTGCACTGTTATGATTTGGCAATAAATGAGGCGGCTGTGAGTGGACATTAATTGTTTGATCCGTGTGAACTCTTTCCTCTCTTCTCATTGGTTACTTTCCTTAACACATGGATTAAACTTGCAATACTTTCCCAAGTTGGCAGATTTGGTCCCTTGACTTGGCAGATTGCTATTTAAAGCTAATATCTTCATTCCTTTGACATTTTTGGTCCTTTAACTTTGATAACTTGTACAAAATGGCCCTTTGACTTGAGTTGACTTTGTAGTTGACCAAATTTGTCTTGAATCTTGACTTTCCATAATTTGCACTTTAAGTCCTCCATCTTTCATAAATTGTCAAGATAGGTCCTTGAACTTCAAAGTCTTGTCACTTTTGATCCTCTTTTGTCTTTTTCATCCATTTGAGCTTGGTTTTTTCCTTGTTTGCTTGAAATTGTATCCTTTTACCTACATAAGATCACACAAACACAAACATACCACATAACACTGCTTTTTTACAAGATAAATGGGTATTTTGCTTCATGTTTTAGGGTTATTTGTTGTCAAAAGGATATGAGTTTAAGCTCATATCAAATTCCCCTACACTTGAGCATTGCCATGTCCTCATGCAATATTATATTTCAAGGCTTAAAAATTTACATTTCCCTCATAATTAATCCACCTTGGCCATATGAGATGCATCTACACTACTCTAAACTATATGATGCATGATTTTGAATATTTACAATGCAATGCAAAGAAAACAATTCTATTTATATCTTTTTGGATTTTTCATAAATGGTTTTGATGGAAATAACTCATAAAGAATTCAATGACTTTGATTAGGGCTTTGGTACCATGGACACTTATCACCCTCAAGTTTCACTTTCCCCATACCAAGCTAGTAAATGGAATCATTGCATTCACAAGTAAAAAGTGCATCAACTTATTCATGACAATTAAATGTGGAACCGGTTATTAATTGAGCAAATTGCTTGTGGGCAAATTTGTCATTATTCAAGTGTGAAATATAAGAAGTGTAAAATCCAAAAATAAGGAAGGACGGTTTTAATCCTAAGTAATCTTCTCATCCATTACTTGAAAAACCGCTCACAATTAATATAAGTCCGTATTAAGAGTAATAAGTCATTCGGCTTATGTGTAAAATCCTCATGTCATGCTTTCATAAGTAACTACACACTCGCTAAGGAAAGAAAAATAAAACTCACGCAATAATTTACATCCGCATCTTTTTGAGATTTTGGATCTTCAACCCCGCAACCCGTCAAGGTAATATTGGATTGGAGCAATCTATTGAATCCCCGCAACCCGTCAAGGTAATATTGGAACTCAATAGTCACTATAATTAACACCACACTGCCCCTCTTGGGAGTCTTGCATTATTTTTTTTTCTTTTTTTTTTCTAGCCACTCATTTTTTTTCATAAGCCGCTCTTATTTTTCTTTATTCCTCACCAAGAAATTTGAAAAGAAGAATAGGAAAAACACCCGCTAAATATGGAGCATGACATAAGTCTAGTACACATAAAACGTGCTAACTTAGAATCTTAAGACGTACTCATATTAACCATAAATGATTAGCCAAAAATGCATAAGAGATTACAAACCAATTAAAACCGTACTTGATTATTTATTAACAATTATATACATGCGAAGAAAGTAGAGGTCAAGAAGAGAAGGGTTTAGCCACAATTAATTGCCATGAAGTCTATCTAGCCCTTTTACACTTGCTTCAACTCTATCATTTCCCATTCTCCACAAATTTAAAATTTCAAAGAATGAAATTGGTGGAAGCTTAGCCTAATAGACCAGTGAAGGACTACATGGTTAAGGATACTAGCTAGAGAGTGCTAAGATAAGCAAACTCGGGTTGAGTCAAAATATCCATGGCGGGCCTAATATGTCAAAGAAATCTAAATTTGTTAAAACCATGTTTTATTATATTTTTCCTTTTTATTTATTTTTGATGAAAAATAAGAGAAGAAATATATACAATGCAAATGTGTTATGCAAATGAAAAATGATTGATGCAAAAATTATGAATGCATATTTTTGTTGGCCAAAGTAGATCAAAAATTTGAAAAATGATTAAAAATTCAATTTTCCATGTTATCATGCAAGACAATGACAAGTTCTAGGTAAGGTCACTTCGATAGAAGACCCCCCTACACTTAAGCTAAACATTGTCCTCAATGTTTAAGAGCATGGAAGTATAAAAACTTCCCCTACACTTATGACAATGAAAAGACTTTGCTTAACCCAAGTTAAGGAAAGGACTACTATTAGTGAAATCAAGTTTAAGCACAAGGTGTCAATGAAAAATCACTAAAGTAACGAAGTGAACCGGATACAAGGGCCTCCTCCATAAGCTCCAAAGCATGAAATGAGTGAGGAACCCTACAAAAAAGCATGAAGACAAAAGAAGGTCTCCCCTACACTTATCTCCAAATCTATGCCTTTATGTCTAACCTACAACACTCTAACCTAGTTATACGATGCTTGAGTTAATGAGTCTCTAGCTCGACTCGTCCCTCAATGAATTAATTCATGGGGAAAATGGGGACCTCTTGGACCATTTCAACGGAAATGTCCTCCCCAAAGTAATGCTTAACACGGTGACCATTCACTTTAAAATTTGGACCATCGGGTTGGGATAACTCAAGAGTTCCATATGGAAACACTTGAGCAATAGTGAATGGACCGGACCATCTCGACTTAAGCTTGCCCGCAAAAAGCTTCAATCTTGAGTTAAAGAGGAGAACCGGCTCTCCAACTTTGAACTCACGATTCTTGATCTTAGCATCATGCAATTTCTTAGTCTTTTCCTTGTATAGCAAAGAATTCTCATAGGCATTGGCTCTCAACTCATCCATCTCATTGATTTGATCTTTCCTATGTGAACCGGCTTGGTTTAAATCAAAGTTAGCCCACTTGAGAGCCCAAGATGCCTTATGTTCTAACTCGAATGGGAGATGGCACGCTTTTCCATAGACAAGCCTATAAGGAGTACAACCAATTGGTGTCTTAAAAGCCGTCCTAAACGCCCACAAAGCATCATCAAGCTTATCCGACCAAGAAGCTCTATGCTCTCCCACCGTTCTCTCTAAAATTCTCTTTAGACCACGATTTGTGACCTCGGTTTGACCATTTGTTTGAGGGTGATACGCGGTAGAAAGTCTATGATTCACTCCATATTTCTTCATAACTCTCGTGAATTGATCATTACAAAAGTGCGTACCACGATCACTTATGATGGCCCGAGGTACACCAAATCTAGCAAACAATTGTTTCAAGAACTTTACAACCACTCTAGCATCATTAGTAGGTAAGGCTTTAGCCTCCACCCACTTGGACACATAATCCACCGCCACAAGTATATACTTGTTTCCCTTAGAGGATGGAAAAGGTCCCATGAAATCTATTCCCCATACATCAAATATCTCACACTCTTGGATAAAATTTTGTGGCATCTCATCACGTTGTGTAATTTTTCCTTGTCTTTGACAAACATCACAAAATTTCACCATCTCTTGGGCATCCTTGTAAATGGAAGGCCAATAGTAACCCGAATCAAAGACTTTCTTGGCGGTGTAGTTAGGCCCAAAATGTCCACCCGTAGGTCCTTTATGACATGCTTCTAAGATTTTAAATGCCTCGGGCCCATCTACACACCGTCTAATGATTTGGTCCGCACATTGCCTAAAAAGATATGGATCATCCCAAAAGTAATACTTAACCTCCTTAAGAAACTTTTTCTTTTGTTGGTAAGTAAGACCCTCAATAAGCACATTGCCCACAAGATAGTTTGCAATATCCGCAAACCAAGGTGTGGCATCCTCTTGGGAAGAGATAGACATGAGCTCCTCTAATGGAAAGGATTCATTGATTTCTTGATGTGGGAAATCTCCTTGAAAAGGATGCTCAAGTCTACTCAAATGATCCGCCGCTAAATTCTCGGCCCCTTTTTTATCACGAATCTCTATCTTAAACTCTTGAAGCAACAAAACCCATCTCAAAAGCCTAGGCTTAGCATCTTGTTTTGTCATAAGATACTTGAGAGCGGAATGATCCGTATACACTATGGTCTTGGAAAGCACAAGGTATGGTCTAAACTTCTCAAAAGCATATACTATAGCAAGCAACTCTTTTTCCGTGGTAGTGTAATGAAGTTGTGCACCGGTCATGGTTTTACTCGCATAGTGTATAGGTTGGAAATGCTTATTAACTCTTTGTCCTAAGACGGCCCCCACCGCATAATCACTAGCGTCACACATAAGCTCAAAAGGTAATTCCCAATTTGGAGAAACCAAAACGGGAGCCTTTGTCAATTTTTCCTTAAGTGTCTCAAAAGATTCTAAACAAGCTTGATCAAAAATGAAAGGAGCCTCTTTCTCCAAGAGATGAGTCATCGGTCTAGCTATCTTAGAAAAATCTTGTATAAAGCGCCTATAAAAACCCGCATGACCTAAGAAACTCCTCACACCTTTAACCGAGGTGGGTGGGGGAAGCTTAGCAATCACATCAATTTTGGCTCGATCAACTTCTAATCCCTTATTGGATATCTTGTGTCCTAAAACAATCCCCTCTTTTACCATAAAGTAACATTTCTCCCAATTAAGCACCAAACGTGTTTCCTCACAACGCTTAAGCATTCTCTCAAGATTGGTGAGACAAGAGCTAAAGGAGTTCCCAAATACGGAAAAATCATCCATAAAAACCTCCATGGTTTGCTCTATCATATCATGGAAAATTGCCATCATGCACCTTTGAAACGTCCCCGGTGCATTACATAGGCCAAAAGGCATCCTCTTGTAAGCAAATGTACCGTATGGACAAGTGAATGTGGTCTTTTCTTGATCCTTAGGGTCAATTGGGATTTGGAAATAACCCGAAAAGCCATCAAGAAAACAATAGTACTCATTTCCCGCTAAGCGTTCAAGCATTTGATCCATAAAGGGAAGCGGGAAATGGTCTTTCCTAGTTGCCTCATTGAGTTTTCTATAATCAATGCAAACTCTCCAACCGGTTACAAGTCTCGTGGGAATAAGCTCATTGTTCTCATTAGGCACCACGGTGATTCCACCCTTCTTTGGAACACAATGTGTATAATGCAAGTTCGTTTTCTCAGTTCTTAACTAATAGAAAGTCCAATCAATATCAAATTTATAATTGTTTTTGGTTGTTCAAGCTTGCTTGGTAATCTATTGCTAATTCAAACAACACTAAGCAAAAATGAAAAATATAAACCTACTTATACGTAAAACAAGTTGCAAATTCCAAAATTTATTCAAGTAAAATACAAAAATGCAAAATTCAAAAGTATAAGGACTGAAAATGTAATTTCTATGAAATGAAAATGCTTGAAATGTAAATCCTAAAAGTTATAAGGACTAAAAATGTAAAACAGTTAACTATAAGGACTAAATTTGTAAAAACTTTAACAAACTAACCAAAAACTAACAAACTAACAAACTTATAAACTGAATTTTAACAAACTAAAAAAGTCCAGGGACTGAACTTTTGCAAACCCTAAAATCTAGCAAGTTTAGCCAAAAATTAACTCTAATAGAAAACCAGGGACTAAAGTGCAATTTTCCAAACTTTTCAAGTAAAAACGGGCACAAAGAAAGAATAAGCTCGTTTGAGCTTATTTCTCAACCAATTAAGCTGAAACAACTTGCAAACAACTTCAAATCCAATTTAAGAAACGTGTGTCCAAGGAAAATAGCTAAAAGTCCAAAATAAGCAAAAGAGTGCTTATCAATAAGCTCAAAATAAGCTACAGCCTAATCCAAACATCCACAACTTGATTTTATTGTCAAAACTGATTAAGCACTTGATTTAAGGAAGGGGAAATCAAATTAGAACAAATCTCATCCAGTAATAAGCTAGATATCTGAAAATAAGCTCAAATGAGCTTATGTTGACCAAACGTTGACCACTTTTATGAAAAAGCTCAAAATTTCAAAACTTCATATTCAATACTTTCTAAATGGAAATGTGAAAGAAAATCAAGACTTTTCTGAAGTGGATAATGAGAACTAGCAAAACAGTAACCCTTTCACATCAGAGAATGCAAAATGCTCAAGCTTGAGCTAAAAAGCTGTTTTCTAGCTTATTTCTTGATACTGTAGATTTTCCTTTAAGAGTCTGAAAGATTATGTTATAAGCTATGACTAGAAACAGATTTGAGCAAATTTCATTTAGTATTGAATGAGAAATAAGCAAGTGAATTTGGCAAGTTTTGAAATAAAAGCTGATAACAACTATGACCCAAACTTTTTGTTAACCAATTGCCTTTTTGACTAATTTTATGACTTACAAAAGGCTTAAAACTACTTATTACCACTTAATGACTAGAAACAAACTTCTAAACACCAATTCCTAACACTTGAAAGCTGAATCAAAGCTATTCCCAAACACTCCTTTAAAGCTTTTAATCAAACTTTTTCAAAGACTTATTGAGTAATGATTTGAACTGATACAAAAGCTTTAGCAAACTAGTTTAGGTGATCAAAATGAAAGCTAATGAGACTGAAATCAAGCAAGTATATCAACTAGAACTCAATTAAGGTGATTAGCTAAAAAGTTACTGAAATTTAGCCAAAGACTACAAAACTGAACTCAAGTGAACAAGTATGAAGTAACTAAACTATAACACTCAAACACAATCAAACAACAACTAATCAAGTATAATCAGGCAGCCATCAAAGTAATCTAAGAAATGAGCAGGCAAGGACTTGTTTAGAGGAACTTAAAACAGAAGCTATGAAACCTATTGTAGAGATCCTTTGGGAAGAAGAGGAGCGCTGAGCTCTCTTGCCCTAGTGATACCACCACCTATCACTAGCTATCAACTCAAATCAACAATCAAAACAGCTACAAATCATCATTCTGCCATGAATTCTCCAAGATCAATGGAAAGAACTGAATTCTTGAACAAACAGCTACAAAACTCCTCCAATGTAAGCTATGATCAATGGTTGATCATAACTAACATCAAACAGCAACTAGTATATCCAATATCAACAAGATTCAACAGGAATTTGAGAAACAGAATTTGGCGAGAAATAGAAAATTTGAATTTTATTGAGTGATTTCTGTTACAAAAGTAGTTACAAGCTTCTAACTAACTAACTAACTCAAGAGTTTGTCAGACTCTTGAGTAGTTAGGTGAAAAGGAGGGAAAAAGGGAAAAGGAATTTTAAGAACTAGGTGTTTACAAAATTTAAGCTACTATCACAAATGAAGTACAAGCTGGGTATTTATAGGCAAGAAAGGGAAATTCTGTTGGAGTTGTGACGTGTTTGGGCCAATCATCTCTTGACACGTGGAGGAATTCTGCAAATTTTGAAGGTGATGAACTTGAATTGGGGGTTTTTGATTCAATGGATAATATGTTAAATGGATTGCACCGTTGGATTCGTCTTCCAAAATTGAGCAATTTTGGTGTTTTGATCTTTACTTGAAATGCCTTCTATCAAAATCCCGTTCCTGGAAAATATTTTTGTTGAAAGAGAAGGACACGTGGCAGCCTTTGATTGGTAGAGAGAGAGAGTTGCGGATTGCACTGTTATGATTTGGCAATAAATGAGGCGGCTGTGAGTGGACATTAATTGTTTGATCCGTGTGAACTCTTTCCTCTCTTCTCATTGGTTACTTTCCTTAACACATGGATTAAACTTGCAATACTTTCCCAAGTTGGCAGATTTGGTCCCTTGACTTGGCAGATTGCTATTTAAAGCTAATATCTTCATTCCTTTGACATTTTTGGTCCTTTAACTTTGATAACTTGTACAAAATGGCCCTTTGACTTGAGTTGACTTTGTAGTTGACCAAATTTGTCTTGAATCTTGACTTTCCATAATTTGCACTTTAAGTCCTCCATCTTTCATAAATTGTCAAGATAGGTCCTTGAACTTCAAAGTCTTGTCACTTTTGATCCTCTTTTGTCTTTTTCATCCATTTGAGCTTGGTTTTTTCCTTGTTTGCTTGAAATTGTATCCTTTTACCTACATAAGATCACACAAACACAAACATACCACATAACACTGCTTTTTACAAGATAAATGGGTATTTTGCTTCATGTTTTAGGGTTATTTGTTGTCAAAAGGATATGAGTTTAAGCTCATATCACGAAGCATAGATCAATTCGTCAGTGGACGACCATATGGAGCTCACCATCGGTTCACGGAACGAACCAAGTAATTTTGGTTCGTCTCATTACAGGTCAACTCCATATGTATATTATTGTGAATATGTTATCTTTTTACTTTATTAGCTTTTGTGGCTTGTTGTAGTGTAAAAGTATGATATTTTTCAAGAATTTCTCTCGAGATTCTAAATCTTTCAAAGAAATCATACTCAAGCACTACAACTTACCCTCATTAATTTGAGGGGGATCATTAATATGTTCTTTGGCCAACATCTAATTTCATTTTATTACCCAAAGACCGGTTAATCCATTTATATCCAAAATATTGATGGTTAACATTTTGGAAAGGGGAGAAAATGGGATTAAGGAGACTTTATGATATTTGGCTCAAACAATGAAAAAGACTTAAAAGATAAACCAACTTAACATGTGTAATGCACAAGTTAAGGGGGAGCGTTTTTGATGATCAAAACACTTAAGGCACAAAATCTTTGATTTTAATATCACAAGTGCTTTATGTGATTTTCAAGGATTTTTTATTTTCTTTGGTGACTATATCAACCCAAAACACACTTAACTCACGACTAATGTGGTGACAAAAGGGTGGTAGGTATAGGTATTAGTCCAATGATTCATCAGATGCGATGCAATCTTCCTAAGGACAACTCCCTAGATAGAACTAGAAGTCCTAGGAAAGATGGAGAATGAATGTGAACGTAGCTGAATGCCGACCAAGTACTTAGGCTAGCACTGGAACAATCACAACATGGTGCTAGTTATGACGTATTGGTAAGCATTGAAGGGGTTGAAGAATGAAAAAGAATTGAAAAGATAAAGGGTGTAAAGAAAGAAGCCCTCCTTACAACTTTAGGCAGAAACCGGGTCAATACATATGCTATTAAGATCATTAGTTAATGATTCTCGATATTGAAGAAAGCCATCATGGACCCAGTGATGCAATGCACAACCCTCCCCAGCTAACTCAAATATCTCTCAAAAGGTATTTGTTTTAATCACACGGAGTTCAACACGTTATCTATTGGTTTATTCACTCCGAATAGACTGATATTGAATAGGTGGCACTCCTCTCCAGCCATCGATCACTAAATCAAAACGCACTATCGAGTCTAGAGCCACGAGATCATCAAAAGTCTCATTAGGACACTTTCCATTTATTCCTTGCTTCTTCACACACTGTGAACAGTAAGAGATCTTTTATGATTCCTACGCAATATTCTTGTAATATTGCCAGAACATCTGAGTAATACGCAAGTATTACAGTGAAGATGGAAATCCTGCTTGAGCCAACATCAAACAAGCTCATGGTAGGTGACACGTGCGGTTCTTTACGAACTAATCTTGTGACAACTAGAAAGAAACAGTAGTTTAATTCTTAATTGAACTTAAACTCGTTCCAGGCCTCTACGCATTATCGTATGATCTTGCCAGAACACTCAGAGTGACACTCTTTAGTGTTCACAGTGAAGAGTGGAAATCCTTCTAGTGTTAACATCAAACAGCACTTGGTAGGTAACAAGCAAGATTCAATTTGAATCAAGTTTGTGACAACTGGAAAGCAACTATGGTGAATATCTTAATTGAAATTCACTTGTTCCAGGTTTCATGAATTGACGGCTTCAATCATAAGGATTTTTAAATCCAAATGATTCACTCTTTATGTTCGCAGTCAGCTTTGGACGGTCAAATAAAGAGAACGGGTTTACCCGCGAAATCCTGTCAGGAAGTTACTTAATTGAAACTATCCGTCACAGGTACGATATCTAATATCGTCCAACGGTCTTCACCGACCGGAGGTAAAATGCTACCGAATTAGAATAAAATGTCAAAGCCATTTTATTCGTGTCGTTGCTGTGTACCTGTTGAAGACGGTGGCGTTGCTGTGTACCTGTTGAAACGGTGGCGTTGCTGTGTACCAGTTGAAGACGGTGGCGTTGCGGTGTACCTGTTGAAGACGTCCTCACATGCTTATTCCTTATGCATCAAATACTCCTGCAAATTCAAGAAAGTATGACCTGAAAGCCTTCCTCTGTATCAACTCTGAAACCTTTAAGAATTCAACAAAGGATAAGTGTGTGGGACATGAAGTCACAAAGAGGCGAACCTCACAAGAAAATAAAGACTTCACGTGAAAGGCCAAAAGAACATGTTCCAAGCAAAAGGCTGATATCATTCAACACATATTCACAAAAGAAAAGAAAAAGAAAGAAAAGAAGACTACGAGCTCAAGAACAAGATCTAACATGCTAGATTAGGACTTTGTAAATTTGGAGTGACCTCCCTTTGGGGGGAGATTGTTGGAAATACGTTTTATGCATTTAGAAAGTCTCGGTCACTCCAACAATGTATTTATAGGCTCGTAGTTATGTTTAGTTTCACTTATTAAATAGCCCGACCCATGAGCATGTTCATGGGCCGGAAGCCCAAGTCCATTAAGGACTTGGGGTATTTAAACCTCATTCCACCATGGAAAGAGGTGTTGGTTGTTTATTTCTTTCATTTCAATATACAAGTTTCTTTCACTTCTCTCTCTAACTTTCTCTCTCTAGAAAAACACCAACCCTCTTGATTCATAAATATTATCATCATTCTACAATAATGTAAAATGTGTAAGGTACTCGTAATCACTCAAGCATACTTATGTATACTTCTCCCGACACCTTGAAAATTACATTCGTCATGAAAGACAAGAAGGACGCGCGGTTCTCTTATAGAACACGCGGTTCCTTAGTGATATCGAACCGCGGGAAGATATGGAACCGCGGGCAGTCAAGCCGGTTTAGGCTAACTCAAGATTTCTGGAAGCTTCTAGAAGATGGAGGGAAACTAATAAATTCAAAATTCAAATTTTGAATTTGGGCTCCAAGAATAAAAGGTGCATCCTTTTATCCAATGGGTAGTCCACTCTTTTATCCAATGGGTAGTCTACTCTTTTATCCATTGGGTAAAAAGGTGCTCTCCAAGGCAAGGTTTAGCTATAAATAGAAGACTCCTCTCTTCCATTTCACTTGCACAAAAACACACAAAACCTTCCAACATTCCATTCCTCATCCTCCTCAAGAGCAATGAGAAGAACACTTTCACCCTTGTGAAGTGTTAGTGTCTAGAGTCATAACATGATGAATATCTCTCTAGATCAAGTCATGATTATTTTCTTCCTACTATGTATATGTAGAAGATCCAAGTTGTGGGTACACTTGGATGTGTTTGTAAGGGTAGAATATCCAAGTGATGGGTATCCTTGGATTATGTGTTAATTGTGTAGATTCAAGTCTTGTTAGTACTTGGATATAGTGTTAGAGTTATAGATCTAAGTGTTGTGTGCTTAGATCTATATGGTTTATGTGTTTAGGCCATAAAACACAAGGTTTGTTATGTTGGGCCATAAAACATAACTAGTGGGTAGATTAGGTTGTGTCTTGGTAGTTCTCACTAAACTCTAAAGTGATGTGGTTGTGTCTTGTGAGTTCTCACTAAACTTTAAAGTGACTAGTAGTTGTGTTGTGTGAAGTTCTCACTTAGCTTCAAAGTGAAGAGTCGTGAATATTGGTTCTAACTTTCGATTAGAACTCGACATCTAGCCTTGTGTCGTTAAATGGTGAAGTAGGCAACGTTGTGTAGATTGGTCCTACCTAATATTAGGACTCGACATCTAGCTTAGTGTCGGAAATGTGTAAGCGACGTTGTGTATGGTTTCTCCACCTTAAGCAGTTTGTTGACTAGTGAAGTAACTCTCGAGTAAGGTGTACTCGAGGAGTGGAGTAGGGCGAAGAGGAGCTTCGTGACCGAACCACTATAAATCACCGTGTCGGTAACTTCCTTTACATTTATGTCTTTACCTTTGTAGATGTATTTATAGTTGCATACTTGTGTTGTGTGTCTTTGTGTGCATCACATAATCTAAACATCTAAGTTGCAGAAAAGCTATGGCTTAGTACGTGTGTGCTTCATGTTTAGATTATGGTCAAGTGTACATCACTTAGTCTAAACATCCTAGTTGCAGAAAAGCTTGTGCTTAGTACGTGTGTGCTTAGTGTTTAGACTATTTCTTGATGTACTCTTGATTTGATGTGCTTGTGTGTTTTCTTACTTGTACTATTTATCTCTCAATCAAACACATCTCACATCTAGTCAAGATTGATAAGGAATTTGATACAAAGGATTGTTAAGGTTTCAAATTAACAATGTTGCTACGTCCTCTGTCAGCGGTTCGTTATTGGATCGGCGGTTCCTTATCAATAAGGAACCGCGGGCAGTGGATTGAGCCGAAATGTTTTGAAAATGAACTAGAAACTATTCAACCCCCCCTTCTAGTTTCTACAAAGTACTCTCATCAAGGTTCGTTCCCAATGACTTCTGGGCAAATCCCTAGAAATTTGATGCGAAGCGAGGATCTTGATAGAGATGATCGATACATGCACACTATGTTTACACAACTCCTTTAAATACAAAAGAGTCAATTTCTTCATCAAGAATCAATCATTAACAGGAATGATATTAGCAGATTTGGTCAGTCTGTCGACGATGACCCAAATCGAATCAAATTCAGATGATGACCTTTGCAATAGCTAGACGTTTACTAATGTATGAAGAAATTTTTGCCTTCATAATTTGCCATTAGTACAACTTCTTCAGATAAAGATACATTTAATCAGAAATGACAGGAATAGAATACTTATACTTACGAGATTCCAACATGACTACATCTCAAAATCTCCATATTTAGGCAACCACAAGTGGCCTTTTATACATTCAACGCCATCGGCTTCTCAATTCTAATGGTTCACATTAGCCGCGAACCCCTTTTTATTATCTATATTACCCTTTTTACAAGTATCAGCTATTTTTAAATTGTTCGGCAATTTATTTTGCACAATCATTATTAAGAAACACATCCTAATTGATTCTTTATCCTTTCTATATAATGTGTCAGTATCTACATTCATCTTTCCTGATGAACTAATTATCATGACCACAATTTACTCAAAAATTCTTTCTTCATATTTTCTAAGTTTTAATCTCGTCTCAACTATTATCTTTATCAGCTTTGCTCAATCTGACGTTTAAAGCGTCGTTAAATATTTCAAGTAATTAAATGATAAATATTCAATTTTTATAAAACGTAAACGTAAAAATTTTAAATTTCTTAGTTCGACCAATTATATGAAAAAGGTTCAAAATAAATTTGAATTTAATTAACAAGATTTTTGTTGATTTATCAAAAATAATTAAAATAATTAATAAGATCCGTAAATGTTCGAGAAATCTTTGTTTATAATTTGGTCAAAATTTTCTTAATTGAAAAGCAAAAATTGTCGTTTTAAATTTCAAGTCTTGGTTTAAATGGTTTCCTCAATCCCTCTTAAATTGTCTAGAAGT
Source organism: Glebionis coronaria (assembly GCA_025667525.1). Lineage (NCBI taxonomy): Eukaryota > Viridiplantae > Streptophyta > Magnoliopsida > Asterales > Asteraceae > Glebionis > Glebionis coronaria. The sequence goes on from JANFOE010000773.1 coordinate 250,549, forward strand.
ACACACACACATTTACCCCTAAACAGGAGTTTAGTTAAATGATTTGTGTATAAGAAAATAATCCCTTAAAAATCATTTGTTAAAACATTTGTCAAAACATATTTCCATATTTTTTTGGTAAAACCCAAAGCCTTAATGGTTCCAATTTTTGAAGAGTCAATATATTCCATTTTTATTAATCACACGGTCAATCCAAGCGACATCACATGAAACTCATAAGGTTCATTACAAGTTCTGGATGTAGTGATTGAAATAGATAATCTTTTTCGCGGATGCGAAGTTGATGATAACCATGTCGTGAATCAAATCTTGAATATACGCTAGAACCTTGTAAATGATCGAACAAATCTATCATCTTGGGTAGTGGATATAGATTTTTAATCGTCAATTTACCTAGTTCACGGTAATCAATAAATATAAGGAATGATAATACCATAGCTCTTTATAATGACGAGCTTGGTAGAATAAAATCTTTCTCCGACAACTCTCTCAGTTGTACGGTAATACCTTTAATTCAGATGGTGCTGACGTACAGTGCACATGCCACAAGTGCAGCACCGGGAATATAATCAATACCAATTTCAACTTTCCTTAATGGCAAAATTCTAGGTAATTTACCAACAAATACCTTCTAAAGTTTCAGATAACAGAAACATCTTTTAATAAATTCATATTAGGTTCTTTCTAGATTATGGTATCTACGACTAATTCACAACCATTCACGGTATAATTTCAAGTCTGAATGCAGGATATGGTCATCCATCAAGAATTATTAGATCACTTTTGATAATCAACATCTTATCATTTAGGGGAATTATATTCGAGTTCCCATCAATTAAGACAATGTCGTCATGTCATCAATCAATCAATCCATCCCACTGGCACTATCAACTTTCCAGTTTCGTTACCGTTGATAAGATGTGAACCTCTCAAAAGACTAATAATGACTCATAATCCTTCACAAATTCAAGGATATATGGAGACACAACTACCATTAAAATAGTAGTGTCAACGCATAATCTACGCGAGAGAATTTCAAATCAGATACAGACGAAAACATTTAACGAATATGAACATATCCCATGTTTTCATGATTTGAGTACGCATTTGAAAGCTCCTCGGATCGTTACCCAGGTCATTCAAATATGAAATCTAATCAAAAGAAATGATAGGAACGTCGATACATCCAATCGGGTATCAACACTCGGTAATCAGATACGTTTCCTAAGAATATCACTACGGGAGAATTGGACAAGAAAGAATTGTCAATTGTCAAATAAGACAATTTCCACAGATGAGTAAATTCGACTTAGAAGAATAGATGCTACAGGCACATATGTAGGTTTCCCTAACACTATGTCCCTATTTTTCACTTCTTGCAGATCGATATGAGTACTTGTTCAATGGTTGCATCACTAATGCGAACATTAGGATAAAGTAATAAAAGATAGATAGCATCGATACATGTAGGATTTAGCAATCAAAGGTAGTCTTTTCATTAATCACAAACAAGTCAAATTGTACCGTAACACATTCCGTGTCACTATGTCATACAATTCCAAGAACTCATCCTACCAACTGATGTCTCAGTTTAGTTAGGGATTTTTAAAAGATACCACAATGAATACTAATCTACAAGAGTCATTAGGTGTCCCACCTGTCCCAGAAGATCCATCGGTCCCAATTCAGAAGAAGATTTCTTCAATTTATTTCCTGGACACTAGGCATCCTCGTAATTGGACAATGGTCTAGGAACAACCCTTAACACAAACCAACAATCATTTAAAACATTATAATTCAATCACAAAACTTAACGGCTTCCTCTTAACAGTCTCATACAAGTTAAATTTTATTTTATTCAAGTTTTAATCAACTTATACTCAATTCAATATCCTACCTCATTCTCCAATACTTTCAGTCTTATTCTTAGACCTTGAAAGGGCAATAAAAGCTCGATATGATCAACACTTAATTTCCAATCCTATAGATCTTACAACAACAATTATAAAATGAGTCACTAGCATGAGATGAATCACACATTCAATTAGACTTCTCGAAAAGGTACTAGTGGCATGAGGTTTTGGGTAATGGTTCCAATGACAGCCTCAAGTGCAACATTCACCCTTTCGATTCTCAAATTTAAGAATTGGGTGACAACGAATCAGATGACACCTTTCCAGGTGGTAACGTTTTGTCAAACTCCACTCTATAAGGAAAGATCGTCATGACATCGATATCAGATTTAATCTCGCCAATTCATTTTTTAATATCTTAATCAACTAATACCAACATTTGTACGGATATCAACCATTTTGTTGGGATCATAAATATCCACAACTTGGTTTAGATCTAGGATCGCTAGAATTCCTACGAGAATAACTTCGATTAATTTACTAGGGTATTTAGGGTTCCTTGTGACAATCTACGCCGTATAAATACCTCGCATAAATATCAAAATAATCATCAAACAATCATGTAATCAAATTAAAACATATATATAATCCAAGTTTTATATATATTAAAATAACATTTCTTTGTTTGGCCTTGTCGGTAACTCGGGAATTCTTCGGCACCGTTATAGTCAAAAGATTTTTAGACATTTTTAGAAAAATGTTTATAGTTAAATGATTTTGAAATGTTTTATTCAAAATCTTGGTTTTAAAAATCTTTCGTTCTCTATAACGAGAGCTCTGGTACCAAACTGTAACACCCCCAAATTTATACAATTCAATACAGCGGAAGACTCGTTGGTGTTACGGGATAGCACATTACTCACATCATAGACAACACTTAAAAATCTCGTCGTTTAATAATAAGGTATTTTCCATTCATGAATATCAAATTTACATAGGTCCCAAGTCATATTATTTCATACAGGTTTTACAAAGCATTTGAATGGAAATTGTTATTTAAGTGCGGGCCATGAATTCTTGTTGTCTTCCCGAGAATTACCTTCAAGTACCTGAGACAAAACATGTTAAAAGAAAAGGTCAGCGAAAACGCCGAGTGAATTCATAGAGTTTAATAAAACCATCAATAAATCGTCGGTATATAATTATTATCGAAAATCATTTTGTAAAAATCTTTGTAATAGGCCATAAAATAGCCAAAGTCATTTTATATAAATCCTTATCAAAAATCATAATATAGGCTTTTGCCTTAAAAATCATTATACGAGCCAATGTCGTAAAAACATCATACAATACGTTTTATAACGTTGTATAAAGTTAAATAAAAACTGTTATATGAATATGGTTATGTGAAACCAAAACACGAACATAAAATCAATAATAAGACCCCGTATTGCTAGTCAGGCAATATATCGTAATTCAGTGCATATAGCAGTATTTCGTTAATTGGATTATTATAAGCCGCATGACATTGTTACCTTACTACAACAAACAACGGGTAGCTAGCCCGAAACTCAATTTTCTCATCTAAATTAGCGTGTCGTCACAATAATCACGCTTGTGTAAATCTTCTCATACATAAATTCGCTTACCAATCAATGTGGCACGACGGGGATCAACCGTCAAGGCGCGAACTGGGGTGATCGTCCCCAAATAGTACTATTATATGCATAAGCGTCTACCAAATCCCGGTAGTTCACAATTCATGCTAATGGGACTTTTAGTTACATAACCTAACTTTAATAATCCATTTCATTTCATCTATCGGGTCATATAATCATACATCGGGTCATACCATCATTCGGGTCCAAATCAATAAGCAAAAAATCGGGACACATGGTGTCCTATTTTATCAAAACTAACATGTTATCTCCCTCGCGGGTTTATAAAACATTTCATAAAAACATTTAAAAGAGTACGAGGCTATGAACTCATGTTGATGTGGGAAAGTGGGTTATCGGCAATTCAGATGTACGGTACGTGCTTCAATCACGGAAACCTAGACAAATAATACTCGTCTTAGACTTTTGTCCAATGAATTTATCAAAATAACAATTATGTATATATATCATGACTTTATACATATGATGATGATCAAGTGGGTTTATATATTCTTATTCATTATAGTGTTTATGTGTTGGTAATTTTCAAGACTAGTTACACTAGTTCAACTTGTTTACATTTTAAAGCCCAATGGGCCTATTACAAGCCCAATACTATTCATTAGCCCAATTATACTTTTATTATCAGTATTTATACTTTATATGTTGGGCTCAAATGAGTTAAGCCCAATAAATAAGTTTATAAGTGTTTTACCAAATTAGTCGGGTTTATTGTCCATTTAGGCTACTTTGGCCCGTTAATGTCTATATGTTGTAAAGCTCGGGTTTTATCGATTTTTACTTGTTATATATGTTTATATATCAGTATGTGAGTTCATAAAAGTTTGCATTAGACGGGTCCAAACGTCTAAGTTTTATTTAACAAAAACGTTAATCTTTCGGTTTTAGCCGAAAAGACGTAAAACTTAGTATATAGTTTTTATAACTTATAAGACTCACCAAACTACCATTTTTATATAATGTCCATTTATTTATCCTTATTCATATTTATATAAATGAAATATATAAGTTATTGGGTTTTAATTCACATTTTATACTATATTTATTTGAGTGCTTATATAATAATATTAAACTTTAATTTCACAAAATCAGTCCTAAAAATCTAGTTTACTAAAATGATCATATCTAGAGTTCTACATGGAGATAGAACCCCAACTTTTTATCACAGAAACTACATGATATGTGATTCATTTTATTCCCTTATAGCTACTGATGAATCAACCTCTAAGTAGTTTATAAAATTCGTCCAAAACAGTGTACTCAGATTTGCACTCTAAACTTGTTTTGATCATATCTCACTCATTTTTATGATTCCATTGCATGGCCAACTATCACATGTGTACAAGTCTTAATACTCACTGTATATCAATTCATCTATACCATTTTATCAGTTCATCATATGGTTATTTACTGTTTTTATACATTCTACTAAATTAAGCAAAATTAACCACTTTTACATATAGTTTTTCATCTTTTTACCCATGTTTATCAACACCAAATCCCAACACAATATTTTTTATCATCATTCATCATCATATACATATACATAAATAAAGAAAATACAAGATTATATAATCAAAATAACAAGAGGATAGGAATAAATAATCTCTATACCACCAAAGTGATGAAATGATGAGTTTTTTTTATGAACAAGACTTGGTTTTGGGTAACTAATCTTATGAGATATCAATACCACTTTTTTTTAAATTGCCAAATGAAATTCTTGAGATCTTCATATGCATGAATAACTTCTAGAAAATCAGCCCCTAAACTCTATGGAAACTCCTTTTCACATGTTATAACCACCTCCAATCTTCATCTTTTCAATGGGTTTTAATCATATGTAAATTATACATATGATTTATGGTTGATTTTTTTATCAATGGTAGTGTTTTGGATGAATGTGAACGTTCATAGAGAGAGAGGGGAGGAGAGATTTATAAAGTTTAGCTAGTTTGCATGTATGAGAAAGTGGTTAGGACTTTAGTGGTTTTGGTTAACTAGTTTTGTAGAAATAGGAGGACAAGTGTCCTTGTGGTTTATGTAAACTTGCCACCCATAGTGGGGGTGAGGCAAGTGTAAACTTGTCTCATCTCCACTAATTTACGGGTACTCCTTGATTCTAGTTTCCTCGATTTACGTGCCCTCGGGTCGATTTACGAAAAACGTTTTTATAAATTATGAAACTACGGCACGATACGATTCTAATAAAAATTGTCTCATCAAAAACGGAGTTCGAAAATGTAAATACGTAATCCTAAGGTTTCCGGTTTATTCGTAAAGGACGTTAAATTAAAATCGTAAGTCCTAATCTCTTCTCGTAAATTTGTGAGTTTATTAACCAACACAAATTTAAAATTCCAAAATAATATTCACGGATAAATTTATTTTCTGAAATGTCGGACTATCACCAAAATGGTGTATGTAAACGTAAGCACGTAACGTTGAATCCTCCGGTTTAGACGTAGTCGATGCTACTTCAAGACGTAAATCCAAATTACTTCCCAAAAATAAGTGAGTTCATAATATAACAATAAAATAATATTTTTGAATAATATTTGAGAATAAAATATCAACCATAAATTGACGGATTGTCACACATAGTGTGCCGTATCGATCATCTCTATCAAGATCCTCGCTTCGCATCGAATTTCTAGAGATTTGCTCAGAAGTCATTAAGAATGAATCTTGATGAAAGTACTGTTTACCACCCCAATCAAAGGGACGAGGTAAAGTAACGATACAAAATACTAGAAGTGTTGTTTTATGTTTGAATGATTGACCTTTGGTAATGAACCGTATAATCGTTTTCCTTTGGATAGATTATCATTGATAATTATCGTATTAGGATCGAGACCGAATCTTGTGTGGATCTTGATATTAGAGCATTTATAAGCAAGAGTTGGGATGAAGACACCCGACTTACACCCATTTTGAGTTGGACATGTCTTTTAGGTTTAAGGTTACCTATGATGACGAACCTAACCTTACAAAATACCCGATCCATGAAACCTCAAATGATTGTTTAAATTAGGATTTGATTATTGACTGCCAGTAGTGGGCAGGAGGTTATGTGAATATGAAATGTAGATCTTGAAGTACAGGATGGGTAGCGAAGTTATGCCTAAAATTTTCACCTTGGAAAAATGAATTGATGATCTGAAGGATCATGGGAAATAAGTCCCCGTTGTATGGGACCATTGAGATGATGTAAAAGTTGGTTTGAAAGGCATATAAGCTGGATCTACCCTATGACTTCAACGGCTGCGTGAATTATGTTTCGTAAATCGAACTTGATAAATATCTATCAAGTGAAAATCTGATTATTTCTTGATGAAGTTTAGATCGACGAAAAGTTACATTCATCAAAAACCCGTGAACATCATGGATAGAGAAAGTAAGTCAACATTAAGCATGATCTTATTCCCGTAGTTATGTTTGATGAAACTCGCGTATTGTAATGAATTGCACTTGTGAGAAAAGAACGAATGTGGAGGAAATACCCACATGGCTTTAACTCTATAAGAAGCGAGTAGTAAGATAAATTGATCTTTGAGGACAAAGATCCTATTTAGGGGTAAATGCTGTGACAATCCGTCAATTTATGGTTGATATTTTATTCTCAAGTATAATTTAAAAACATTATTTTAATGTTATATTATGAACTCACTTATTTTTGGGAAGAAATTTGGATTTACGTCTTGAAGTAGCATCGACTACGTCTAAACCGGAGGATTCTACATTACGTGCTTACGTTTACATACACCGTTTTGTTGACAGTCTGACACTTCAAAAATAAATTTATCCGTGAATATTACTTTTGGAATTTTAAATTTGTGTTAGTTCATAAACTCACACATTTACGAGAAGAGATTAGGACTTACGTGAATAATTTAACGTCCTTTACGAATAAACCGGAAACCTTAGGATTACGTATTTACATTTTTGAACTCTGTTTTTGATGAGACAATTTTTATTAGATTCGTTTTGTGTCGTTGATTCATAATTTATAAAAATGTTTTTTGTAAAATGACCCAAGGGCACGCAAATCGAGGAAACTAGAATCGAGGAGTACTCGTAATTAAATAGGGATGAGACAAGATAAACTTTTCCCACCCCCACACATGGGACGGCTACAAGTATCCACCAACACCATGCGGTGTCAAAATTACAAGCCACAAGTTAACACTTGTTAACTTGAAGCTTAACATGTAATCTATCACACATCAAAACCATCTAACCAAACCATTCACACTCATTTTCACTCATGCAAACCACCATTTTCTCTCTACACTCTTGCCTTTGCCGTCCATCATAGCGCCACCACTACCATGATTCATGAAATTTTAACCAAAAACCATGTGTTGTCTATACACATGATGATGCCCCTTTGAAGCCTTGAAGATTGGAGGTGATTCTAACATCCAAGGAGGTGATTTGATGATGTCCAAGGGCTGATTTCTACAAGAAGTTTACAAATATTGGTGGTCTTCAAAGTTGGTGTTGATCTATCACAAGTTTTGCCATCAAAAATCCAAGTTTTGATCATAAACTACTTAATCTTGGTGGTATAAAGATTGTTCTTCCTATCCTCTTGTTATTTTGATTATGTAATCTTGTATTTTCTTTATTTATATATATGTATATGATGATGAATGATGATAAAAATATTATGTGGGGATTTGGTGTTGATAAATATGGTTAAAAAGATGGAAAATCATAGGTAACAAGGTTAAAATCTTGCTAAATATGATGGCTGTATAAAACCAGTAAGTAACCAAATGATAAACTAATAAAATGGCATAGTGGAATCGATTTACAGTAATTATTAGGTTCTATACACATGTGAGAGTTGGCCATGCAATAGAATCATCAAAATGAGTGAGATATGATCAAAATAAAATTAGTATACCAATCTAAATAGTTTGTTTTGTAGGGACTGTTAAGGATGCTTAGACATGGATTGAGCAGTAGCTATAACTATGTTATTTGTAGCACATAATATGAAGTTTATGTCATCCAAAAATGAGCTTCTATCTTCTTATAGAACTCAAGATATGATAAAAATGGTGAAAGTGAAACTAAAAATCAGATTTTGTGAAATTAAAGTTTTATAGTATTATATAATCACACAAAATAATATAGTATAAAATGTGAAATTAAAACCCAATAACTTATATATTTCATATATATAAATATGTATAAGGATAAATAAATGGACATTATATAAAAATGGTAGTTTGGTAAGTTTTATAAGTTATAAAAACTATAAACATGATTTTTACGTCTTTTCGGGTAGTACCGTAAAATTAACGTATTTCGTCAATTAAAACTTAGACGATCGGACCCGTCTAATGTAAACTTTTATAAACTCACATACTGATATATATAAACTTATGTAACAAGTAAAAATCGATAAAACCCGAGCTTTACAACATGTAAACATTAACGGGCCAAAGTTGCCTTATTGGACTATAAACCCGACTAGTTTGGTAAAACACTTATAAACTTACCTATTGGGCTTAACCCATTTGGGCCTAACATGTAAAGTATAATACTGATATTAAAAGTATAATTTGGCTAATGAAAAGTATTGGGCTTGTAATAGGCTTATTGGGCCTAAAACATGTAAATAAGTAAAACTAGTAAACTAGTATAAAAATTTCCAATACATAACACTAAAATGAGTAAATGAGAATGTATAAACCCACTTGATCATCATCATATATAAAAATCATCATATGTATACATAATTGTTATTTTGATAAATTCATTGGACAAAAGTCTAAGACGAGTATTATTTGTCTAGGTTTCCGTGATTGAAGCACGTATCGTACATCCAAATCGCTGATAACCGCCTTCCCACATCAACGTGAGTTCATAGCCTCGCACTCTTTTAGATGTTTTTATGAAATGTTTTATAAACCCGGGAGGGATATAACATTTTAGTTTTGATAAAATAGGACACCATTTGTCCCGATTTTTTGTTTATTGATTTGGACCTGAATGATTGTACGACCCGATGAATGATTATATGACCTGATGTATGAAATGAAATGTATTATTAAAGTTAGGTTATGTCACTAAAAGTCCCATTAGCATGAATTGTGAACTACCGGGATTTGGTAGACGCTTATGCATATAATAGTACTATTTGGGGACGATCACCCCAGTTCGCGCCTTGACGGTTGATCCTCGTCGTGCCACATTGATTGGTAAGCGAATTTATGTATGAGAAGATTTACACAAGCGTAATTATTGTGACGACACGCTAATTTAGATGGGCAAATTGAGTTTCGGGTTAGCTACCCGTTTTTTGTTATAGTAAGGTAACAATGTCATGCGGCTTATAATAATCCAATAATGAAATACTGCTTTATGCATTGAATTACGATATATTGCCTGACTAGCAATACAGGGTCTTATTATTGACATTATGTTCGTGCTTTGGTTTTACATAACCATATTCATATAACGGTTTTTATTTAACTCTATACAACGTTATAAAATGTATTGTATGATGTTTTTACGACAATGACTCGTATAATGATTTTGAAGACAAAAGCCTATATTATGATTTTTTATAAAGATTTGTATAAAATGACTTTGGCTATTTTATGGCCTATTACAAAGATTTGTACAAAATGATTTTCGGTAATAATTTTATACCGATGTTATATTGATGGATTTAATTAAACTCTATGAGTTCACTCGGCGTTTTCGCTGACCTTTTCTTTTAACAGGTTTTATCTCAGGTACTTGAAGGTAATTCTCGGGAAGACAACAAGAATTCATGGCCCGCACTTAAATAACTATTTCTATTCAAATGCTTTGTAAAACTTGTATGAAATACAATGACTTGGGACCTATGTAAATTTGATATTTATGAATGGAAATGCTTTATTAATAAACGACACGATTCTTAAGCGTTGTCTATGATGTGAGTAATGTGCTATCCCGTAACACCAATGACTCTTCCGTTGTATTGAATTGTGTAAAATTTGGGGGTGTTACAATATCAAACTGCTTATCTCATTCCCACAATTCTACTTCACAAACCTTGCCTTTTTCTTTCACAAATCTGTGTATAAACATGTCCTAAGTAGATTTTGAGATAATTAGCTTTTTGAATTTTCTTGGTCAAACTTGGTCAACGATAAGCCATTTTTGCTTATTTGATATTCTAGCTTATTTGCTTAACCATTCTCAGAACTTCTTGACATTCCAACCTTCTTATCACTTGCTTAATCAGTTTCATTAAACAAATCCAAGTGTGGATGTCTGAAACAGCTTATAGCTTATTTTAAGCTTATTGGAATAAGCAAACTTGTGATTCACTTGATTTTAGCTAATTTCCTTGAATAAGCCTAGCTAACTTTTCATTTTAAATCATTTGCAAAAAACTAGAGTCATTTTAGTTGAGTAATAAGCTCATACGAGCTTATTGAATCTTTGTTACCCGTTTTTACTTAAGAGTTTTGTTTAATTGCATATTGGTCCTTTTACTTTCATAATTTTGATTACATGTTTTAAGGGTTTGCACTTTCTAGTCCTTGTAATTTCAGTTTGTTTCATTTCAGTTTGGCAGTTTTTGGAATTTGTTGAAAAGTTGTATAGTTTGTTTCTATTTTCACTTTTGGTCGCTTAACTTTCTGAATTTACGCATTTAGTCCTTGTACTTTCAATTTCTTTACATTTTAAGCAATTTTACAATTGTGAATTTAATACTTGTATTCCGTGCTTTAATTGGGGTATTTGCAATTTGTTTTATGGTTACATAGCTATACTATTTTCCACTTTTTACGTGATTCTTTAAAATTGACATAGATACCAAATACCTTGATTAACACCCAAAACAATTAAAAACTTGATATTGGTTGGACTTTAAATTTGTTGTGAGCTTGGAAAAACGAACTTGAATAAGATCACACAAATATTAGAGTCCCACGATCACTTATAATGGCACGAGGTACACCAAATGTAGCAAATAATTGCTTCAAGAATTTTACTACAACTCGAGCATCATTAGTAGGCAAGGCCTTAGCCACAACCCACTTAGAAACATAATCCACCGCTACGAGTATGTACTTATTCCCTTTGAGGATGGAAAAGGTCTCATAAAATCTATGCCCCATACATTAAATATCTCACATTCTTGTATGAAATTTTGGGGCATCTCATCTCTTTGATTAATTTTTCCTTGTCATTGACAAACATCACAATATTTCACCATCTCTTGGGCATCTTTGTAAATGGATGGCCAATAGTAACCCGAATCAAAGACTTTTTCAGCCGTGTAGTTAGGCCCAAAATGGCCCCCCGTGGGTCCCTTATGGCAAGCTTCTAAGATCTTAAATGATTCGGGCCCATCTATACAACGTCTTATGATTTTGTCTGCACATTGCCTAAGGAGGTAAGGGTCATCCCAAAAGTAATATTTAGCTTCATTGAGAAACTTCTTCTTTTGTTTGGAAGTAAGACCCTCAATTAGCACATCTCCCACAAGATAGTTTTCTATATCCGCAAACCAAGGGGTGGCATCCTCTTGTGAAGAGATAGACATGAGTTCCTCAAGTGTAAAGGATTCATTAATTTTCTTATGAGGCAATTCTCCTTGAAAAGTATGCTCAAGTCTACTCAAATGATCCTCCGCTAAATTCTCGGCTCCTTTCTTATCACGAATTTTTATGAAAAACTATTGGAGCAACAAAACCCATCTCAATAATCTAGGCTTAACATCTTGCTTTGTCATAAGTTATTTGAGAGCGGAATGGTCCGTATACACTATGTCTTCGAAAGCACAAGATATGGACGAAATTTCTCAAAAGCATATACAATGGCTAACAATTCTTTTTTCGTGGTAGTATAATGCAATTGAGCATCGTCATTGTCTTACTAGCATAGTGTGTAGGTTGAAAGTATTTATTAATCCTCTGTCCCAAACGGCCCCCACGACATAATCACTAGCATCACACATGAGTTCAAAAGGTAATTCCCAATTTGGTGAAACCAAAACTGGAGCCATAGTCAATTTTTCCTTAAGGATCTCAAAAGACGCTAAACACTCTTGTGTGAATATTAAAGGGTCCTCTTTTTCTAAGAGTTGGGTCTTGGGTCTAGCTATCTTAGAAAAGTATTGTATAAAACGTCTATAGAAACCCGCATGCCCCCAAAAGCTCCTAACTCCTTTCACCGTGGTAGGTGAGGGAAGTTTGGCAATAACATCTACTTTAGCACGATCCACTTCTAATCCTTTTTTAGATATCTTATTCCCCAAAACTATCCCTTCTTTAACCATGAAATGGCACTTATCCTAATTTAGAACAAGACGTGTTTCTTCACACCTCTTAACTATACGTTCTAAATAGGATAGACAAGAAGTGAATGAATCTCCAAACACTGAGAAATCATCCATAAACACTTCCATTGTATGCTCTATCATGTCATGAAAGATTGCCATCATACACCTTTGAAATGTCCCCGGGGCATTGCATAAGCCAAAAGGCATTCTCTTGTAAGCATATGCGCCATAGGGACAAGTGAATGTGGTGTTTTGTTGATCATTTAGATCAATGGGTATTTGGAAATAACCCGAGAATCCTTCAAGAAAGCAATAGTATTAATTTCCCACTAAGCTTTCTAGCATTTGGTCCATGAAAGGTGATGGGAAATGGTCTTTCCTAGTGGCATCATTAAGCTTTCTATAATCAATACAAACTCTCCAACCCATGACAAGTCTTGTGGGAATCAACTCGTTATTTTCATTTGGAACAACGATGATTCCACCTTTTTTAGGTACACAATGCACCGGGCTAACCCATGGTGATCAGAAATTGGGTAAATCATACCCGCATCAAGGCGTTTGATAACTTCCTTTTTGATGACATCATGGATTTTCGGGTTAACCCTTCTTTAGTTTTGAATAGCGGGTTTGTAATCATCCTCCATAAGGATTTTATGAGTACAAACATTAGGATCCATCCCCCTTATGTCGGATATTTTCCAAGCTATAACCTTTTTGTGCTCCTTAAGAACTTCTATAAGCTTTTTCTTTTCATCTTCTTTCAAGTCTTTAGCTATGATAACGGGTAGCTTATCCTCTCCCTCTAAGAAAGCATACTCAAGGTGTGATGGTAAATCCTTAAGCTCTAGGGAAGGTGGACTCTCAATAGAAGGTTGAACTAATGTGGGATCATCATTAGTAACCTCTTGTGGAGTAGGTGAAGGAATAGGATCCTCACTGAGCAAATTTTGGATAGTAAGAATATCTTATTCCCAATTGATGGGAGAATCTTCATTTCCAAGAAAGTTACACACAAATTCCTCTAAAGAAAAATCACTCTCTCTAAATGGTGTAAAGAGGGAGCAATTGAGGCTACGGTCTCAACATGTGGATTGTCCGCATTATTACTTTTACAAGCCTCATACAAGTTTTCATTACAAAGCTCATCAAGAACATCCACAATGTTAACGGTTCCACAACTTTGATATTTCTTAGTTACTTTTCCCAACTTAAAAACAACTTTCTCATCATCTACCCACATAATTAGTTCCCCTTCCGCCACATCACTAAGAGTGCGACCAGTCCTTAAGAAAGGTCTTCCTACAATGAGGGAACTCAAGGGTCTATGTCATAGTCAAGAACTAAAAAATTCGTGGGGAATGTGAACTTATCAACTACTACAAAAACATATTCTGCAATCCCCACCGGATAAGCTATTGAACGGTTTGATAACTCGAGTGTCATCCTAGTAGGTGTAATCTCGGGAAGAGAGAGTTGCTTACAAACCGACAAAGGCATCAAATTTATGCTAGCACCAAGGTACACTAGTGCCATGCAATTCTCAACCCCCGAGAAATTACATGGAATCAAGAACCGGCCTGGATCACCAAGTTTAGTAGGTAAAGTCTTCAACAACACCGCAAAACAATTTTCGTTCAATGAAGTGTTAGGCATATCAATTAGTTTTTCTTTGTTGGAGAGAAGGTCCTTAAACATCTTGGCAAACTTAGGCATGTAAGCTAAGCCTCCATAAAAGATATGTTGATATTCAATTACTTAAACATCCTCAAGAAGTTAGACACTTGTATGTCATATTTGTTCTTAAGCTTCTCTTTTCTCAATCTAGAAGGATATGGAATATTTGGTTTGGGTAAAGGTTGAGTAGAGCGTGTTGAAGGACTCTCTTTTTGGGTTTCTTCAATGATAGGTGTAGAAAGTGAAGGATTAGTAGGTGTAGCATTGATAGGTGTAGGATTGGAAGGTGTAGGTTTGTCACAAGGAGGAACCATGGTAGGAGTCACCAAAGGATGTGTAGGAGGGATGGAAGGTTTCATGGTTGCTTTCCCATTTATTCTAGTGATTGCATTTACATTTTCCCTTGGATTGGTTTGAGTGTTGGAGGGTAAAGCATCTTGTGGTCTTTGGTTTAAGAGCAACATGAATTTCTTGTTTGTCTCCTCTTGCATGGCCCTCAATTGATATTGAGTTCTTCTTTCAGTCTCACGGATCCTTCTTTCGGTCTCTTGATTCATCTTATAAAGTAGCTCAATGGTTTCATTTTGCCCATTTCCTTGATTATATTCTTGGTTTGGCAAAGGTGGAGGTGGATGGTGAAACCCTTGGTTATTTCCATGAAAGTTGTTTCCTTGGTTTTGAAAGTTATTAGGCCCTCTATTGTTGTTACTCCCTTGATAATTTCCTCTTGGCCCTTGGTTTCTATTGAGCATTTTTGGATTGTTTGGTTGGTTTTGGGTGGGTTGTTGAGGAGGGAAACCCCGTGGAGCAAGGTAATTATTGGACTTGTATGAAAGGTTATTAGGATTGATGTTTGGTTTAGGGTGTTCTCTTCCATAATTATTATAAGCATAGCCTTCTCCTTGAAAGTTTTGAACTTTGTCACATTGCAAGTATGAATGAGGGCCTCCACATGTCTCACAAGTAAGGTGATGGCATTAACATTGTTGGTAGAAGAATTGTTCAAGTAAACTTTCATAAACTCTTGGAACATGTCTTGAGAATGGTTACACTTTTGATGTAATTTAATGTTTTGCTTAAGTAATTGACTATCAATTGATTTAGGAGCACTCTCTTGCACAACATGTACCACCACATCTCTATCCCTATTACTTTGAACCGTGGATTTTGTCTCAATGATGTCCCATGCATCTTGAGTGGACTTCGAAAGAATGTTCCCACCTGCGGCCGAGTTAAGGGAATCTGATGGTGAGGTCTCAAACCATTGTAGAAGGTGTTAATTTGGTGAACTTGATCAAAACCATGGTTTGGGCACTTTCTTAACAACTCTTTGAACTCTTCCCAAGCTTCACTAAAGTTTTGGTCTCTCTTTTGTTGAAAGCCTAAAATTTGGTTTCTCAATGTGGTGGTTCGTGAAGGGGGAAAGAACTTGTTCACAAATTTCTTCTTCAAATCCTCCCAAGTGAAAATGCTATTAGAGGGTTGCTTATCTAGCCAGCTCCTAGCATTTCCCTCCAAAGAGAAATGGAATAAGATCAATTTAACCGCCTCGAGAGGTACCCCATTATACTTGATGATGTTACAAAGGGACATGAATCTCTTGATATGGTCATGAGGGTCATTCACAGGTCTCCCTAAGAAAGGTATAGAAGAAACCATTTGTATCATGCATGTCTTAAGCGCAAAATTGTTAGCGGCTATCTCGGGAATGACTATGGCATCCGCATTCCCATCCACGTTGGATTGGAGAATCTCAATCAATGGTCTATTGTCCATGGCTTCGTTTACGTTGTCGAAAGCACGATGCTCGTGATCGGCTTGATGGACGACTTAGTTCTTGTTTCTCTTCCTTTTGGGAGGAAGTCGTACACCAATAGGTATATGTGCACGCGCTCAAGAGCACATACAACTCAACACGAGGAATGAGAGAGGAGCTCTCGGTCGACTTTGGAAGAGAATAGATTATCTCTTCTGAGGTTCAATAGTGAAAACCACAAGAAAGTATAATATATATGTGGTACTAATTGGGCGACAAAGCCCCCAACAAGCCTTCCTTCTTGAAATACTTACTAGTGAAGGGGGGAATGAGGTGGTGCTAAGCTCTTAAGTACCTGTTTCCCTTAGGCTTGCATTTTATAGCAAATCTGCCTTTCTATTCACTTAATAGTTCGTATTTCTCGAATTCTTGCTTATTGAAAGTGTTTATCTATTTTTGCCTTTATTTTGTTTGATTGATAACGTAAATGGGACCGAAACACCCCCAAGTACGGTGTATTTCCAAGGCAATACTTATGGAAGTAGGTAAATTAGTTGTTCGTATCTACGTATATGTATTTACATATAATAATATAGACAAAATATTTTTGTATTTATTTGATTTTTATGAAAGTATAATATGTACGTAAAAACGAGTGAATCCAATATATACAATATATTTTTGGTGTAATCTTTTAGGAAAAATATTACTTTTTTATTTTTGATTTTTTTTGGTTCAGTTCTTAGGAAATAATTGATTTTTGTGGTTTTTTTATTTTTTTTTATATTTTTATCTTTTTGATTTGTTTTATGTTTTTGATTTATAATACATAAAAGGAACGTTCACAAGTGAATGGATCCCAAAATCCAATATGTCAATCAATCATCAATCTCCACGTAAAAAACCGGCAGCGGCGCCATTTAATATTTTTCTTTTTAGTTCGTTATTGCCTCGATATCTTTACGAATAGAGTGATAGATAGAAATCAAGTCAACCAAGTGTTTTTGGTGTTTGATTAGCAAATTTATGGTAATCTAGGTCTAATTGTCACAAACCCGTAAAAAGTGAAAAATAGTACCGTCTAGGTAACCGTACTACGCTAAAAATATAGTGCACATACCAATTACAATGCTAAATGTACAACCAAGTAATGCACAACAAGTAAAAATGCCAAGAATGTAAAGTAAATGAAAGTAGAAGGACTGAAATTTTAAATGTATAAAGCAAAGGGACTGAATATGTATAATTAACCAACTATTAACCACTCTTAACAAAAATAACAAACTTGAAACTGAATTTTAACAAACTTAGCAAGTTTAGGATGTTGGGTCAAAAAGTTGATGTGGCAGAAACTAAAAAACGAAGAAAACATGAAGGCATTTGTCTAAGCATTGACAAGTGTAAACCAAGCATTGTCAAGAGTAATTCAAGCGTTGACAGAAGTCAACAATCAAGCATTGTCAAGTGTAATCCAAGCTTGACAGAAGTCAACATTGACAAGTGTTGTTGGAAGCTTCTATTTAGATAAATATGTAGAATATTATTCTGTATTAGTTATTTAATTAGAAGATTTACATGTTTATTCATCATTATCTATTGTAAACCCTAATACTTAGTCTATAAAAGGAACAAGGGTTTTAGGTTTTATTCATAACTTTCATTCACAATGTAAACCTAAAAGTGTGCGTCAACTAGACGTGGGATTCAATGTATACACGTCTAGTGATTGTTTATTATCAATATAATGAGCAATCCGTTTAAAGTAATTCATGTGTTTTGTGCCTAAACACCTTGTTAATGTGTTGTGTTCTAATTCCGGTTTGATTATCTAATCATATGAACATGATGCATTCCTAGTAGCTAAAGATCGAGGAAATCAAGGTTTCCACAATTGGTATCGGAGCCTCGTGGCTCGTGATTCTAGGACCAACAAGGTGTTCGTGTATCGAGAAGAGAAGAAAAATCCGTCTATGGTTTTTCTAGACGTTTTTGTGTGCGCAGCAGTATTCAGAAGGTCATAACTTTTGATTGGACTGTTGGATCGTCACAAAAATTTTTATGTGTGTTCTACATACATATATCTAAACATCCACTGGAGGGATTGTTTAGATTAGCCCTCAATCAAAAGTTATTAGGCGTCAAAGTTGGCTGTAATTGTGATTTTCAGATTTTTTGTTTCACATAAAATAATGAATTAGGGTTTATGCCAAACCCTAGATCGTTTAAAACAGAAGAAGATGGCATGTTGTTATTCGTACTGACTGGTCATACAATCTTTGGTGAGTAGATTTGTGAATCTACGATGAACCTTTGTGTGATATAGTTCTTGTCCATGGCTGCTATATGTTATTTTAGGGTTTGTTGTAAACCCTAGGTCGTTGCAAAAGACAAAAAAAGATACATGTTGTTTTTTTAGCAACATAGATCACGTGCAGAAAAGATAGCAGCAGACAAGGATGTGACCCAAGACAGTCTTGGACGAATACAAAAGAAGGTTTATAGCAGCAAGAATGATTGTTAGGGTTTTAATTATAAACCCTAGATCTTGAACGACTGAAAGTGTGGTTTGTATGGACGTTCAATACAGCAGATGTATTGGGCCACGTGAATAAAGGATATCACATAGAAGAAAAAACGTGATGTACTTTCTGTAGCAGACTGGTATTTTTCTGGTTTTGGTTTGTATGGTTCATGGATAGATTCACGTGATATTAGGAAAGCAAAGATGGATAGTACGTGAGGTTCAAAAAAAAGTATTTAGATATACTACTGTTCGTCTGATCTCCAGACTTCATGGGATCCATTTGGTCACATGGGATATATATGGATATTATGGAAGCTATTTCTGTGGGATATATTTGAGTTTGATATTTGACGTGAAGGTTTATTCTGTGCAATATCTTGCTTTCCTAGTTTTATGGAAAGATATATGGAATCACTTTATACAAGAGTTTTATGGGGGATTCAGCAAAACGTAAACAAATTTATTCTTGTTTTGAATAGGACTGGGTTATCTCTACGTGGGCCAGATGGGCTTAAGACATGTGTGATACTGTTCTTCTTGGAAGTTACATGGATTTTTGTCGAAAGCTTATATTATACAAGACGTTGACTTGTATTTTAGCCACAGATGGAGTTAGCCGCTGACGTTTGTTACTTCGATGCTGACAAAGAATAAGTTGACGCTGATAGAAAAGCATTGACATGTGTTGTCCGAGAAAGGTGTGTTCAAGCGTTGATACGTTTTATCTGATATTGTACAATGCATGTGACTAAAATGTTGGACAGTGAGGGTTCTCGGATAACAAAGGGATAGCTGATGTTTGAGAAAACTGATACGATTTTGGCACACAAAAAGAGATATTTACAAGCAAAGGTACATGGAATCTCTGTTTTTATACAGAATATCAATTTGATATTTATGGCTCGGATATTTTTTATAAGGTCGTATATGATTAAGGGGAAGAATTTTTATGGTAAGTTTGATGTTGAAGTTAGTTTTCACAAATTTGTTTTTCTTATTTAGGTGAGCAATACACCTTGTCTCTGTACTAAATATATTGTTATAGCGTACGACTGGCTCATAGTCGTGAAGGTTACCAGTACCCATGTATCAAAAATTGTGGTGAGCAATACACCTTGTCACTGGACTAAATATATTGTTATAGCATACGATTGGCTCATAGTCGTGAAGGTTACCAGTACCCGTGTAATAAAAACTAATGGGTGAGCAATACACCTTGATCATTGGATCCAAATATATTGTTATAGCTAATAGTTGGCTTATAGTTATACGGTTTTTGTTGGTTTCAGTTCCTGTTCCATACCAATAAACTGAGCCCCCTTTTGTAGTGAAAGAGTTGCATTTTTCTCTAGTTGTTTCGACAACTAGGGGAAGAGTTTATCAACTAGTGAGCAATTAGGTGAAAGAAATACAAAGTTTGTGTTATTCTACTTCTACATCAAAATTATTGTACTTATTTTTCTTCAAGGTCATTACATAGAGCTACATTTGGAGAATCTTCAAGATTGCATACATTGTTTACTTCCCTGTTGATGTGACAAAAAGGGGAAGACATACATGCTACAATTGACGGAAAGCAATTTGAAGATGATGTACAACTTACAAGAGATACACATTTAGTTTTGCCAACATCAACTAGCGGAAGATTGTTGGGTCAAAAAGTTGATGTGGCAGAAACTCAAAAACGAAGAAAACATGAAAGCATTTGTCTAAGCATTGACAAGTGTAATCCAAGCATTGTCAAAAGTAATTGAAGCATTGACATAAGTCAACAATCAAGCATTGTCAAGTGTAATCCAAGCATTGACAGTAGTCAACATTGACAAGTGTTGTTGGAAGCTTCTATTTAGATAAATATGCAGAATATTATTCTGTATTAGTTATTTAATTAGAAGATTTACATGTTTATTCATAATTATCTCTTCTAAACCTTATTCCTTACGCTATAAAAGGAACCAAGGGTATTAGGTTTTCATATATATCATTCATTCACAATGTAAACCTAAAGTGTGTGTCGACTAGACGTGGGATTCAATGTATACACGTCTAGTGATTGTTTATTATCAATATAATGAGCAATCCTGTTTAAAGTAATTCATGTGTTTGCGCCTAAACACCTTGTTAATGTGTTGTATTCTAATTCCGCTTTGATTATCTAATCATATGAACATGATGCATTCCTAGTAGCTAAAAGATCGAGGAAACCAAGGTTTCCACACAGGGACCTAACTGTAAACCCTAACCAATTATCAACCAATTACAACAAATTTAGCAACTTCCTAAAATTCAGGGACTAAAAGGCAATTACCAAAACTATTTAAGCTAAAAAATGGGCTTAATGGTTTTAAGGCTGTATCATCAGATTTAGTGCACCAAATAAGCTGAAACTTGTTTCAAAAGTTTGCAAATTCAAAATTACCTAGCCATGTTTAATGAAATAAGCTGAAATGGACTAAATCTCCAATAAGCACTTTTGGAATAAGCTACTTTTAAGAGATGTGCTTATTGGAATAAGCATAAGGTCTGATATTGTCAAAAGATGATTAAGATCCCAAATAAACAGCACCTATCCAAGAAAATATGAAATTCACCAAAGGAATAAGCCAGAAAAGCCAATAAGCCCAAATGAGCTTATGTTAACCAGTGTTGACCAAAGTTTACCAACTTTGACCAAAGTCAAAAATTATTTTTATGACTTGTTAAGCTGATTTGTAAAAGAAAATAAGGACTTTTATGAAAAAAATAAGCCAGAATGGAAAATAATCCAAGATAGAAACCTTTGATTATTACAGAGACTTATTAAGGCTTATTTCTCTCTCAATTCTGAGAACTATATAAAATGGCTTATAGATTCTTAAAGCTAGGATGTTAAGCTAGTCTACAACCAAAAATCACAATCTGAATCCATGGAATGAAGTAATTATGTTGGTTTGAAGTTGGCTAGCTTTTGGACTAAAAGTTTGACCCAAAGTTTTTTTATGACCTTTTACCTTTTTTACTTTAAGTTTGACTACCAAAACTTGCAAGACTACTTGATATCAGTTTGTGAATACAAAACACCACTTATTATCCAATTTTACTTGATGAATCAAAGTTAAGCTATTGAACCAAACACTACTTACTGGTTTAAGCCAATTTTAAGCTAAGTGAACTAATCAGTTCTAACAGATAAAGTAAACAAGCTATCAAATCCAATCAACAAGATCACTAAGAGCAATTATCAGGCAAAATCAAGTAATTTTACACTAACTCTAGAAAACGAGTATGCATTAAACTATTTGGAGGAAATTGTAAAGCAAAACTCATGGATTGAATTTGAAGGCTCCTTTGATGGAGAAGCTAAGCGCTGAGCTTTCTTAAACACTAACCACCACCAATTTTAACCAACCAACTCATCATCAAACCCAAAAAGTCATCATCATCATCTGAATCTGATCAAAATCTATAAATTCTGAACTTTTGGCTATTGTTGAATGAACTCTAAACTAGAAAACTTCTGATCAAATGTAACAGATCCAAAACAGTCAAACAAACTCTATTATTCCATAGGAATAACAGAGTCAAGCAACATGTATAGGAGTAGTAATTCAGGTAAGTGAATTTAGAGAATAAGAAGTGAATATGAACTCTTAACTTTCATTAATGGAGGATTGGTTACAAATTTGTTATAACTGCCTAACAAACTATCTTAGAGTGGTTTACAATCATCTGAGAAGTTTAACTAATGAAGGAAAAACAGAGTGGAAGAATTAAGCTAGGAGTGTGTGTTTTCACACCTAGAGTTACAATACACAAATGAGAAAGATACAAGGGTATTTATAGAGTTGAGATGAGAAGTAGGTGAGGTCTCTGACGTGTTGTCATCAATTACAAGATGACACGTGTCCAAATCCTGCTAATTGGTCTTCATCCGTTCTTGATTAAATTGGGGAAAGTTATATGAGTGAATTTTAGTCTAATTGGCTCATTTGGTTGGGTTCGTCTTCTTATGGCGAGTATTTTTCATGTAGAAAGTGTCTCGTGAAATAGCCTCTAGCTCAAAATACGATTTGGAGAAGAAAGTTACACGTGGCGTTTGTGGATTGGTCCATTAATTTAGCCACGGATCGTTATCCTAGTTAATAGTGAGGATCGTTGAAGTGGCGACTTGTGATTGGTAGAAAAGTTGAGTGGAAGTCACTGTTAGGATACGGTGGCTTTCCTCTTGCCTCATTAAATGTGACTTAGCTGGCGATCCACTTCATGCAAATAATCGTTTCTGATTGGCTCAATAGTCTTCACACGGATTAATCTTTATAAACTTTCCAAAAATGGTTGCTTCGGTCCTTTTAGTTGGCACTTTGTTATTTTGAGCTCAATCTTCATAAGCTTGACATCCTTGGCCCTTTGACGTGTATCTTGACCAGCTTTAACCCTTTGACTTGTTTAACTTTCTTCTTGTCTTTCTTAAATTTTCACTTTTAGTCCCTTAAGTTTGGAAGCTTGGCAAGAAAGGTCCTTGGACTTTGTAGACTTGTCATCTTGAGTCCTTCTTTTGTATTTTCTTTAATATAAATGCCCTATAACCCGTGTTTGCGTCAAATTTGTATCTTTTTACCTAGAAAAGCACAAACAACAAAGAATACCCCATAATACTGCTTTTATACATAAGATCTGGTATTTTTCTTTGTGTTTTAGGGTTTGATATGATATAATTGATATGAGATTTCACTCATAGCAGGTGGTCTCTACTTCCATCTTCTTCACTTGACTATTGTTAGGCATGACCTTATCTTGGATTCTAGTACTCTTAAGATGTGGTCCGCTAACGCTAGTAGTGGGAATTACTCCTGTAGAGAAAGACACGCGTTGATTAGTTTTCCTAATATCTTTGGTAATTGTGATGTTCTAGTTTGAGTGGGCCTAGTGTGACAATCCGTCAATTTACGATTGATATTTTATTCTCAAATATTATTTGAAAATATTATTTTAATGTTACAATATGAACTCACTTATTTTTGGGAAGAAATTTGGATTTACGTCTTGAAGTAGCATCGACTACGTTTAAACCGGAGGATTCTACGTTACGTGCTGACGTTTACATACACCGTCCTGGTGACAGTCTGACATTACAGAAAATAAATTTATCCGTGAATATTATTTTGGAGTTTTAAATTTGTGTTAGTTTATAAACTCACAAAATTACGAGAAGAGATTAGGACTAACGATTTTAATTTAACGTCCTTTACGACTAAACCGGAAACCTTAGGATTACGTATTTACGTTTTCGAACTCCGTTTTTGATGAGACAATTTTTATTAGATTCGTTTTGTGACGGTGATTCATAATTTATAAAAACGTTTTTCGTAAAATGACTCGAGGGCACGTAAATCGAGAAAACTAGAATCGAGGAATACCCGTAAACTAGTGAGATGGGACAAAATACATTGTCCCACCCCACTAGCTTACATGGGATGGCAACAATGTACAACACACCACATTTGGTGTCATTTTTACTTAACTAAATGGACACTTGTCCTTTAAGATTACTTTGTAAGCCAACAACCTACCAAAAACCACTAGCTAGTTCACTCTTCTCATTCATACATGCAAAAACAAGCTACAACTTCCATTCTCTCTCTCTTGACTCCATTTTGGCCGTCCCATATCTCACAAACAACACCCTCATTTGATCAAAATCAACCACAAAATCTCATGTTATTCATATACATGTTGATGCCCTTTTGAAGCCCTATTGATTGGTGCAAGTTATAGCATCCAAGGAGGAGTATTCATGGTGTCTTGGGGCTGATTTTCCACAAGGTGTCTATGAAGAATGGTGGTCTTGAAGATGGTCTTGGTGCATCACAAGTTTCTCCATCAAATTCCATGTTTTGATCACAACCAACATCAACTTGGTGGTATAAAAATTGTCCTCCTCATCTTCTTGTTATTTTGATTATGTAAACATGTATTTTATTTCCTATTGTATATGTATATGATGATTATATGATGATAAAAATGTTATGTGGGGATTTGGTGTTGATAAACATGATTAAAAAGGTGAAAAACTATAAAGAACAAGGTTAAAATCTTGGTTAAAAGTGATGGCTGTATAAAACAGTAAAGAAACAGGTCATGGACTGATAAAATGATGAAGTAGAATCCATTTACAGTAAGCTATATGTCTTGTACACATGTGAGAGTTGGCCATGCAATGGAATCAAAGTAATGAGTGAGATATGATCAAAACAAGTTTAAGGTATAAATCTGAGGTTACTGTTTTGGACGATTTTTAGAAAATACTTAAAGATGTTTCAACAGTAGCTATAAAAGAGTTAAATGTAGCACATATCATGTAGTTTATGTGATAAAAATTTGAGCTTCTATCTCCATGTAGAACTCTAGATATGGTAAAAATGGTGAACATGAAGATAAAAATCAGATTTTTGGAATTAATGTTTATTATTATTATATAAGCACTCACATTTTATTTTATAAAATGTAAAATAAAAACCCACTAACTTATAAAACTTATTTATATAAATATATAAAAGGTTAATTAGATGGATAAATTATATAAATGGTAATGAAATAATATTTATAAGTAATAAAAAACTATAAACTTGATTTTTACGACTTTTTCGGCTATTGCCGTAAAATTAACGTTTTTCGCCAAATAAAACTTAGACGACCAAACCCGTCTAATGTAAAGTTTATAAAAGTCATATACTGATGTATAAGTAACTAATACAAGTAAAAACCGATAAAACCCGAACTATAAGAAATACGGACATTTACGAGCTAACTAAACATATTGGACTAATAATTGGACTAAATAAGATAAACACCCATAAAAAGAACTTATTAGGCTTAACCCATTTGGGCCCCACTTGAAAGTGTATGTACTGATAATATAAGTACAAAATGGATTAAAATAATTTAAATAACTTATAATAAGCTTATTTGGACTTAAGACACGTAAATGGGTAAAACTAGTAAACTAGTATAAAAGCTATCGACATATAACACTAAAATGAGTAAACGAGAATATGTAAACCCACTTGATCATCATATATATATAATCATCATATGTATACATAATTGTTATTTTTATAAAGTCATTGGACAAACGTCTAAGACCGAGTATTATTTGTCTACGTTTCCGTGATTGAAGCACGTACCGTACGTCCGAATCGCCGACAACCCGCCTTCCCACATCAACGTGAGTTCATAGCCTCGCACTCTTTTAAATGTTTTTATAAATGCTTTATAAACCCGCGAGGGAGATAACATGTTAGTTTTTACAAAATAGAACACCATTTGTCCCGATTGTTGTTTATTGATTTTGGACCCGAAAGATTGAATGACCCGATTGTATGACCCGATAAATGATTAAAGGACCCGATAGATGAAATTAAATGGATTATTAAAGTTAGGTTATGTCACTAAAAGTCCCATTAGCATGAATTGTGAACTACCGGGATTTGGTAGACGCTTATGCATTTAATAGTACTATTTGGGGACGATCAACCCAGTTCGCGCCTTGACGGTTGATCCCCGTCGTGCCACATTGATTGGTAAGCGAATTTATGTATGAGAAGATTTCCATAGCGTGACCTTTGTGACGACACGCTACTTTAGATGGGCAAAATTGGTATCTGGTTAGCTACCCGTTGTTGGTTTAGTAAGGTAACAATGTCATGCGGCTTATAATAAACCAAAACTAACGAAATACTACTAGACGCTCCGAGTTACGATGTATTGCCTGACTAGCAATACAGGGTCATACTATTGATATTATGTTTGTGTTTTGGTTTTCATAACCATATTCATATAACGATTTTTGTTTTCATACAACGTCATAAGACGTATTGTATGATGTTTTTACGACATTGGCTCGTATAATAATTTTTAAGGCAAATGCCTATATTATGATTTTCGATAAGGATTTGTATAAAATTACTTTGGCTATTTTATGGCCTATTACAAAGATTTGTATAAAATGATTTTGGCTATTTTACGGCCTATTACAATGATTTGTACGAATTGATTTTTGGTACTAATTTTATACCAAAGTTATATTGATGGAATCTATGAATTCACTCGGCGTTATCGCTTACCTTTTCTTTTAACATGATTTATCTCAGGTACTTGAAGGTAATTCTCGGGAAGACGACAAGAATTCATGGCCCGCAGTTAAACAATATTTTCTATTCAAATACTTTGTAAAACTTTGTATGAATTAATATGAATTGGGGCCTATGTAACCTTGATATTTATGAATGGAAATGCTTTATTAATAAACGACGCGATTTTTATGCGTTGTCTATGATGTGAGTAATGTGCTATCCCGTAACACCAACGAGTCTTCCGCTGTATTGAGTTGTATAAATTTGGGGGTGTTACACCTAGTGTTCAACTTATACATTACCGGTGTAATCCACATTTGTGCTTTTATCATATCCTAGCTTAGGCAAAGTTTGTGAAGGTTTTCCCAAAATGGATGATTTTTGACATTCAAAAGCATTTGGTTGACGAACAATAGATGGTTTTCCCAAAACGAATCCTTTTTCAAACGTTTACTCCGTAGGCTTTCCTTTTATATTCTCAATGAGTTTTTGTGACTCACTAATGGCTATGTCCTTTTCTTGTAGCTAAGTTTTCAAGTCACTTATTTTGAAATATTTTTCATTCAAGCTACGAACCGAAGAAACTGCAAGTTCTTGACACTTTTATGAGTATGACATTTATCACCACTTTGTAAATAAAGTTCAAGAGAAATGGAGTGTTTCTCAAGTTGGAAAAATATTTTCGAATGTTCTTTATCTAATTCAGTTTGTTTTAAAATCTCAACTTCAAGATTTTGACATTTTTCGTTAATATGAAAATATTGATCAAGATCGATATACACAACAAGTATAGGCATGCATATGGTCAGCAAAATAGTATTCCCTAGAAAGTCAATCAATTTTGTCAGAAAGTTGGTGTTCTTGTGTCTTTAATTTTGATTGAAGAAAATCAACTTCTTCTTCAATAGAGTTAACATAGTCTAAATCAATTACCATTTCCTCAGTGAGAGCGTAAACATTTGCACATTATTTGAAAGATCTTAGATATTAGGAACAATGCATTGTTGAATGACAACTTCCACTTGTAGGTTAGGTTTAATATTTCAAAAAATATATCTTGACACTTTTTCATAATCTAAGACACCTTTATACAAAGCTAAAACCCCTCGTTTTATAAACTCATATTTCTAAACACTCTTAGATTTCTCAGACCATTGACGTTTTTCAACTAAAGTTATTTTTTCTAACAAAATTGACTGTTTTGTAAAACCCCTTTTGAAGATACTTTCTTTTCCAAGTTATGACACATTGGTGGAAAATTTGAAAAATACTCTTGTTCTTTGGAAAGTTCTTTTTGAGGAACAAACTTAACATGGTTAGTATACTCTTAAGGTTTTATCAAATCGCTTAATTTGAATCGACTTTCTTCGAGATGACGAATGGTTTCGTCAGAATCAGGGGCAAGCATAAAGGTAAGATTATCATTATAACAACCGATATCATATAAAGTCGGTTGAACATTTTTTACTTTCTTGAGATACTCAGGGTCAACAAAACTTGTTTTCATATTTCTATTGAGCATGTTCATAGTTAAATGGATTGACCCGTTTTATAAACAATGTTGTTTAAAGTTTCAACTTCCTTTTCCAAAGCAAGAACTTTTTCAATTTCCTATTCTTCACAAGTTTTATAAAGCTGAGTTTGTTCTTTGTTAAGCGACTCTAGATCAGAAATCTAAAGTTTATGTAACATCATTTGTTCTTTAGGTTCTGATACCTTTTGTTTGTCATATGAAGTTGATGTGCTACTTTAAGACAATATTTTTCGCTGAGCACCTTTTTTTTAGAAGCCAAACATTAGCTATAGCAACTCGTCGATCGACTTCTTTTACATCATCAAACTCTTTAAGCATGTCGATCTCATCGACTAAGGATGTGTTTGCTTGCCTTAAACGTTTAGTGGTCTCTTTGTTTTCATCAATTTCACTTTTTAGAGTATCAATTATAGATGCAAGCAAAGCACAATCCTCATCCAATTCAGTATCCTGGTCAATATTACCTTCATCATTACACATATATGATGAATCATAATTGATATTTCTATCCTCCTTTTCCATTACATATGTGTCATTAATGCTTTTGGGTTGATTAGGATGTTGTCGCTCATTAGCAAACACATTATAGTTATCGGGTGAATGTACCTTTTCAAATGGCTCAGCATGAAAGATAGGTTCAGAATTGTCAACAGTTTCTAGAATCATTTCTAGAATCTTTGCCATGTACATATAATGTGCTTCTAATTCTTGCTCATCGGTTTCATCATCAGTGTTGTCACGTCAATGAACTTGATCTGTAGTCAGCTGAATCCATGCCTCTTCTTTCTTACACATCAACATCTTTTCCTTGTGATATGCAGAATCCTTAACCTATTTCGACTTCTTATAGTCTATATCCGTATGCCCAACTTCCTTGGAATTGAAGCATTTAATCCCAGTCTTCTTCACAACCGAAGTGCCTACATTTTCTCTAGCCCCATCTTGATTCGCCATCCTATGATTATTATACCTTGCATCTCTATCATACCTTGCATTACGATCATACCTTGCATTACGATCATACCCTGGATTATTGTCAACTTCCATAGATCTCACATTGGATGATGATCTGAGGTTGTTGTTGGTAGGTTTGTATTTCTTCTTGTATGTTATGGTAAGTAAAGACACGAGTTTCTCAATCCACTTGTCCTTTGAAGATTGTTCTTCATCAATGTCTTCATCTGAATCAGTGTCATACTTTGGAGGTGGAGTTGGGAAAACTTCTTTTCCTTTGTTTATGGCAGTAGCTAGTGGTTTGTTTGATGATCTTGGAGGATGACAAGGTGATTGTTGATGATAAACGGGTTGTGGTGGAGTTATAGCAACAAATGAAATTGAGTTAGCAGACCATTATACCTTTTCAACTCTAATTTCATTAACTTCATTATGATGTTGTTTCAAGATATCATAAAGTTTGTAATATGAGATGGTCTTCAAGTCTTCTCTTTGCTTAGCCAGAGTCACAAAAATTTTCCATTCCGCCTTGAGTTGAAGTAACTGAACATTTGTATGATGATTAGAGATGGTACACTAATTTCTGACGAGCTCATTCATCATTTTGTATTATCTTAAGTAATATGAGTCAATTGATTCACCATTTTGTAATGTTAATTTTCCGAACTCCCAAAGTAGATTAGTCTCAAGATCTTGAACGTTGATCGATTCACCTTGCTTCAACCTATGGATTGAATTCTACATTTCCTTATAATTTGGACATGCGTCAACCGTGGAATACACATCATTATTGATTCTAATGAGAATGTAATTCACGTTCTCTGCTTCAGCTTGAAGAAGTTTCTTTTTATCGGGAGGGCATGTGTCGAAAGTTTCCATGGCTCTTGTTGTAGTTGAAGTACCAACCTCAGCCGTTGTAGTAATGCGTTTGAATTCAAATACAAGAGGTGCGTTGTCAAGGAAATGACGAAGAGCATTTCGGTTATCTTTCATGTTGAGGAATCTAAGAAATCGATATCTCCGCTGAATATAGCTACCGGTTGTCAGCACTAATGGATTTCCATTTCCACCATGTTCCAAATGAACTTGGTTATAAGCAACGATGTTGTTGTTTGACATTGTTGTGATTTTGAATGGACTACGGATCTAATTAGATGTGTTGTAATGAGTTGTGGTTGAAATTCCAAAAAATGTCGATATTTTCAGTCTGAATTTAAATTCGAATCTCGGGTCGAAATTTTTTTGAATAACCAAATTTTGAAATTGAAGCACAAATAGCCTAAACCTAGTATGAAAAAATTTCAAATTACTTGACCTAAAAGTTTTAACTCGGTTTCAAAACTTTTATAATCCTGGTTCTTCAAACTTTGATAATCCCGGTTCTCCAAACTTTGATAATCCCGGTTCTCCAAACTTGTTAATCTCGGTACCAAAACTTTGATAAACTTGGTACTGAAACTTTGATAATCTCGGTACTGAAACATTCTTAAACCCAATACTAAAAGATTGATAATCTAGCTATTGAAACTTTTATAAACCCGCAACTGAAAGGTTGATGAACCGGTACTAGAAACTAGATAATCTCGGTTCACCAAAACTTTGTAATACAGGTACTAGAAACTAGGTAATCTCGGTATATTAGGGTTTGTATCATCTTGGTATATTTGGGTTTGTATAACCGAGATTTTTATAAAACTTTCAAAATTTAAAAAAGCAACGTTTTGAGCGCATCCAACGAAACGGTTTGTACTTACAAGTATTAGAACCTTCAAAGAACCATAAAAATCAAAACTTTTTTATTTTTGAGATGAAAAAATTTGAACCACTTTTCGTACCAAAACCTTAAAAAGATGAAGATTAGGAGTGAAAACCAAATTTTTTCTTGTACTTTTAGTTTATTAAGAGGTTAATAAATAAGAAAGTAGCAGGCTTTTTCGAATCAAACACTAAAAAACTTTGAGATCCTTAGCTTATAAAATAAGCCACAAATTCAAAATAAGCAACCACAAAAAGACCTCAATCACCTATCTACTTTAGGATCTTGATACCAAATGTTATCTAACTTTCAATCCATCACATGAGATTAGATAAGAAACTAGAGAGAGAAAGAGAAGAAAGTAGAGAGAAGTTAAAAAGAGAAAATAGAGAGAATGGTGGAAGGTTAATTTTACTAGAGAGAAAAAGTAAATGAACCAACAACCTTTCCTAACAAGCTAGGAGAGGCTTTTATAGTGCCACAACCCTTATTGGGTTTGTGGGCTTTGGTTGGGTCGGGCTTGGCCTTACATGGGCATATAACCCTTAACTTAGACAATATTAGCTTAAAGTCCAAGCCCGGTTATCCCGACTAGCCTATTACTATACAAGACCTATCACGACTAAAATGGCATATTACATTCCTGTTCAACTATATAAAATATAAGGCTAACAGTTACAAAATTAATAAGTTAACATAAAAGTACTACAGACACATACATGTAAAATAAATGGTTTACAGACACTTGTTTGAATAAGACACCACATGCGGTGCATATAAATATAGACTGTTTTAAAGAATAATACATGATAAAAACTACAACGATGGAGGGGAGTGCTGAGGAAGCGACTTGCTCTGCTCCAAGTGGCTAATAGTGGTTGCGACCGAGGTAGGTGCGGAGGTATCTTCTTCAGGAAGGGATATGGCCAAGCCGACTTGCGTAGGGGCCGATACAGCTACACCATCGGGTCGCAGCGGGTGC
Source organism: Glebionis coronaria (assembly GCA_025667525.1). Lineage (NCBI taxonomy): Eukaryota > Viridiplantae > Streptophyta > Magnoliopsida > Asterales > Asteraceae > Glebionis > Glebionis coronaria. The sequence goes on from JANFOE010000773.1 coordinate 282,676, forward strand.
GTAGATCTAGCCGTAGGAGTCCTACATACAATGCGGTCTTCTCTCTGTAACCGAGCCCGAGCCTTTGCAGCAATATCCTTCTCTAGCCTGATCTCACCCTTGATATCCCAAGGGTCTTCTCTGGTGCACCACTATAATAGCGACTTAAACCCACGAGACACAAAAACAACAATAGATAATTTTTAAAAGGTGTTGGATTATCACATAAAAGTTTAAGCTATCCGGCATCATACTCGTCAGCGGAAGGAAGAGGATCCTTCTGGATGGTTTCTTTTGACAACCATAGAATAAGAAGTGCGAAAATAGAAGAATCAATCGAGAAAATTTTATTTCTCTAGTTTTTTATAAAATCTATAATCTAGATATAGAAAACACGAGTTTATGACTCCGAACACTTGATAAAAAACCTATCCCTTTTTATATGAGTATGTATAGAACTTAGGAAACATGCCTACGGTAGGTGCACAGTCATGGACTCGACACGTGATCAGCCAATGACTAACCCTGGCCGCACCAAAAGGGGAAAGTTAGGAAAGATGGATCTGATAATATTCTAAAACAGTAAAAAAGAAACGAGAAGGGTATGCGAAAACTGGCAGTGTCAAAGAGCTTAGTATAAACACTAATTTTGCTCTCAGGACTATCATGACAGAAAACGTCAGCATTAGGCTATTAAGGGTGGACATCGGCAGGAATATGACACTTTGCACAAATGAATCTAAATATTTTTGAATCATTATGGTATTATAAGTTTCAATAGTATCCATTGAAAAACCGATTAAACAAAACAAAACCTTTGTATTTCTTTGTGGTGACAAAAATATCGCCTACACTAGGTTTGACTAGATTGGCTCGTTTGTTCACTTTTAGTATGGGATCTTGATCCTCTAGTGAAACATCAACATTAATATTGAGGAGCTCACCTAATTTGTCATGATTTCTCTTGGAGTGAGAAATTCTGATTTGGACTTCATCCCATCTTCTGGATTTCCTCTTTGCAAGCTTTTGTTCCATTTCTAGCCATTACATAAGAGAGAGTTCTTTGGCTTGAAAATCCTCCAGAATCTCATCAGTACCATCAGCCGTGTAGAACTTAAGATGAATATCACCTTTGGTAGTGAGCATATTAATATTTGTGATTTCCAAGGGATTTCGTCTGTTTAGCCATGTCATAAAAAAATTCATACAACATTTTCCTTTTAAAAATGTTTTCAACCTCAGACTTCCCAATTTGTTCATACAGCCTGAGCTTCAGATTTCTGATCTTTACAACTTTTTTAAGTCTGAACACATTATCAATCTCTTCTTGAGTGGCTACCCCAGCCTTGATTAGTCTTTCATTCTTGGTGAAATCACCTTTATTTTTGGGTTGGATGGGAGGTGAACCATCATTAGTCATGTCATCACTGGTGGCAAGACCATCAATGTGACCATCTTTAGCTGAAGACTCCCCCTTAGTCTTAGCTTGGTTTTTTTCAGTAAATGGTGACTCATAAGATATTTCAGGTTGCTTTTCAGCCTTCTTATGTGCATGCCTTTGAAATAAATGTTGAATGGTATTAGTTTTCTCCCCCTCAGCAGAAGATTTCTTAGCAACTTCTGCTGATCCACCATGAGGGAGGAAGGTAGCAATAGAATCTAAGGAAGAGGTTACCTTGTTTTTCATTGCTGGAACATGTTCAAGAGCATTAAGTTTTTGTTGAACTTCTTCAAAGATGGTCAACTTTTGTTGCTCCAACAAGGCCAGTCTATCCTTGATCTTGGACACAGAGTTACATAAATCATTAAGCTGACCAGAAACAGGTGTAAACTCTGGTGGAAACTTTATAAAAGCACCACTGATGGAGTCCATGAGAGAGGATATTTATTGCTTCAAGTTAGTGGTGACAACATCTTTCACCATAGGCTTCAAGGAAGAAAGTAAGACGTCCTTAATTTGATCAGTGGTAGGAGGAGTTGGTCTTGCTTCTAGTGTGGAAATTTCAGTATCAACAAGAACCTTATCTGCCTTGAGCTTATCAACTTGTGATTGAAAAACCAACACTTGATTGGTCAGTTCTTTTACCTGTTGAGCCCTGGGAGAGGGTGGCTTAGGATTTTGTTCAACAATATCGTCCTCTGTCTCACTCTCATCAAGGTTTACTAGAGCTCTTTCATCAAACCCAAACTCCTTCTCCAAGTCTACTAAAGACATATTAAACATGAAAGAAGGAAAGTGTCCCACCTTAGCGCCAGTGGAGAGACACACTTCCTTAGATGTCTTCTTTGTACCAGCATCATCACCTCTAGTGTGAGGATCAGTTTCAACTTCTTCACCATCAGGATTGGTTTGACCTAATGGATCCTAAGAAAAAGTCCCTGATAAGTTTAGATCAATGAGTATGTTTTTAGTCCCTTCAGTAGGACCCTGTTGTTGGGGGACTACATCATTAGGAACAAATTGGCCACGGTCAGCGTCAGCTGTTATATTTGTTGACGCCTCACACCCTGATGCTGACTCAGAGTGATAAATGAAAGGATCTGGTAGGGAAATTAGAAACGAATACAAATTTAAAGTGCTTACTGATGTTGACTATAGTCTATTGATCTAAGGATGAGCTCCTTCTTCACCCTTATCCCCTAAAGAATTTGGGATATTGGTTTCCTTCAAGGACTCTTTATGCATGCCACCTCCAGCAGGTACTAAAGGTGGTGTCTGGCTAGGGTTCAGGTCCTTGGCCGAGGACTTTGCTTTTTTCGAAACATGGCCTTGGGAAACATCAGAAATCTACTTAGATGAAGAATCTGTGTGGGCACTCCTCTTCTTGGTCTCAAGTCTTCATTTCTTAGTGTTAATAGACGTTTGCTTTTGAGGCGGTCCAGAGGAAGCTCCAGGAGTTTTGCCTCTTAGATACCCTTCTCTAGTTGGAGGAGTGTCTTTTGGAGCTTTATACACTACTAGCCCCTCTACTGAGCAGATGGCCAACATGGGTGGTGTAAAAGGAGGATCAACTGTACTAACTAGGATGTTCCAATGCTTAACCCCAAATGGTTGAAACCAAAAATTATCTTCTTTAAGCTGAGTAAATGATTCTTGAAGATGGTCAGCAAAAATGAGTGACAAAAATCTGCTGTAAACAACATTTTTCTCTCTAGTACATTTCTCTAGTTTACCATGTAGATCTCACAAAATCAGCCTTGACCCCTTTGGCCAGACAGTATTAAATGATAGCATCTTTTTGATTTAATTGATCAAGGCCACCAGTTTTACCCCCAAGCACTCAATCAAAATAGTCATCAACAACTTCCACTTAGGTGGTAAGCAACTTCTCTTCAGCCCCCCTTTTTCAATTATTTCCTCAGTATACCCAATCTCTTTGACAAAAGTTTTTACCACTGTAAAATCCTCAAGTATAGCCTCATAATCACTAGGGTTTTCCAAATAATCCAAACCTAACACCCTTTTAAAATATTTCAAACCTCTTTGCCATGAAGAGCAGCAGATGTAGAATCAAACTCAATGGATTTCTTGTTTTTAGAAGGTTGTGCCGTAAACCAAAAATCTTTCAAAATGTTTTGAAACATCATACTTGGATATTTAAACAAAGCTTCATGAAGAACACATTTAGAAACAAAATCCAAGACTTCTTTTCTAGGGATGGATGAAATTGATTTTGGGTTAAGTAGAACAAGATTTTTGGGTTTGAAAATGATCTCTTACATTGGGTAGTTAACATGGGATGATGGATCAAGAGTAATCTCACCATCATGTTGTGTAGATGAACCTGCCATTGTTGTTTGTGTTTTTCTTGATGAAAGAGAGATAGTTTGTGTGTGTTTTTTGAGATAAAAGTTTGTAAGAGTGATTTTAAATCCAAGTTCAATGGATTTATATAAAAACTTAGAAGGTAATTGATGAATATTTTTTACATACGTTTTAGGAAAAACGCGAATATGCGGTAAGTATTAAACTTTACGAATTAGGAAAACCGTAAAACCGATAAATGCGAGTTCGTTCTAGAAGGAGGTGTGTGTTGTGTGCCAATAATATAAAAATCAATGTTTGAATTAGTGATCGTTTTTGGTTGACTAATATTTAAAAATAAAGACGGATTACACTAAAAATTACGCTATGACGGAAAAAATCGTAAAACTCGACGAAAAATGAAAATGCTCTAAAAATCACCAAAATTTTAAACTAAGTTGTAAAAAATGTGAATAAGACAAAAATGAAAACCAAAATTTGCAAAATTTTTTAATTAATTAATATTAATTTTGAAATTTCAATAAAAACCTAAAAATTAATAAAATTAATAAAAAGTCAAAATAAAAATTTTATGTTTTGTAAACCTATGTTATAATAAATAAAGTATAAAAACTATTTTTTGGAAAGTTAAAATACTGTTTACTATTTTTAAATTAATTTTTAAAATTTAAATCAAAAAATAATCCTAGAAAATAAATTAATAAAGATAAAAAAATTATTTTTGTTTCAAAAATCATAAACAAATATCTAATCAAAGGTAAATTGAAAAAAGTCAAAAGCTAAACACCAATAAGCTCAAAATGGCTTATCAGTTCTCGAAGTGAATATAATAAGCAAAACTGAACACTCCTTAAATATTTAAGGAGGGATTGGGATAACAATAATGTTGGGAATTATTTGCTAAGTGTCAAGTATCGTTAGTATATTTCAAGTACTGTTAGTGTTATGTAAGTACCGTTAGTGTTAACGCGGTACATAGTAAGTACTGCTACTTATAAAGTAAGTACTGCTATGATGATTAGGACGAATATATCTTTGTATAAGATATGTCATAGTTATAGTTAGAGTATATCTTATGTGATATACCTAAATAGTTAGAATATTGATAATATATCGTTTGTGATGTAGTTATCTTTATAGAATATTCTAAAGTTTCTAGAGTTTCTTACTCTATAAAAGGAACATAGGTACAATGTCTTTCATGTACCTCATTCAAGTCGATTAATAAGAGAATCGAATAGTTAAAAGTAATGATGTTCTTTTGTGCCTTATAAGTTAGATTCCGCATAACTTATTTAGTGTTAGTAAGAGTGCTCAAAGTGTTTTAGTTTGATTACAAACTATTATACTAATTCTTAACAGAATATAGATCCAACCAAAGGGATCAACAAGTGGTATCAGAGCTTGTTGAGAAACTCTGAAAAAGAAGAACACGACCCCAAACACTTCACACATACCAAATCTCAATGTCTCAACCAGATGGTGATAATGCTCACATGGATGATGTTCAGAACCCTGATCCTGTTCTGCCACAGGGACAACCACAAGTTGTGCATCCTGCACCAGCACAAGGTGCTCATGCCGTGAATGCTGTAGCTACCTCTACACCAACACCTTCTCATACCCTATCTGCTGTTAAACTCCCAGTTCTCAAAGGTGACAATTATGAGACATGGGCTATGCAGATGGAACATTACTTGAATCACACAGATCACACTGTGTGGCAAGTTATCAAGAATTGGAATACACCAAAGAAGCTACACTGGTTGCCAGACAATACATGCTATGTTCTACATGTTGTGACTGCTGAGGAGGTACAAGCAGAGATCCGAGAAAGAAAAGCCAGAACTACTTTGGCTATGGCTCTTTCTGAAGACATTCTACCAAGCTTTCATCATTATAAAGAAGCCAAAGCTATGTGGGATTCAATAAAACTTAGATTTGGAGGCAATGACAAATCTAAGAAAATTAAGAAGATTGTTCTTAAGCAAGAATTTGATAACTTCTCAGTTACCAGTATAGAGGGGATACATGGTGGATATGGAAGGTTCAGCAAGCTGCTTATTCAGTTAGCAGTTTATGGACAAGTAATTCCTAATGAAGAAGCCAATCTAAAATTATGAAGAAGTTTTCCACCAGAGTGGAAAGCAATGGCTATGCACTTCATCACAAGAGAAGATTTGGAAACAATTCCGTTTGATCATCTATAGAACAATCTTAGAGCATATGAGATGGATGTGAAAGGTACTGAAGTAAAGACAGCAACTACTTCAAAGTCTAACTTGGCTTTTGTGTCAGATGGGAACAACGGTACTTACTTTCAAAATACCGCTAGTAGATCTAGCAGCGGTACATACTTCACAAATATCGTTGGAGGACTTACAAGCAGTACTTACCCACAAAGTATTAAATGCAGTCCAATAGTCTCTCAAAATCCACATGGAAGGTCTTCACCTTTGTTTAGTGACAATGATGCCTTCTCATTCTTTGCTGGACAAGACAACAGGCCAAGATTACCTCTCAATGACTTGTTCCAAAATGGATGATGCTGATGTTGAAGAGATGGATCTTAAATGGCAAGCTGTTATGGTGTCAGTAAGATCTTATAGGTTCTTCAAGAAGACTGGAAGAAAAATGACTGTTGATCCTAATGAGCCATTAGGATATGACAAGTCTAAAGTCGAATGCTATAACTGTGGAAGGAATGGACACTTTGCAAGAGAATGCTCTAGAGATAAAGCTGAGACTAGCAATCAGAAGTCCAAGAATAGCTATAGAACCAGTCCAAGAATAACTGAAAGCTTTCCAAAAGGAAGCAGCAGGAGTCCTAAAGGAACCAAAGCATTGGTTACTCTAGATGGAGTGGTGAATTGGGCAGAAGAATAAGAAAAAGAAGAGCTTGGATTAATGGCTCTCTCACATGAAGATACTGAGGTACATCCTTGTTCTAAAGATTGTATTCTTAAATTTAATAGCTTAAAAGTAAAACTAGAGGAACAGTATCAAAAGGTTAACACATGCACTGTAGAAGTAAAAGCTTTCAAACAGGGTGTTGTTAAATTAGAAGAAAATATAGTTTTATACAAAAAGGCTCAACAAAACTATGAATAGAAAATAAGGATTTTGACTCTTCAAATGAGGGAAAAAGATGTGGAAATAAAAGCTTTTGAAATACAACTTTTAAAAATAAATTTAGAAAATGAAGGTTTAAAAACCAGTCTTTGTAATGAAAGGGAAGTGATTAGTCATTGGCAACAATCCTCTAAGGGATTGGAAAAATTGATTAATTCACAAATGGGTTATTATGATAAAATAGGCCTAGGATATATTGAGGATCAACCTGGGATAACCTTGACGAACAAAGACTTATCAAAAGGGATTTTTGATAGTTCTTGTAAGGTAGATGATACACCTGAAAATGATAGATATGCTGAAGGAATGAAGGTAGTTCCTCCACCATTATCAGGAATTTTCATTCCCTCGTGTAATGATTCCAGTATAGAGTTAGAAGAACCTGATATTAATAATGTCTTTAACTCTAGTACTCTGTCCCAAGAAAATACTATTGTGACCAAGAATATTGTTTATCCACCTTTAATGAACAACTTTGTTTCTGAGGAATCTAAGACTAGTTCTGCTTCCAAGCAGGTAAAAACTCCTAGTAAGATATTGGAAAACAATGTACAACATACTAAAGTCAAAAGGGGTGGGCTAGGTTTTGAAAAAATAAAGTCAAAACAACCTTTTGGGTCTTCTTTAAAGAAGAAAAGGATGTTATGTTTGTGGTAGTCTAGGTCATTTTATCAAAGATTGTACATTACATGAAGAAAAAAATGGTGAAACAAAAGGCTACACAAAGGGTCATGAAAAACAGTAATGAGAAAAATGCATAGGTTTATAGGAATCAGAAAACTAAAAATGACAAACCTAAGTTTGATCATATAAAGGTAGTGAAACAGGTTAAAAATAATCTTACCAAAAGTTTTGTTCCTAGGGCAGTACTTATGAAGCAAGGGCTAGTATCTTTAAAGTCTGGTAAACCAAGTACCGACAAGTCTAGACATGCAAGTACTGCTAGACCAAACTCAAGAAATGTTTGTTTAAAGTCTGTAAAACCAATGTTCTCCAAGACTTCTAAGAAAGTTTTTGAAAAAGTTAAAACACCTAGAAGTAAGGACAAAAACAAACCAGTGCAAATGTGGGTTCCTAAAAGAGATATACCATGTGTTAAAGCAAGTACCGCTAAAGCAGTACTTAAGTCAAAGAAGTCAGAGCACATAGAGTCACCCTATGACTTTGACTACATAAATGAAACCATGAAGTATAAGAGTAAAAGTAGCATTATTGGGAATGCTTCAGTCCAAACTCATTGTTAGAAATACGTTTTAACGTATATTAGAAGTATCGGTCGCTCCACAATATGATTTATGTTGTAATAGCTCGTAGTTAGTAATTAGTTATTATTTGCTTATTAACTTAAGTAAGAACCGGTCCATGGGCTTGTCATGGACCGGCCCAAGTCCACTTATGACTTGGAACTATAAATACCCCTTTCCACTAAGGAAAGGGGTTGGTTGTTATCATTTCTTAATTTCCACTTAATAAAATTCACATAGTTTCTCTCACTTTCTCTCTCTAACTTTCTCTCTCTAGAAATTAACAAACCCCTTCATAGATTCATTGATTATCAATATTCTACATTTGGTATCAGAGCAACACAGCTCTGAACCCGCGCTTCATGAGATGGGACCCGGTGCTATAAGTTCCGGATTAGTTCCCAACAATCCTACTTCTACATCATTTTTACCACCATCAAGGCCCGAGTGGGATAAACTGTTTCAACCGTTGTTTGATGAATTCTTCGATCCCCCGACTGATGAAGTTCCAGTACCTGTAGTAATTGCTCCAATACCTGAAGTGGTTGCTCAAGTTAATGAACCTTTATCTAATGCATCTACAATTCAAGTTGAACCTGATGCACCTTCACCAAGTGATTCACAAACTACACCTGAATCATCACCCCTACTTGTGCCTAATGATGTAGAAGAGGATACTACTGATCACGACTTGGAATATGCTCACTTGCAAGAGCTTCCTTTCTTTGGTGTAGCGATCCCTGAAAACCCTTCAGCCGCATCTACCTCAGAAGAAGCTCCATCTATTGTTCACTCCAGACCACCTAGGATTGAAAATCATAGCACTAAATGGACAAAAGATCACCCAATTAGGAATGTTATTGGAGATCTAGATCGACCAGTCTCTACACGCCATCAACTACAAGAGAGTGCACTATATTGTTACTTTGATGCATTTCTCTCTGAAGTTGAACCCAAAAATTGGCAGCAGGCTATGACCCAATCATCTTGGATTGAAGCTATGCAGGAGGAACTCAATGAATTCAAACGACTAGAAGTATGGGAATTGGTTCCTCGCCCTGACAAGGTTAACATCCTTACTTTGTTATGGGTTTATAAGGTTAAACTTGATGAGATGGGTTCGGTATTGAAGAATAAAGCAAGATTGGTCGCTAGAGGATATAAACAAGCCTTGGGTATAGACTTTGAGGAATCTTTTGCTCCTGTGGCTAGATTGGAGGCGATTAGACTATTCCTTGCGTTTGCTGCTCATATGAACATGATCGTCTATCAAATGGATGTGAAGACGGCATTTTTGAACGGTGAACTAAGGGAAGAGGTTTATGTTAGTCAACCGGATGGGTTCGTGAGTACGGAGTCTCCTAACCATGTGTACAAGCTTAAGAAGGCTCTCTATGGGTTGAAACAAGCTCCACGCGCGTGGTATGATCTCCTGTCAATATATCTCATGTCGGAAGGCTTCTCCAAAGGCAAAGTGGACCCCACTCTATTCACTCTCAAAGACGGCAACGACATGCTTCTGGTACAAATTTATGTTGATGATATAATTTTTGCTGCCACTAACATAGAATTGTCTAAACAATTTGAGAAGATAATGTCCACACGCTTTCAGATGTCGATGATGGGAAAAATATCATTTTTCTTAGGGTTACAGATTTCTCAGAATCCCAGAGGCATCTTTATTAATCAATCCAAATATGCTCTAGAATCTCTTAAGAAATATAACTTTGAGAATTGTGACCCCATAGACAATCCAATGGTGGAGAAATCCAAGTTAGATGAAGATAGGGATGGGATTATTGTCGATCCGAAACTTTACCGTGGAATGATTGGCACCCTTCTCTATCTGACTGCTAGCAGGCCTGATTTGCAATTTGCTGTATGCATGTGTGCCCGGTATCAGGCTCGGCCTACCGAAAAGCACTTACATGTTGTGAAAAGGATCTTCCGGTATCTAAAAGGAACACTTCATCGTGGTCTATGGTATCCGAAAGATTCCTCGATTGCTTTAATATCATACGCAGATGCCGATCATGCTGGATGTCAAGACACGAGGCGTAGCACTTCTGGATCTGTGCAACTCCTTGGAGATAGATTGATCAGTTGGTCTTCAAAAAGGCAGAAAAGCGCTGCAATATCAAGCACGGAGGCTGAATACATCGCCATGTCCGGTTGTTGTGCTCAAGTCCTTTGGATGAGATCACAATTAACTGACTACGGTTTGGGATTTAACAAAATCCCGATGTATTGTGACAACAAGAGCGCCATTGCCCTTTGCTGCAACTATGTTCAACACTCCCGGGCCAAGCACATAGACATTCGCTACCATTTCATCAAGGAGCAGGTGGAGAACGGAGTGATCGAGCTGTATTTTGTCACCACTGAGTACCAGCTGGCGGATATGTTCACCAAAGCCTTAGATCGAGGACGAATCGAGTTTTTGATCGACAAGCTTGGCATGAAATCATTCACTCCAGCGACTCTCAAAGAGTTGGCAGAAGAATCAGCTGAATAGTCGTGGTAAACTATTCAGAGTATCCTTTGGTTGTGATCATGTATATTATCGTAAATATATAAACCACAAAAAGAAAATACAAAAATATAAAACCAAGAAAAACCATAAAAAATATAAAACCAAGAAAAACCATAAAAAATATAAAATCAACAAAAACCATAAAAAATATAAAACCTAGAAAAACCATAAAAATTATAAAACCAAGAAAAACCAAAAATATTTTTCGTTTTAAATCGGGCATGTCTTTTAGTACGGTAATATTTACGGCCTTAGAAATGTCGATCAATATTGACACGGTGCCATAAATAGAGTCCGTATAAAAGTTGTACATTTTTAAAACATGCCCATAATGGCTTGTAGTTATTTCAGACTGCAACCCGGTTTTCATATTAAAGTCACGTATTTCCTTGGAAAACGTTGGCTCAGAACGGGAATTAATTTTCTCGGGCATGATTTACAAGCCAAATCATGCAAAGGGATCAAGTTTACTTTATAACTTGGTCTGACACGAATTTGTGTACGTCTCAGTGCATTAATTTGTTAAAATAAGAGAAATCTTATTAAAACCACGAATCAAATTTTTCAAGAGAAATTGGAAATGCTTTCATCACTATTTGACTCTTTAAACAATGACTACAGCTCTTTAAATAGAAAACGGGTCATCGTTTAAGGGGGAGAAAATAGTAAAATCATCTTCGTCATTAAAATTGATTTTCAAAAGTGATTGTGAAAATTAAGGGCTTCATGGTAATTGAGTGGTTTTTGCTTTAGAAAACGACTTGTGTTCGTTCTAAGTGATAGGCATGGCTTTTAAATTTTGAGGATATGCTAATAGATGCGTTTGCTAATTTGTGTGCAAGTTAAACAAGGGTTAAGTAAAATGAAAACAAATTAGAAACAAAAAGGAAAAAGTATAGAAAATGTAGGGACTAAAGGTGTGATTTACTAAAATTTGTCAAAATTGACCTAAGTCAAAAAACAAAACCCCCGCCCCTCACTGTTTCTGATTCACTGTTTACTCATTCCCTTGCCGCCATTGTTAACACATACACAAGCTTTTTTCAAACTGCATTCTAATCAATTCCATCCTGTTCATTCGATTAACAAGGTAATAACATTGAATCTTTGAGTTATATATCGTCTAAATTCATCATTAAATCTATTAATTGATTCGGGTAAAGAACTTTATCAATCTAGGGTTCGTTCTGCTTAATTAGAGTTAATTGATTAGGGTTTTTTGATGGGTTTTGCGCGTAATAGCATTAGATTATGTTTGGTTACCATAGATTGCCTTAGAAACTCACAAACGCACTTAGATTATTCATCATAAGCTTCGTTTGAAAAGTTCCGAATGAACACTGGATACAAACTTCCGAATGAAGGATTTCTTCTGAAAAACTTCCGAATAAGGAAGTTCCGAATGAGGAAGTTCCGAATGAGGAAGTTCCGAATGAAGAACTTCCGAATGAAGGAAGTTCCGAATGAAGAACTTCCGAATGAAGGAAGTTCCGAATGAAGAACTTCCGAATGAAGGAAGTTCCGAATGAAGAACTTCCGAATGAAGGAAGTTCCGAATGAAGAACTTCCGGATGAAGGAAGTTCCGAATGAAGAACTTCCGGATGAAGGAAGTTCCGAATGAAGGAATGTTCCGGACGAAGGAAGTTCCGAATGAAGAACTTCCGGATGAAGGAAGTTCCGAATGAAGAACTTCCGGATGAAGGAAGTTCCGAATGAAGAACTTCCGGATGAAGGAAGTTCCGAATGAAGAACTTCCGGATGAAGAAGTTCCGAATGAAGAGAAGTTCCGAATGAGGAAAAGTTCCGGATGAATATGTTCCGAATGAGGCAAAGTTCCGGATGAAGAGTTTGATTACTCTTGTTTGCATGCTATCTATGTACTTGTTGTTTTATCTTATGAAATGTGTTATGCTTAGAAGTAAGAATGATATATATCTATCTGTTTTTGTGCATCAACCTTTCATGTCTTATCTTAAGCAGATAAAATGACTAATCCAACAGTACAAGCTATCCAAGAATCTAGAGAAGCCGATATTGCTAAAGCCCGAACCCTTAAGTTTATACCCAACAACTATAGGCTAAAGCAAGTCTCTAAATCCACTCACCATGGTTTTAAGGTCGCCATAGCCATTCTTGATAACTCTCATTTCAAGAACGCCCTTAGGAATACAGCCTCGGTGCCTTATGAGTATATGTTTGAATTTTGGGCAACCAAGGATTTCACCTCGAACAAGATCACCTTCACCATCGACAACAAGCAGCAGACACTCACCGTTTCAGATTTCCGTAAGATTCTTGGTATACGGGATACACCCAAGGGCATGTCTTTCTCAAGGGATCCTAATAAAGATGAACTCGCGGAGTTATTTGACGCACTTGGATGTCCGGAAATACGAGTTGCATCTGAGTTTACTACTGCTAAGGTAGGACAACCCTGGAGAGCTTTGATGGGTATTCTCAGTAAATGCCTTACACCAAAAACGAGTGGACATGATGCTTTGCGCAGTCCAATAATGAACCTCTTCTATGGCATGTACAAAGCTGCGAATTCAGATTATGCTTTGTTGATATGGGAAGAATTCACATTTCAGCTCTTCTCCAACAAGAAGCTGAAGACAAACTTCTTTCCTTATCCTCGGTTTATTAAGCTTATCATAAATTATTTTATGAAGCTTGATGCTACTATTGATAGGCGTGCAGGAGGTCGCTATCACACTGAAGAAGCTGATGATACTGTAGATCTGAGGCATGAAGGACCGTCGATTGGTGTGATTCCGGGTCCTGTTCCTGATTACCTTCTGTCAGACAAAATCAAAGGTTCTGCTGATTACAAGCTACTGCAGCTAGAAATCCAAAGGCTGAGGCTGATAAGCATGCTGCACGCATTACCAGACTTCAAGCAATGAGGGATAAATATAAGGAACAAAAAGAAGCACTTGAAGCATCTGTGAAAGAAAGAGTGCAAGAATCCGTTGAATCCTTAATGCCTAAGCTTCGTGACGAGTTGAAGACACTTGCTGCTGACAATTTAATGGTCAAATCATCCAACCCTTCAGAAGCCGCCTACAAGATTGCTTATGACCTGACGGATTTCGAAGTGAAGAAGATCCTTAAGGCTCGTATGGTGGAACTTGGGTCGTATGATAAGTCGAGGATTCAACGGGCTCTATATAAATCCCTGAATGATGCTATCATGGAGGATGATAAATTATTCAAAACGTTTGGAAGTGTGGTACCATATCACATCTTACCTGAGGAAGAAAGGGAAGAGAGTGAAGAAGAGGGTACGGGGGAAGAAGAGGAAGAAGAAGAAGAAGAAGGAGAAAAGGATAAAGACGATGACGAGGGTGGTGATGATGATGAGGATGATGACGATGATGAGGATGATGAGGATGATGATGGCGATGATGGTGGTGATGAGAATCAGGAGAGTGCAAGGGGTAGTAACGGGGATGACAATCAGGATGATGATGGGGGTGAACAACCGAAAAAGGGAGACAAGGTTACCAGCTCCAAGAAGACTGCTACAAAGACTGGAACCAAGTCCACAAAAGATGCAGCACAGAAGGACAAATCGACATCCTCGGAATCAAGACGAACTAAGTGGCGCCACGATGTGAATGCCACTACAGCGTCTTCGGCTCCCGGTATCTCTATCGCTGTATCTTTACCTGTTACAACTAACCCCATTAGTTCTGCTTTTGTTCCTCCTGTGATTGCAGAATCAGTGACGGAACCCGAAGCTGCACAACACTCCCCAGTTCAAGACACTGCTGAAATGCCTGAAACAGAACCAACAGATGTTCGCACTTCAACTCCTCAACAACAAGTTCAACAATCTACGGTTCCTGAACCAAGCATACGAAATTGGGAAGACACGTTGGAGATAGACGAGTCTGCACCACCACAAGCTTGGATCACGGCAGCAGCTCAATATGATCCGATCACAGATGCTGACAAAGATGTGCTGTATCTGCGTATCCGAAGTCCGATTGACTTATGTGCATTTCTTGCTCATGAGTATAAGACTTCGGTTACCCCATCCTTGGTCAAGAAAGCGATGAAAGATAAGAGACTGCGTGCCAAAACCCGATTACCCCGATTGGAGTTCGAGTATTATGCCGATGAGATCATAAAGGCTTTGAAAACCGTTCAAAGGCCAGGACTTCATGAATCAGAAAGAGCTCCACCTCCAATGGATCCTGCTCAAGATAATCAAATTGCTCTTGACTTCTTCGTCACCAACGATCTTGAGTATCTACTGAAGGGGTCATCAAAGTACGCAACCTCCCTGACATTGCTGAAAGCTGCCAACTGGGGGACAATACCCTATATCGAGGAAAAGGTAAATCGACTCTGGGTCCCTAAAATGAATCGTAATTATGATATGTATGCTGTCATAGGTGCATCACATTGGGACGAACGAGTTCGAAGGGCGTACAGGGGTTGCTGCTTGGTCAAGTCTGGAAGCAATGTTAGATCCGACATCCGCATCTCCAGCATCTTAGGAATGAAAACTGAAGCCAAGAACGGCTACCATCATGTGACGGAGATTCGCTTGAAAAGGGAGGATGACAGGGAATACAAAATCCAGCAAGGAGATTTTTCCATCATTCGCCTTGAGGATATCGAAGATATGCTGCTTCTAATGACCCGAGATCAACTCACACACATTCCTCGTGAAGACCTGATTGCTTTGAATACAGCACTTCGTATGTTCACACGAAGCGTTGTCATCAAGTCACGAGTTGAAGACCTTCAGTTGGGAGTTGAAAGCTATCAGAGGAAGCTCAATTTAACCCGTCCTGTGAATCAAGTGCTACCTCAACATGTAGAAAGATGTCCATATACCGGAATTTCTGTCCCAAATTACGGCATTTTCTACTTGAACAGTCGAGGTTTGATGAAGTTTATGAGGGTGGGGGAGCTCCACAAGTATAGCGATGGCACTCTTATACAAGTCAGAGATAAGTTGGAGCATCTGAACTCGGGTGGGACTTTGCCAGAGATGACGGAGGATTGGCATCCGGGTTACCGGCAGATGGCAAAGTATGTGATCAAAAAGATCGATCAAAAGCTCCGTGAACGTAGATTGATGAGGAGCTTGGAAAGATTCGTGGGTGGAAGACCGTATTTAGTGCACCACAAGCTACTGCAACGATCCATCTGATGGGTCGTACATCTCAGGTCACTTTATATTGGTTTTCAATTGTGAATATGTAAATTTGTGAATAATGTGCTTGAATGGCTTGGTGTAGTGTTAAGGTATGATAATTTTTCAAGAATTTCTCACGAGATTCTAAATCTTTCAAAATATGTCATACCAAAGCACTACAACTATCCCTTATTAACTTAAGGGGGAGCAATAACTTGTTCTATGGCCAAACATTGATTTCATTTTTACACAAAGACCGGTTAATCCATTCAATATCCCAAATATTAATGGTTAACATTTTGGATAAGGGGAGAAAATGGGATTAAGGAGACGTAAGTGTTACTTGGCTAAAATGAAAAAGACTTAATGATAATCCAACTTAATATGTGTTAAGCACGTGTTAAGGGGGAGCGTTTTTGATGATCAAAACACCTAAGGTACAAAACTTTTGATTTTAATATCACAAGTACCTTAGGTGATTTTCAATGATGTTTTCATGGTGGCAATTCCTTCCCAAAACACGCTTAATTCACGACGGATGTGGTGACAAAAGGGTGGTAGGAATAGGTTTAGTCCAATGATTCATCAGAGCCGATGGAATCTTCCCAAGGACAATTCCCTAGATAGAATTAGAAGTCCTAGGAAAGATGGAGAAAGAATGTGAACGTAGCTGAATGCCGACCAAGTACTTAAGCTAGCACTGGAACAATCACAACAAGGTGCTAGTGATGACGTATTGGTAAGCATTGAAGGGGTTGAAGAATGAAAAAGAAATGTAAAGATAAAGGGTGTAAAGAAAGAAGCCCTCCTTACAACTTTAGGCAGAAACCGGGTCAATACATATGCTATTGAGGTCATTTTTGTTAATGATTCTCGGTATTGAAGAAAGACATCATGGACCCAGTGATGCAATGCACAACCCTTCCCCAGCTAACTCAAATATCTCTCAAAAGGTATTTGTTTTAATCACACGGAGATCAACACGTTATCTATTGGTTTATTCACTCCGAATAAACTGGTATTGAAAAGGTGGCACTCCTCTCCAGCCATCGCTCACTAAATCAAAACGCACAATCGAGTCTAGAGCCAAGAGATCATCAAAAGTCTCATTAGGACACTTTCCATTTATTCCTTGCTTTCTCACACACTGTGAAAAGTAAGAGATTTTCATGAGTCCTACGCAATATTCTTGTAATATTGCCAGAACATCCGAGTAATACGTAAGTATTACAATGAAGATGGAAATCCTGCTTGAGCCAACATCAAACAAGCTCATGGTAGGTTACACGTGCGGTTCTTTTAGAACCAATCTTGTGAAAAAACTGGAAGGTAACAGTGGTTTAATTCTTAATTGAACTTAAACTCGTTCCAGGCCTCTTCGCGTTATCATATGATCTTGCCAGAACACTCAGAGTGACTCTTTATTGACCACAGTGACGAGTGGAAATCCTTCTAGTGTCAACATCAAACAGCACTTGGTAGGTAACGTGCAAGATTCTTTATGAATCGAGCTCGTGACAACTGGAAAGCAACGATGGTGAAAATCTTAATTGAAATTCACTTGTTCCAGGTTTCATGAATTGACGGCTTTTAATCACAAGGATAATTTATCCAAGTGATTCACTCTTTATGTTCGCAGTCAGCTTTGGACGGTCGAATAAAGAGAACGGGTTCACCCGCGAAATCCTGTCAGGAAGTTACTTAATTGAAACTATCCGTCACGGGTACGATATCTAATATCGTCCAACGGTCTTCACCGACCGGAGGTAAAATGCTACCGAATTAGAATAAAATGTTCAAAGCCATTTTATTCGTGTCGTTGCTGTGTACCTGCTAAAGACGGTGGCGTTGCTGTGTACCTGTTGAAGACGGTGGCGTTGCTGAGTACCAGTAAAGATGGTGGTGTTGCGGTGTACCTGGAAAAGTCATTCCCACATGCTTATGTCTTTTGCAACAAAGTTCAGCAAAAATTCAAGAAAGTACAAGATGAAGTCTTCCGCTATACCAAACTCTGAAGCTTTCGAGAATTCAACAAAAAGACGTAAGTGTGTGGAACATGAAGTCACGAGGAGGCAAAGTTCATAAGAAAGGCAAAGATCGCACGTGAAAGGCCAAAGAACAATGCTCTCAAGTCAAAGCCAAAAGGATCAAATCAACATATTCACAACAAAAGAAAGAAAAGAAGAAAAGACTACGAGCTAAAGAACGAAGACTTAGTATAGTATGCTAGGTTTAGAACTTTGTAACGTGGAGTGACCTCCCTTAGGGGGAGATTGTTAGAAATACGTTTTAACGTATATTAGAAGTATCGGTCGCTCCACAATATGATTTATGTTGTAATAGCTCGTAGTTAGTAATTAGTTATTATTTGCTTATTAACTTAAGTAAGAACCGGTCCATGGGCTTGTCATGGACCGGCCCAAGTCCACTTATGACTTGGAACTATAAATACCCCTTTCCACTAAGGAAAGGGGTTGGTTGTTATCATTTCTTAATTTCCACTTAATAAAATTCACATAGTTTCTCTCACTTTCTCTCTCTAACTTTCTCTCTCTAGAAATTAACAAACCCCTTCATAGATTCATTGATTATCAATATTCTACACTCTTAAATGTGTAGGTCCCACAAGATCCGAGCCAAATGTGGCTTGGGTCCCTGTTAAAAACAAATGAGCTTTATCTGTGTGCAGGGGCATCTCATTGATGAATTAAAAGATAAAGGAATTGTAGATAGTGGATGCTCAAGATACATGACAGGAAACAAAGATTTTCTTGCTGAATTTGAAGAATTCAGAGGAGGTCCAGTAGCCTTTGGGGGTAGCAAAGGTAGAATCACTGGCAAAGGGAAAATCAACACAGGAAAGTTGGAATTTGAAGATGTTTTCTTTGTAAAAGAGTTGAATGAGTTCAATCTCTTTTCTGTATCACAAATGTGTGATAAGAAGAACAAGGTGCTATTCACAGACAAAGACTGCTTGGTGTTGTCCAAAGACTTTGAGATGCCTAAGGAACCTCAAATACTGCTTAAAGTACACAGGCAAGAAAATATGTACACCTTTAATCTTCATACTATTACTCCAACAGGTGGCATTACATGTTTGCTAGCTATGGCTTCTTTAGATGAGTCAAACTTATGGCATAGAAGGGTAGGTCATGTGAATTTCAAGAATCTTAATAGATTGGTAAAAAGGAATTTGGTTAGAGGTCTACCTAACAAATCTTTTCAAAATGATTTCATATGTGGTGCTTGTCAAAAAGGTAAACAACATAGAGCCTCTTGTAAGACCAAGACTGTAAACACTGTGACAAAACCTTTGCAAGTTTTGCATATGGATTTATTTGGTCCAGTTTCTATCAGAAGCATTAGTCATAATACCTTTTGTCTTGTCATAACTGATGATTATATTAGATTCAGTTGGGTTTTCTTTTTAGCCCTTAAAAATGAAACAAATGAATTACTAAAGGACTTTATCACTTTAGTTGAAAAACAGTTCACTAAACATGTATTAATCATTAGGACTGATAATGGAACAGAATTTAAGAATGCTGATTTTGATGAATTCTGTAGGTCTAAAGGAATTAAGAGACAATTTAGTAATCCTAGAACTCCACAACAGAATGGAGTAGCTGAAATGAAGAATAGGACATTAATTGAGGCTGCTAGAACTATGCTGGTTGATTCACTTTTACCAAATACCTTTTGGGTAGAAGCAATCAATACTGCATGTTATGTGTTAAATACAGTCCTAGTAACTAAGCCTCAAAACAAAACACCTTATGAACTCTTGACTAATGTAAAGCCTAACATAACTCATTTAAGACCTTTTGGGTGTCATGTGTCTATGCTAAATACTCTTGATTATTTGGGAAAGTTTGATGGAAAGTCTGATCTAGGATATTCATTGCAAAGTAAAGCATATAGGGTTTACAATTTGGCAACTAAGAAAGTTGAAGAAAATGCTCATGTCAATTTTTTAGAAAATAAACCCAAAGTTCCAGGAATAGGTTATGCTTGGATGTTTGATTTAGATTGTCTAACTAATTCCAAGGATTACTATTCTTTGCAAAAGGATTGTCAAACTAACAATGCAGGTGAGGAGTCAAGTGCAACTAATACAGGTACTCAAGAAGATGTTTCTTCATCAGATGATGATGTTCACATCTATGTGCCCAACATGCCTACTGATACTCCCATGTCTGCAACTCCCAAGAAGCAAACCATGCCATCAAATGATGATCAAGCCTCCCAGGAGCTTCAGAGTCTTCAAGATCAAGAAAAGAATGCTACATCTGCTAATAAGCATTCAGGAGAAGAGTCTTTTGTGTCACAACACTCAGCAGTACATACTATACCTAGCGGTACTTCATCTGCAAGTACTGCTAAGTCAATATCTGCCAAATCTGTTGACTCACTAGAAGACATTTTGCAAGCATTGGACGATGAAGACTTATATGCCGTCCAACTGAAGGAATCTTCTCCAAAGCTTCCTATGATGAGCAGGGTGCAGTAACTGATTTCAATAATTTGGAAACAGAAATTCCAGTCAGTTTTATTCCCACTCATAAAGTCAACAACAACCATCCGACTACACAGATTATTGGTGATCCAAAATCTGCTGTACAAACCAGAAGACAACTGCAAACCAATATTGTAACTCATGCACTAGTGAGTTATGTCAAACAACAGCAGAGAACAAATCATAAAGATACTCAGCATTGTTTGTATACCTACTTCTTATCTCAAGTAGAGCCCAAAACATCTCTCAGGCTCTTGATGAAGAAAGTTGGGTATATGCCATGCAAGAAGAATTAACACAATTTGAGCTATAAAAGGTTTGGATTCTTGTGGATCTTCCCTCAGGTAAAAGAGTAATTGGTACTAGATGGGTCTTCAGGAACAAGAAGGATGAAAGAGGGGTTGTTGTGAGGAACAAGGCAAGACTTGTTGCTCAAGGCTATAGACAGGAAGAAGGGATAGACTTTGATGAGGTTTTTACACCAGTGGCAAGGATAGAAGCCATTAGGTTATTTTTGGCCTTTACATCATATATGGATTTTATAGTCTATCAAGTGGATGTGAAAAGTGTCTTTCTATATGGTACTATTTCAGAGGAGGTATATGTCTCACAACCTCCAGGTTTTGTAGATCCTAAATTCCCCAATAGAGTCTAAAAAGTTATCAAAGCACTTTATGGTCTGCATCAAGCTCCAAGAGCCTGGTATGCAACTTTATCCAACTTTCTGCTAGAACATGGATATAGGAGAGGAACCATTGACAAAACTCTGTTCATCAACAAAAATGCCAAGCACATAATTCTAGTTCAAGTCTATGTTGATGACATCATTTTTTGTTCTACCAAGAAAACATGGTGTGAAGAGTTTGAAGCTTTGATGAAAGGAAGATTTCAAATGAGTTATATGGGAGAACTAACTTTCTTTTTGGGACTGCAAGTCAAACAAAGGAAAGAAGGAATATTTATCAGTCAAGATAAATATGTTGCTGAAATCTTAGAGAAATTTTCATGTATGGATACAAGGAGTACAAGCACACCTTTTGAAGCAAAGAAATCTTTATCAAAAGATGAACATGGAGAATATGTTGACATTCATCTCTATAGGTCAATGATTGGTTCATTGATGTATCATACTGCTTCAAGACCAGATATAATGTTTGCTGTGTGTGCCTGTTCAAGATTCCAAGTTCATCCAAAGGTGTCACATCTACATGCTGTGATGAAGATTTTTAAATACCTTAAAAGTCAACCCAATTTAGGATTATGGTATCCTAGAGATTCTATCGTGGAATTGGAAGCTTACTAAGATAGTGATTATGCTGGAGCAAATCATGATAGGAAATCCATAATAGGAGGTTGTCAATTCCTAGGCAGAAGACTTATATCATGGCAGTGTAAGAAGTAAACCATTGTTGCTACTTCTACAACTGAAGCTGAATATGTAGTTGTTGCTCATTGCCATGGACAAGTACTTTGGATTCAGAATCAATTGTTGGACTATGGGTTTAACTTCATGAACACCAAGATTTACATTGATAATGAAAGTACTATGTGCATTGTCAAGAATCCTGTATTTCACTCCAAGACTAAGCATATTAAAATAAGACATCACTTTATAAGAGATGCCTATGACAAAAAGCTTATTCAAGTCTTGAAGATTTATACAGATAACAATGTAGCTGATTTGTTGACCAAGGCATTTGATGCAAAGAGATTTGAATTCTTGGTAACACACATTGGTATGCTCAACCAATAACATGCTGCATATGTTGAGGGGAGGTAATAGCTGTACAAATTTTTATTATTTTATAGTCTATGTTTTGTGTTTTTGATGTTATTGCAGGTTTATAGAAAAAGATAAAAGAGGTTACATGTCTAGTGGAAAGCATGAACTGGTAAAATTTATGAGGTACCGTTGTCACTCCAAGTACCGCTAGCACAAAACCAAGTACCGCTTATGTTCCATGTACCGCTACATGTCCGTTGTACAGTTAAGGGTCTCTTTTGTAAATTTGGCGGTTTCTTCGCGCTTGGGTTTGTTATTTACTTAAATACTTACCCCAATTACACAATTGATTCACCTAATCTTTTATTTTTATCTCTTGATTCTATAACCTTTATTCTAATCTTTCGATCATCAAAAATACTAATGGCTGCTTTATAAGTAATCTCTAAGCATAATTTGGTTGCGAATCTTGCTACGAATGATGACTCTCTTGGTTTCCATGAGATGCTTGGTTTCCTATCTCGAAGTCATGTTCGTTTCGCACTCACTGTAAGTCCAGTGTCTCTATACCCATTGTTGAACAATTTTAGGATACTGCTGTATTAGGTACTCGTTTTGGTCAACCTTGCATTAAGGCTAGGGTGAATCATAGAAATATATATGTAACTGAGGTACTACTACGAGCAAGTTTGAGATTAAATGACGAAAATAGGCTTAGTATGCTTAATAATACAGAGATTCATGATGGCCTTGCAGCCATGGGCTATGGAGGTGGTAGGGAAAGTCTTACTTTCTTTAAAGCTTTATTTTCACCTCAATGAAAATTGCTTTTTCATGCTATTATTCATTGTTTAAGTTCAAAAAGTACATCTTTTGATCAAATACCTGCTGCATTGGCATCTGCTGGTATTTATCTAGCAAATAACAAGGTTTTTGATTTTTCAAAATTAATTTTTGAAGGCATGACTATGAATTTGGAAGGAACTAAGAAGTTTTTAATGTATCCTAGATTCATTCAGACTTTAGTTAGTGACCAAATACCTAACCTACCAGAGTTAACTGATAAATGGGATGTTCCTTCATTCACAAAGAGAACTTTCTCTTTCTTGACCAAACAAGGCAATGCCTTTTCAGGAACAGTAACACCATTGTTTGCTCATATGTTTGCCCAACCTGCCAATCAAGAAGGTGAGGAACCTAGCAATGCTAGTGCTTCTCAGCAAACTCCTTCTCACCAGAGTCCCCATTCCCTAGAAGATTCACAATCTTCTTCTCACAATGTTGGTGTTCCACCAAACACTGATGAGATGATCCATACACCTGCTGCTTCTATTGCTGCTAGTGGTTCACCACAAGCACAAGCACCAGAGGTGGTAGATTTGTAAATTTAACTGCTTTGTGTACAAGTTTATCCCAACAGGTACAGGTATTGCAGAAAGAAAAGCTTGTTCAAGACAAGAGAATGGCTGAATTGGAAGCTAGCCTACTCAAGTTAAGGAACAAAGTGTCACCTTGGATGAGGCAATATAGATCTGTTTAGAAATCTGTAATAAAGAAGCAAAGATTCATGAACCAAAAGAAAAGACAACTGAATGCAACCAAACAGGGGAGGAATAATGAAGAACAACCACCTTCTTCTGATAATCAGACAAGGATCTCTGGAAATGACATCAATTTTGAATTGGATGAAGATGTCATGGGGACTTATAAAGATGGAACTGGTCTAGAGACTGGTGTGGATGGACCTTCAGATATGGAGATTCAACAGCAAGAACCACAACCTACTCCAGAAGAACCACAAGTTCAAGAAATGTTGGTAAATCAGCCAGAGGAGCCACAAGTTGCAAAAACATTGGCAACTCAACCAGAACCATCAATTCAATCACCACCACTTCAAGCCAATTGGAGTGCTTTCTATAAGAAGTTGGAGGAAATTACTATTCAGATTCCTGTATATTCAACTCCAACACCACAAAGGCAAGTATGGTTTCAAAGGAAACAAACTTTGCAAGTAGTGTCTAGATCAAGAATGATCAATGAATCAGACAAGACTGAAAAGGTGCAAGTTGATATGATGGCTTCCATGGAAGAAAAAGTATCTGGGGATACACAAGTGATTGTAGAAACAAGTGTGACTAATACTGGTGAAGTCAACTTTGTTGAAGATCCAAGTACTGCTAAGCCAACTAAGCCGACTACAAGTACTGCTGACATTGTTGACGACCCAAGTACTGCTAAGCCAACTAAGCCGATTACAAGTACTGCTGGTGATCATCCTTCACTAGAAAGTCAAACTTCTTTTGGAGAAAATGAGACTTTATCCCAATTGCTGCTTGATTTAAAGAAGAATTTAGTTGAGAAGACTAAACAAGCAGAAGTAGAGAAAAAAACACAACAAGAAGTTCTTGCCAAAAAGGATCAAATTCAAGGTAAGAAAATTTAAGCTTCACACCCTACTAAAGGTATAGTCATTCAACAACAAGCTGATGAAGAAACAGCTACCAAACTGAAGAAGAAGCTACCTAAGATTAATCCAAAGGATAAGGGGAAGAAGCAATTATTTTCAGAATATGAAGATGAAAGTGATTCAGATGATGATATAAACAAAGTCATGTACAGATTTAATCAAATAGACCATGATGAGGAATTTGCTTATAGAATGCAAGCACAAATTCGTGAAAATGAATTGCAGGAAGAACTTGCAGCAAAGCAAGATTTGCTAGAAGCTAAAAGATTACAGCAAGAATGGAACATACAAGAGTACGACAGGATTCAAGCTGAGATACATGCTAGTGAGCTTCTTGTAGACTCATTGATAGCTGAAGAGAGAGATGCATATGATGAAGAAGAGAAATCAAAATTGATTGATGATCTGGTAAGGGAGCAACAAAGATTCTTTGCTGAAAAGAGAAGGAAAGAAAGTATTAAGCCTCCAACTACTATGCATATTAGAAATCAGATGATGAACTTTCTAAAGAAAGTTAAAGGATTTACTCATATTTAGCTGGTCAAGAAGAATTTTGAAGAAATCAAGACTTTGTATGAGCAAAGTAAGAGGACTTAATTGAATTTTGTTGAAATTGGATCTGAAGCAGATAAGAAAGCTGTTGAAGAATTCAAGAAACATCTGCAACAACAAAGACAATTTGGTAGTACTCCTAGAATTGAGCCAAGTACTGCTGAACCTACAAGTACATCTCCACATATCAAGACCACTTATGTGAGGAAGAATAGAAAAGAGAAAGTAAGTTCATGGAGGAAGAGACTGCTCAAAGAATTAATACAGGAGTTGAAACTCAAAGTATTGCTCAGATTGAAAATGTACAAGCAGTACATACATAGTCAACAGTACATACAACAGTACATACTGAGGAAACGGTACATACAAACTTGGAAGAGATTTCAATAGAACTTGAGGGAATTTCCAAGAGTGTTAAAAGGAAAAGGTCAACAAAGCTAAAGAAGAAAGCTAAGAGAGCTAAAACAACAGCAGAGGATAGTGATGATGATGAGAGCTTAAAGAAGTACTTGAAGATTGTGAAATTTGAAGATCAATGTATTGATACAGAGATTTTTGAAAAAAGAGCATCCATTGCTAAGTGGATTTACTCTACAGATCAAGGACTTGAAGCTCATGGAATTTAGAGAACTGATGGCACAACAAGAGTATTCAGACTTTTGGAGGATATTCTTCACATTCTTGACAGACAAGACATTCAAGATCTTTAAAGGTTAGTTCAAGAAGACAGTGCAGGTAAAACTGAAGTATCACTATTATAAAGGGAATTTCTCTTTATGTATGAGCCACACAACTGTGATCAAGAAATGTTGAAGGTATTAGAGAATCAGTTTCCCAGTTACTGGAGATATTACAGGTCATGTGGATTGCATATTTTGGATGTAGATGATGTTACATACTCTATGCTGCAAGAGAAAACTTACCCCTTCAAAAGAAAATTGTTGGAAAGGATGTTAGAACAACAATTAGAAGTTACAAAAGAGTCGGCTGATGCTTTGGAGTTGATCAGAATGGTTAAACAACAAATCAAGGATTTGAAAGATGAGGAAGAAGCTGAGAAAGAATCTTAAGTGTTTGACTTTCAGTCACACTACACAGATGGTTCTCAGTTCATCATGTCTAACACACATAAGAACTGGCTAGTCCATAAGCAAACATTTTGTGGTAAAGACTTATCAAATCCGTTGAAAGCTGATAGTTTGCTAAAAACTATATGGTTCTAACTCACCTTGTTTCGAGACAAAGAGTTGGCTAGTTCTAGACAAATGGTACTAGGTAAAGGCTTCATCAAATCTGTTGATGGTTGACAATTTACCAAAAATTGTAAGGTTTTCATTACACCTTATTCTTTGTGAATAAAGTATTGGATATTCCAGAGTGTACGGCTAACTGGTAAAGAATTTATCAAATCCGTTGATAGCTGGTGATTTGCTAAAAATCATGAAGCCAATACAGATTGGTGTTTATTGTTAACTGTTTTATTTCAGGTATGAATTTTGCAGGCAAAGAAGTACTTAAAAATTAATACTTAGAAGGTTTTGTTATCATCAAATCAAGACCAAGATTTATGATCAAGAGTTCAAGGACTAAACTCAAAAAGACAATAACTGATGCTGCAAAGATGAATGAATGTTCAGAAGACACAAGAAGATCATAGTTTGAAGACAAAGATGATACTCATAATGTTTGAAGATTGTCTTATCAGAAGAAGATCTATATTTGAAGTGTTTGGCTACATTCAGTTGGATACAAATATAAATTACCAAGTTCAATCCAAGGATGAAGGAAAGACTAAAGACATGTATTTTTTACATCCAGTACAAGAGAAACAAGAATACAACAAGTTCTCATTTCTTTTTTAGGGGAGGATTATTGGGAATTATTTATTAAGTGTCAAGTACCGTTAGTATATTTCAAGTACTGTTAGTGTTATGTAAGTACCGTTAGTGTTAACGCGGTACATAGTAAGTACTGCTACTAATAAAGTAAGTACTACTATGATGATTAGGACGAATATATCTTTGTATAAGATATGTCATAGTTATAGTTAGAGTATATCATATGTGATATACCTAAATAGTTAGAATATTGATAATATATCGTCTGTGATATAGGTATCTTTATAGAATATTCTAAAGTTTCTAGGGTTCCTTAATCTATAAAAGGAACATAGGTACAATGTCTTTCATGTACTTCATTCAAGTCGATTAATAAGAGAATCGAATAGTTAAAAGTAATTCTTTTCTTCTGTGCTTTATAAGTTAGATTGCGCATAACTTATTTAGTGTTAGCAAGAGTGCTCAAAGTGTTTTAGTTTCATTACAAACTATTATACTATTTTTTAACAGAATATAGATCCAACCAAAGGGATCAACAAATAATAAGCCTTAGCACACTGGAACACCCCTGAACCCCTGTTCGACAGGTCAGGGGGTCGAACCTAGCTAGTATGCTTTTTGTTAAATATTATTTATTTATTTTTTTCTTGTTAACAATTTATCCACGGTAACTAAACAATGCTCAAACACAAACACAAGTCAATTTTAACTCAATTTAAGCACGAATTTGGTTGCTCAAACTACCAGACTTCTTTTTATCACTTTTTTTGTTTTTCTTGATACTTTGGGGATTTTGGAGCCCGGCTTGGGTGGTTGATGTTGCTTGGGCATAAACGACACCCTCACTTGCTTTTAAAAGTTAGGAGTCAAACCCAAACACACAACAAACAATTCAATCACACAAAATTCATAATCGAGCTATAGTGAACAAAAAGAATAAAGGCTGTTGGTTTCTTATAGGGCAAACAGTGAGTAACTTAGCTATTTTCTAACCACCGAAAACCCACAAAACCTAGTTACCAGCTGTTATAAGACTAAACTAACCTAAGTCCTGCTAATGGGCCACTAATAGAACTCCAAATTACCAAAAAATAGCCTAAATTAGCTATTATGTAGGCAGAAACAAGGTGAGTTACTGAATAGTGACAAAGAATGTTGTTGGTTACACTATTTGTTATAAAAAGAGAACCGAAAGATATCTAACCAAAATCCAATCCTAATCTAACTTTAATCTAACAGTGAGCTTAAAATGAGGCAAAGAGATCCATAAAACTAAACCACAAGTCCACTGTTTTGATGCGGCAGACTTGATGGCTTAGTTCGCTGGTGTGATAGGCTAATAAGTGAGCTACCAAAGCTAAACAAAGCTACGAAAACCTAGAACAATCTTAATTTGAAATGCTTAAACCCTGGTTTAGCCTAAAGTCTACCTACCTGCCAAATTTAAAACTACACAACTCAAAGATGAACACAAATACTAGTGCGATTGACTCAGTAGTGAGATTTAGATAACAAGTATTTAATCAAAAGGCAACCTAACCTCAAAATTTAAAACACTCACTCTTAAAACTAACCTACATCTTACTGTGGACCAAGAATTATACTACAAATCACACAGTCAATCCCCTAATTACCCTACTGTATGGACAGAAAAGTGTGTATGCAATTTTTTTTACTTTTTCACTAAAAACTCCAAACAAAAGCTGATGTACTGTAACACCCCCACCAAATGCTACGCGCAGCAGAACTACAACATTTGGGTGCTATACAGTTATCATCACACACAAGCTATTTCGAACGACTCAAAGAGACGTAGAAATTTAAACATAAATTAAAGATTGTTTAAAACAACAAAGTCTACTGTTTTCCAAATCCTAAAAATAATATAAAACAGAGTTTGCGTTTTGGTCCCCACTGAATCTCAACCCAAAATACAATTTTCGTTCACATGACATAATATAAGGTATTTAAGTGCTAAAAGGGAGGAAAAACAAAGTAGACCGCCAAGCCACAACAACTTCCATCCTCGCATGCTCCACTGCTATCAACCTTGATTACCTGAAACACATGCTTAAAATCGTCAACACAAAGGTTGAGCGAATCTATAGGTTTATCAAATCATCAGTTGAACATAAGTGTTAAAAAAAACCAATCATGATCATTCAATAGCATTGTGGCCATACAATCTATTATTCAAGGATATGACAATTGTGTTTAAGCTCATGACACTAAACCGTTAACTCAATCACCCTCGTAATAATTACCGGCGTGATTCAGATGAAACCAAGGCCCCTAATAAGGCATCAGTTGCAATTATACCTTATCTCTTATCACAAATTATCCGTCCGCAGGGGGTATCAACGTACTAGCCCTCGTCTCGGATAGGGTAGTCAACCCCATAGTACTATCACTTTGTATAAGCGGCTATTTCTAATCCACGGTAGGACTAAACAATAGTTAATAGTTCATGAAATTAGGGACTTTTGCAACTAGGTACTCAACACAATTTCAAGGCAACATTCGGGTCCAACAATCATTCATGACTTATGTTCATTTTCCTTTAAATAGCATGTATCCCCCTCGCGGGTAAAATCATTTGAAATAAGTAAAGAGCGAGGCTATAGACTCACCTTGCGTAGTAGTAGTAGTTCTAGCGAAGACGTAACGAGAAATGTCACCGACGACGTGGATGCCCGGGAAAATCAAACACTTGACCTAAAAATCAAGGTACGTAAACCAAATCAATACTCCGCGTACATTATTGTACTAAACACACGCAAATGCAAACACACTCAATGCTTATGAAAACTCACGCCAAAGTCAAACAAGTAGTTGTTACTAGACTTATACCATTTATCAATGTTATTAAAGTTACTATCCATTTTACGGTTTCGCCGATACTTACCAAAAGTACGGACTGTTTTACTATACTTAACCATTTTTATAAAATTTGAGAAAATTCTCAAAAATACCTTAAGACCTGTAGAAAACCCATTTTTAATCCCACTAAAAGTTTTTGCTTTTACGACCCGTTACTCAACACATTATTAAACCTACATTTTTCGGACTGAAATCGCACTTTGACCAAGTCGGACTCATTTGACCCATTTAAATATACCATTGACCTCTACGACACCTAAGTCTAATAATAGACTCAAATACACAGGTTTGAGACCAAAAATCAACTTTCAAAGATTTACCAAACTCTATCTATGGTCCCCGGGATTTGACCCAAAACCGAACACAAATTCGGATTGTGTTGGTTCTCATCTCCCGGTACACGTATTTTCAAAGTATCATAACTTTTGACTCGTTTGGAGTTAAAAGCTCTACCTTATACCGAAACGAGCGTCTCGACGACCACTACAACTATATCCTACAATCACAACCTGGACCAAAATTTAAAACCACGAAAATAGCCCTAAACAATCTGTTTGAAAACGACTCATTCGAAATCACCCTTCTACTTGTTTTCAATCCATCCAAACATCACCTAGACCTATCCTAACCACTTATAATCATTCCCAATCATCCAAACAGCCCTTTACACTATGAAAGTCGAATCCTAATCAAAACCCAAAACCTAAATCATACATGCAATGTAATTAAACAATTTATAAACACTAAAAACACCATTTTAAACACAACCCCACAACACATTTCATCAAACACCTTGAACACACCAAACACCCCAAAAATTCGTGGGTTTTGGTGACCAAAACACCCAAAATAATCAGCCCCCGATTCGTTTTATGAATGAATAAACATTATCAATACACCAATTAAACATCCCACTAGTTTAATTAGATTAAAACACGTTTTTGAAAAATCTTTAATTCTTGAAAATTTTTATAAATGCATGTTGGATTAAAGTACATGAAAAGAATGAGAATGATGAAATTAGAGGGGGTCTAACCTTGGTTTTAATCAAACAAAGTAGAAAAAAAATTTAATGGTGGTGCTATGGTGGTGTAGGGTGGTCGTCGGCCTAAGGAGAAAAAGGGAGAGAGAGTGGAAAAATTTTGAATGTATTTTTGTGTTGTGTGTGTTTACTATTCCACCTTGTATGAATTGGAGGGACTTGTGGTGCAATTTGGCTAATCTTTTGGCCTTAAGTGAAAACGACTCTTCTAAATAGCGGGAACGACCTATTAATCGACTTGAAAATTTTTCGGAAGTCGGGGGTTGTCCCGAACACTCGAAAATACTTTTAAATGGTTCAAACGCACACAAAACGAATATACACATGGTGCCGACTCGACTTAACACGTAATCAAAATAAAATCTCGAAAAACTCAAATATCGATCAATCGATAATAAAAAGTTAATTTTGGGCATCCGTCGGTATCGTAGTCGTTATCGGTTCTTCTTAAATCGTCAAACGTTAAATTACGACCGTAAACGTTGGTTTCAACTTAAACCGTCAAATATATAGCAAACGAAATTTCTTAAAAATTTCAAAAATATACGTAAAAATAGGATTAAATAAATGACGTTGGGCTCGGGATATCACATCCACAAGTGAGCCACAACTTAAGAGAGATGCTCATACTGAACAACTCTTGAGACAATAACTTAGCATCTTACGGCACTTTCACGGGTGTTACATCCTCCCCTCCTTAAGGGAGCGACGTCCCGGCGCTCTCCGGTTCTTGTACTCGCATCTTGTACTACTAGGAAGATGATGGTACTACTTCCTAAAGAGGTCTTCACATTCCGATGTGGGCTTCGGTTCACATCTTGGGTTCCATCACACCTTCACAATGAGGATTATACCTTGCTTCAATCTCTTAACATCTTGATCCTTGATCTCCACTTCAATTTCCCAAATTCTTCCTACGGTTATCAACACGTCTCTTCTCACAGCTTCTCGCGGTCAACAAGTGATTCTTAATCTACACCATCTCTTCCGGAGTCCCTCAAATCATTTCAGGTCCATTCAACTGACTTTTTCCTACTTCATTCTATCCAACTGGCGATCTACATTTTCATCAACATAATTCTTCAAATGCCGCAGCTTTAATGCTACCATGGTAAATGTCGTTGCACAAGATACTACCAACGGCAAGTATCGATCTCAACAACTATCAAAATCAATCACACACGCTCGGAGCACGTCCTTCAACGCTCGAATCGTCCTTACACTTGGTTCATCGTCTCATGAAAACAATTAATCATGAAGGAAACATCACACGGGTCACACATAACCCCATCGGAAAACGTTCAAAATATAAAAGACGAAGTAATTAACACTAGTCATACAAAATCACCTTATCGCAATATTACGTACATACAACCCTAGCTCGTCAAAAACGAATTCATCGATACGAAATCATTCGGCGTATACATAACTCTCTCGAAGACATCACAATCCAAACAAACACAAAAGCCATTATGAACCACATAAAGCCGTATCACGACATGTTTGCGAAATAGCCAAGCCATGCCAAGTAAAATAAGTTCAATCAAGTTAACTCATGCTTGCTAATCAACCAAGCCATGATGAAATAAGAAATGTTGACACATTTCTCGGATGAGTCCAGTCGAAAGAAAATTGCAAGTTTAGGAGGGTTCAAAAGCTTGCTAGCTATGGATGCATATCCAAAAAGAAATAAGATACATACATATGTCATCGCAGGGTGCTCACACAAGGATCCATACCCACAAGTTATTACAAGAACACCATCCTACTTTCGTCCCAAACGTGGTCAAAATCTCAATAAACCTCATCGTTCACAGTTAGATATAAAAGAAATACATAAAATGGCGCGTGTTCTCCATGATCAGACTTCATTGGACAATGTCGTCTCAAGTTCTCACAACTTGCGATCACTCGACTAGATCACTTACCACATAAATACATAAAAGGCAAGGGTTTACCACAAAAACATCAACTATTGTTATCTATCCTTTAACCATCGATAATCAAGGATGGTTGAGTTAAGCAAAGAGGATTCCTTACTTAAATAAACGAAAACGACAATGGAATTATCTTCCAATTACTGATACACAGTTGGTAAACTTCAATAATTTATCATGTGTCGTTAAACATATCAAAAGAACGAGAAAAGAAAATATATAAAGTACGATACATTCGACGTAGGAGAAGTCTTCGTCCTTTCCCTTAGAGTTATTCAACTCGGTTTTCCTCTACTTCGGAAGTCTTTTATTTTTGTTAAAAACTCTTCTCAGTGTCGATAAGAGCCCCTTTGGTATTTCATCAATACCCTCGTGATTCCGATGAAATTCGCACGTTGCACATACACATAAAAACATTTTCCAAAATTACTCGGCCACATTGACTTACCAAGTCAATGCCAAACAAAAAGAAACGATTTCAAAGAACACAAGAAAATTCAAAAATTGTCTTTAAGAATCAAAGAAATTACGACTACTTGCAAAAATGATCCACCATTTTAGAAAGAAACGTTCTCATCCAAACGTTTATCAAAACACTACAAGTTTCAAGATGACCAATTTGTTTTGACACGATCGTGCCCTTCCTAAACTATGCATAACTAGCCAGATCATGCATACTTGAGGATCAAGCAACAACAACCAACAAAACAGGACTCTTCCCGAATTATGCATAGTTAGCTAAGCTGTGCATAATTGAGGATCGAGTGACGACACAAACATTATTATTACATACCAAACACGACTATGGAAGTTTTCGACCTAGTCTTCAAAATAATTAAACCATTTGAAATGAAATTTGAAATGGGAAAATATTGTTACCATCGTTTTAAGAAACACATTAAACATCTTTCATACACTTTGAAAACATATTTTTGCTTTGCCTTTTTATGAGA
The DNA here is from genome assembly GCA_025667525.1 of Glebionis coronaria. Lineage (NCBI taxonomy): Eukaryota > Viridiplantae > Streptophyta > Magnoliopsida > Asterales > Asteraceae > Glebionis > Glebionis coronaria. Next base: position 316,394 of record JANFOE010000773.1, read on the forward strand.
AAATAAATAAATAATTAAATAAAGAAATCGACACCCTTTACATTTGGTTGAACGAACCATTTGACACACTCATACATATTTTCAAAATATACTATTCACAAAATAGCGGTAAGGTGGTTCAAGATTAAAGATCATTGCAAGCACAACAAGTAATAAAATCAAAAAGCAATGAGATCGAACGAGGTAAACGAGCAATATAATTGCCAACTAAAATTAACTACATCAGAAAGGAAAATGCTTCAAATATATGACAAAAGTCTCGGGATAACAATAGCGATCTACGAATACATAGAGAAAAAAAATGGAATATCTACACAAGCGTCAAAAATAAAACAACGATCATAATCCCCATCATCTCAAGTTGCACACACATTCCACCAAGGGTACGGGAGAAGAGAAGAATCACCCTGTCGAATAGAAACAATTTCACCTGGAAGGTCGAGTTCTTTCACCTCTACAATTTGGTAAAGCGGCTCCGCCTCCTCGCTTTTGTTCAATATAAATAAATAACCAATTTAACGAAGATTTATAGCATCATTCAAGTAAATACAGAATTTTAGGTTCCAATAACCGTAAGAAGAAAGGTCACAATGTCCATGAACAGGGCAAAATATACCGGGTGACATACCCATATTATCAAGTACTAGCGAAGTAGCAATCCAAAAATAAATATAATAATAATGGTTTCATACCATAGAAAATATTAAAATAAACAATCACATGACGACTCAAGCTCAGATATAGACTCGCAAAGTCAAAGAAGAGATGTCGGACGATCGAACCATCGTGACTCAAAACATTATATATACATCTTAAGAAAATAATACAAGTAGGCGTGTGTTGGGTAATCCATTTGCATATTCAAATCAATGTTACTTCGTATATTGTAAAACGATCATTTGCATATTTTTAGTTTGGGTTACACCATTAAAGAGTTTATACCTTTCATTTTCCAATCTTTACAAAGTTTTTATTTCAGGAAAAATTTCAATCTCTCGGAAATTATTAACATTAGTAGATGCGGTGACTCGGTTATCATAATCGACAAATCATTAGGTTTGAAAATCTCCATACTTGTGTCAAAATCTCGTTAATGTTCATATCTTAAGTACCAAAACGTATACAGTAAGAATTTTCCCAGTTTTACGTTTTTATTATTATGACTTATATTATCACATATATACACATATCCAACATGACTCAAACTAGTCCAATTAACTCTTAAAATCAACTTTTGACTTTTTATTATACATAAGTCTTCCTTAAAACTGGTTTGTTAAATCACATTCGCGCGCTTTGACTTAAATGATAAAGAGGTTTCACGTAGTTTTATCTCGGATAAATTACTGATTTTAGTCGAGACTTGAATCTTAAAAATTAATGATAATAATATGATAATATAATAATGAAGTAGGTGATCAAAATGCTTATTTCAATTATTTCCTAAATATATAAAATTCAACTTTTAATCTTTAGCTCGTTATCAAACAATTTTAAAATTAACACATCTCACAGCGGAATAAAATGAAAGATTTTTCAAACGATTTTAAACAAGCATCATCGAATTATGCATAGTGATTCTCTATTACGACAATTAGACAAACAAATGATTTCCAATGACGTTCCATCAATGCTTAAAAATTTATTTCAAGCATTATAATTTCTCACTTAAAGTGTACATTCCGATTTTAACCCAGTTTATTCACTACAACGAGTGACGAATTCTAGTTTATACCAATGTATACGTAAACATAACCTTATGTTTAAAATAAAACCAATTTTACAAAGGTTCTAGCTCCAAAACACATGCCCACATCTTCTACTCATGTTTTATATTACAAGATACGTCAAAAGTTTATTACATTGACCCGAAAATTAATTCATACTAAATCCAAGTTATATATACTCGACAGTCATATCGTAAATTTTATTATAAACTCCTTTTTAAAATTATATTAAACAAATTTTTAACAAATCCATCACAAGCTTCTAGTATTAAATTTTAACATATAAAAACAAGGATTTTACGAGTAATAATAATTACTTATTAAGATTTACCAACCAAGGTTGAAGAAAAAAAAATATTTTCACTTTGTCCATTTACACTCTACACATATTTTATTGGTTAGAAAACACATCATAAGTTATTTTTATCCAAAAGTTTCATCCACCAAGTATTTAATATGCAAAACACTTTATGTTTAAACCATTTAATCAACAAAGTTTAGTGCTTACTTAAATCACACAAATGACGGACCTCGTCATATATACTATCAAATTAAAAATAATAAGACAACAAGATGAAATGAAATAAATGGAACGAGAATACGTATGTCAACTAAATGTTGTTATCGGCCTCGGATGAGTCTCGAAATCGTACTCCACAAAATTAACACAAAAACCAACCAAATTCCAAGTTATCGCGATTGATCACAACGCTAGTCTATTTTAAAACACATTTTTACAATTCAAGTAGAATAGTAAACAACGATTAAATGGCAACACGCCTCAACCACATTTTATAACACACACATGTGATTCGTCGCTACGATGAACGCATCGTTGATTGTACTTCGTCTATATTATAGTTACGCGAACTAATATATCAAACCCATAAGGAATAAAGGAAATAAAATAGTACGTTAGTAATTTACGATCCAAAAGAAGGTGTCCCAAAAATGACACATCACAGTGCGATAACGACAATCGAGATCGATCTAGTCGATATAAAATATGTTACGAAGCATCATTTACGTATATATAGTATCAAACGAGGTTCACACTCGGTTATTCGATCAATAAATTAATTATCAAGATTGATAATTAGCGGTAAGGCCGAATTCTCAGCAAAACCGCATTTTAATGTACGATAATTACCCAAGGACCATTGCTTCGCGTGCAATGCCTTTAAATACCATAGTATATACATACTTATACATACAACCATTCCTACATACACGTAGGATTACAACGCGGTTTAGCCTAAAGTCTAAGGAGAAAAAGGGAGAGAGAGTGGAAAAATTTTGAATGTATTTTTGTGTTGTGTGTGTTTACTATTCCACCTTGTATGAATTGGAGGGACTTGTGGTGCAATTTGGCTAATCTTTTGGCCTTAAGTGAAAACGACTCTTCTAAATAGCGGGAACGACCTATTAATCGACTTGAAAATTTTACGGAAGTCGGGGGTTGTCCCGAACACTCGAAAATACTTTTAAATGGTTCAAACGCACACAAAACGAATATACACATGGTTCCGACTCGACTTAACACGTAATCAAAATAAAATCTCGAAAAACTCAAATATCGATCAATCGATAATAAAAAGTAAATTTTGGGCATCCGTCGGTATCGTAGTCGTTATCGGTTCTTCTTAAATCGTCAAACGTTAAATTACGACCGTAAACGTTGGTTTCAACTTAAACCGTCAAATATATAGCAAACGAAATTTCTTAAAAATTTCAAAAATATACGTAAAAATAGGATTAAATAAATGACGTTGGGCTCGGGATATCACATCCACAAGTGAGCCACAACTTAAGAGAGATGCTTATACTGAACAACTCTTGAGACAATAACTTAGCATCTTACGGCACTTTCACGGGTGTTACATGTACCCTACTTTATAACTACTACAGCTGATCTCAAAAACTCAAGCCTCAAAAGTATAGTTTACCTACGATATAACCTAGTTCCAGAGAATCCTTAAATGGCAAATCACAAAGATAAACAAGAACTTGATGAGACCTAATCTAATTGAGAGCAAGTAAACATCATGAACAGAGAATTAAGCATATAAGAAACAAAAGTGAGCATGAAAAACCACGTATTAAAAGTTAACCCATGGAGGTCACATACACAAAATATAATAAGCATAACAGAATTAAGCATAGAGGGGTTCAAGCTAAATACCTAGCTGATGTCATCTTCTTTTCTCATTTGGGGATTATGAAATGCTTACAAACGCTTGTGTAGAGAGCTTTGTTGGGGTTCAACCGCAGAACCAAAAGCAACACAAATATCTTCACAAATGAACGATAGTAATGGATATGTCTTCAAATTTTGGACCTGTGATGAACACAAAACCACAAACAAGCTACAAGCTTAAAAAGCTAGTGTCAACAGCTTGTGGGTGGCTTTTTAATCAGTGAGTACATAAAAAATCAATGAAGGATATAGAAAAGCTTCTTTTTGGAACCAGCTTGTTGTAAACTAAATGAAACCAAAGCAATGAAGGTAACTTTGGCTTATGCTCAATCCATACAAGTGAGTTGTCAAATCAAGTGTATGGATCTCCTATAAGCTAAAAGGGTCTCAAAGAGGTCTATGAACAAATTTCTTGAACAATGAGCTTTGATAAAACACTAAACGGCTTAATTTCATTAAACTAAAACTTGAATATAAAGAGCAATAAAATAGAATGGAACTCAGTATTGCAAAATCTTTAAAATACTTTAAATATTCATTATAAAACTTTTAGAAAAAACTGGAACAAATGAACAACAAGTCATAAGCTGACTTTTATAGGCTTACATGGAAGATTCTAATAATATGAAACCCTAGACTATAAAATTCCTAATCTGCCCTTGTTCATTCAAACTTTGAAGACTTTTTCTTGGTCAAAAACTTTGTCCTGTGATCTTGCCAGGGTAGCATGTGATGGCCAGTTGTACAAAAGTGATCTTAAGCATTCATCATACCTTTGGGAATAAGGAGTGACTCTAGTTTGTTGATTAGTTTGTATAGCCTTGGATTTTTACAGCAGGGAGCTACATGGGGGGTCCATAGGTTAGAGGGATAGCTTTTTGGGAAGTTGTATTGTGCTTAGGTGATGTTGAATCAACAATTTGCACAAGATTAGGGTATAACCCCACGGTTTAATGGGTAAGATAGATTAGGGTTTAAGGGAGTATGAAAGATGTACAGTAACACTCTTTGATCTATTTTTGGGGATTAAGAGCTGTTAAGCGCCATGTTAATATAAAAACAATTCTTCAAACACTTTAAATAAAACATGGCAGGGTAATTAAGTAATAGGTTGGGTTGTGGGGTGGTTTGGGTTGAATAAATGTTTTATGGGCTTGGTGTGGGTTTATAGGGTTAATGGGTTTTGGTTGTGACGAATTTGGCCTCCAGCATTTGCAAATGTTGTCTTTTTGCTTTCAAAACTTCCCAAGCAACATTTTAGGGTTTTCTCCTTTATTTTAAGTTTGATCAGATTGTATTTTGTACCCTTCAAACTTTTGTAGTATGCAATAAGGACTAAACATGCAATTTTGGAGATCTTCAAGGGGTATATATGATAAATCTTGAAACTTTAAAGACCCACATGTAATATTAGAGATTTACAAGGGCCTAAAGTGACAAGTCTTCAATTCTTGAGGGACCATTCTTAACAAATCTTCAAACTTCAAGGACTTATTTGGAAATTCAACATTCAGGTCTTGTTCTTTGTGCGAATTCGTTTCTCGTGTTCGTTTTTGCTTGAATCTTATTCTCTTTTGTTGATTTCAAGATATCCGTACCTAAAATACAAAATGAACAAGTACAAGCATATTTTGGGGTATTTTATGACATTTGTAAGCATTTTAAGCCCGATTTAGACGATGATACTATGTATAAATGCAGTCTCATCAGAATTTTTTAAGTTTTTAACACCTTTTGAAGAAGTTACAAAAATTCCAAGGTTTCTTTTGAACATTTGGCACAAACTCTCTCATTAATGTTCTGCAAAAAGGTGTGATTTTCTGTTGCTTTGAACAGTGAAACACCTCTTGTGTCAGAGGGTTGTTAACTGTGGATGTTGACGTTTGATTTTGCTTAATAAATTAACAGTACTTTTCAAAGAATGTTTTTTTATTTATTCAAAGAGAAATTTAATGCCATTTAATTCTTTTCAGACACGTGATTGATTTGTTTTAAAAGCTATTGGCGAGATATGCTGAACCCGATGGTAATACTTGTGAGCTTCAGTGCGTCAGATGAGGCGACAAAACCCCATATACATGTTCACATAAGTGAACAAGACATATGACGTTACACGCTCCTCTACTCAGGCCTAGCTACTCATTTGTATTAAAAAAATTCAGATAAATCTGAAGAAAAACTTATGTTTTTTGTGATTTATTGTTTAGCTTCATTGTGTCAGATAAGGCAACAAAACATCATGTACACAATCACATATTGTGAAATAGACACATGACATTGCACACTCCTTTACTTAGACACTGCTACTTTACATAAATAAAAACTGTTAGAATTACTTTTTGGTAAGTTGGCGCCTTTCACGTGAGTTGGACTAGATATACATCCATTCTTATACGCAGGGACTTAATATGTAAAGGATGGATAGTCTAGTTTAGATAGGCCTATAAATACCCCCCATGACTCTCCAAGGGGGTGTGGAAGTTTAGTGTCATTTTTCCTTTGTTTTCATTTCACTTGAAATAAAACACACACTTTCCTTCACCTCTCTCTAACTTTCTCTCACTAGAACTATATCATGTCTATCATGTTCTTTGATCATCCCCGACCCCCCGAAGCAAGTTGGTTTTTAATGCTTTTCAATTGGTATCAGAGCTAATCGGGGGTGTTTTGTATCCGTGTGAGTTGGTGTTCATGTTGTGTTATCAGATTCACGGTTCGTACTTTTTCTGATTCAATTTTTTATCTGATTTTATCATGTCTAGTTATTATCAAATCCTTTGAATCTGTTAAAGTCTCGTAATCTTTGTCGAATATATTTTTGGTTTTCATCATTTTTTGTCCATATTTTTTGGTACCCGTTTAGTTTTTTTTGTCCCGTCATACATCAATAGATCTGAATATTTTTTTTGGGGAAAAGGACAAAAACAAATGGACTAGATCCATTTTTTTCGGTGTCTACAAAGATATGGTCAAAACCCTTTTTCGATGGTCACATTTCGATGGTCACATTCTGATGGTCACATTTCGATGGTCATATTCTGATGGTCACATTCCGATGGTCACATTCCGATGGTCACATTTTGATGTAACATTCTGATGGTGACAATGCGATGGGTTGTATCATTGCGATGGAAATTGAAAACATTGCGATTGTTTTTTGTGAAAAACATTGCGATGGGATGTTTCTAAGATGGTCAACTTAGTGAGTTTATATCAACTAAAATGAGAAAATCATATCTGGACTCGAGTTTATCAAACAACCATCAATTAATCCTCAAACAACTGACATGCAAATCATTTTGAGTTCATGTTCAATCAACATAGTTTAAGTTAGACGTGACTCAATTAAATTCATATCAAACCTGACATCACTAAGTCTTCGTCTGTTTAAATTAAAAAAAAATTAAGACGATACTTAGAAAATATTCGTCTTTAACCGATCTCAAGACAAACCCTAACCCATCATTTCTGCCTTATCTTCACATCAAATCTTCAAAAACATAAACCCATCTTCATCTCACCGTGTCAACTCGGTATTTACTGAGTTGACCGGGTTAACTCACTGAGTCTTTTCATCTAAAATTTCAGCCTTTTCTTTCCAACATCTCTTCAAAATTATCCTAACCCATCGTCACCTTAAAGCCATCTAGACTCGAATACATACACAATCAAGATCTCAGATTTGTTAAAACGTTTTTTTTCTATCTTTAACAAGATTTTTTGTGTTTAACTCTTCATTATAGATCTTTGTGAGGGCAAACCCTTCTTTATTTTGGAATTTTTTTACTGATTTATAACAACTTTGTTATAATCAGTGTTCAATTCGGTTTAAATCTCAAAAACTATCACAAATAAACCTACCTTAGATCTTTTATTAAGATATTGAAGACGAATTTGGATTCGGTGTATATCTTTCCTCTTGATTCGATTGATCAACCCACATTATCAAGTTAAGTATTTGTGGGTTTGATATATGATTCAAGGTGAGATGGATAAATGATCGAGATTTTGGCTGATAAGATGGGATTGAGATGAGAATGGGAGATGGATGATTATTGGGTGGCTGATGAGATGAGTTTGATTTTGTTTTGTGTTACTTTGGGTGTATCGAAGGAGGAAAGAAAAACGCGGTTGTGATGTTGAGATTTGGTGTATGTGAGAAATATTAGGGTTAGTTGGCTTTTATAATCCCTAATTTTAGGATAAACTTTTTAGACCGACTATCTCACTTGGAATTGAGCCTGATCTCTGGATAAATAAAAGGAATTGGGAGATTGTGGTTGTGCCATTTAAGATACAAAGGACAGCTCTCGTTACTTTTTATCTAATATTAAGGGCCATTGAAATCGTGTTGTAGTGAGATTTTTCAGAGGCGTTCTTATTTTATCTTTAAAGGAGTACTTACGACTTTATAAGATAACTTGTTCGAGCATATACCGTTATGAATAAGACTTGAAGTATCTAGTTTCCAGTGTCAAGGGGAGGATGGACGACGACATGGATAACTATCATTTTTTGGGAGCTTCGTTGAGGTTCTCAATGTCACACGCACTTGCTGTTGTGGATATCTTCAAGAGGTGTAGTACCTTTTCTTATACCGCTTGTTTTGGTATAAGGTACTTTAGAGAAGTTGTACCTTTTTTATATCGCCTTTTGGTGTAGGGTACGTTTAAGACTTCTCTGCATCACTCTTCATTCTACAATAGTGCAAGCTTAAGTTCAAGTTTGGGGAATTCTACTTCAGTTTCAAGTTAGGATTATCGGGTTATCTTCATCAGTGGTCACTATCAATAGCCAATAGAATTGATAAGGGGATTCAGTTCGGGGTGATTGTCTACATTTGGGACTTAATTGACTTTGATGTGGCAATTTTATATCATCATTGTCCTGTCAGGAGAAATGTGCATTTCCGGGACTTTATTGACTATGGTGCCACAGTTTGACTTCAGGTTCGGGATATAGTGTGTACTTCTGGTAATCTCTCATAGAATCAAGACTGAGATTGCTTTAAATTGTGAGAAAATGTTGATGAAGTTATCACCTCCCACTGATTTCCTCTGACGGATCTGTTTGGGAGGAAGCAGCCTTTACTGCTAGTTTACTGAAAGGCCTTCTAGTTGGGAGGGAGTAAAACTCAACTAGATTCTACAAGTTGAAGAAATATAGTTGGAGTATTCAAGAAGATGAAGGTCGTTGAAGACTGTCTCAAGGAATGCTGGAATTCACGTTTATTATTTTTCTTTATTTTTGCTTGTAGGAATCATTATTACCAACTCACGTGAGTCACGATCTTGGAGGGAGATTGTTAGACTTACTTTTTGGTAAGCTAACGCCTTTCACGTGAGTTAGACTAGATATACATCCATTGCTATATGCAGGGACTTAATATGTAAAGGATGGATAGTCTAGCTTAGCTAGGCCTATAAATAGCCCCCATGACTCTTCATGGGGGTGTGGAAGTTTAGTGTCATTTTTCCTTTATTTTCATTTCACTTGAAATAAAACACACACTTTCCTTCACCTCTCTCTAACTTTCTCTCACTAGAACTATATCATGTCTATCATGTTCTTTGATCATCCCCAACCCCCCAAACCAAGGTGGTTTTTTATGCTTGTCAATAACAATTATGAAATGCTGAACCTTAGGACTCTTCAATGAATTCTGAAGGTTCAGGATTTGTATCATCAATATTCAGCATACCAAGCTCTACTATCAATCTTTTTAAAGTTTGTTCATCCAGTGGTTTGGTGAAGATATAAGCAAATTGGTATTGAGTGGGGATGAAATGTAATTCAATGTCCCCTTTCACAATGTGATCCCTGATAAAGTGATATCTTATATCAATGTGTTTTTTCTTGAGTGAACGACTGGATAATTGGATATTGCCATAGCACTAGTGTTATTACAAAAAGTTGGTACCTTTTCATATTCTAAGTCATAGTCAGCCAATTGCCTTTTCATCCATAAAACATTGGCACAACATCCAGTAGCTGCCACATATTCAGCTTCTGTTGAAGACATGGCAACTGATTGTTACTTTTTAGCACTCTAACACACAAGTTTGACACCCAATTGGTAAGCACCAGAAGTGCTTTTTCTTTCCAGATTTCATCCAACATAGTCAGAGTTTGAATACCCTTTGAGATCAAATCCTAAGGACTTTGGGTACCAAAGACCTAGACTTGGTGTACCTTTTAGGTATCTAAAAATTCTCTTTAGAATAGTAAAGTACGATTCCCTTGTACAAAGGTAGGTAGAGAATAGAATGTCAGGTCTACTTGCTGTTAAATACATGAGTGAACCAATCATACCTCTTACTGAGTCTCATTGTCTGATTGTCCATTGAGATTAGGTCCTAAGTTGTTACGGGGTACCATTGGTGTTTTTACTGAAGCACAGTTGATATTATACTTCTTTAGCAGATCCTTGACATAATTTTTTTGATTGATGGAGATGCCTTGGTCATCTTGTTTTATCTGAAGACCACGAAAGTATGTGATTTATCCCACATACTCATCTCAAACTTGATGGTCATAAGCTTGGAAAATTGTTTGCAAAGTTTCAAGCTTGTTGAACCAAAGATGATGTCATCCACATAAATTGGTACTAGTTTAGTGTCAGTTTTAGATTTATAGATAAACAAGGTGCTATCTATTTTTCCTCTGACAAATTTATGTTCAATGAGAAATGTTGAGAGAGTTTCATACCATGCCCTTGGTGTGACAATCCGTCAATTTATGGTTGATATTTTATTCTCGAATATTATTTAAAAACATTATTTTAATGTTACAATATGAACTCACTTATTTTTGGGAAGAAATTTGGATTTACGTCTTGAAGTAGCATCGACTACGTCTAAACCGGAGGATTCAACGTTACGTGCTTACGTTTACATACACCGTCCTTGGTGACAGTCGGACATTTCAGAAAATAAATTTATCCGTGAATATTATTTTGGAGTTTTAAATTTGTGTTGCTTCATAAACTCACAAATTTACGAGAAGAGATTAGGACTTACGATTTTAATTTAACGTCCTTTACGACTAAACCGGAAACCTTAGGATTACGTATTTACGTTTTCAAACTCCGTTTTTGATGAGACAATTTTTATTAGATTCGTTTTGTGCCTTTGATTCAAAATTTATAAAAACGTTCTTCGTAAAACGACCCGAGGGCACGCAAATCGAGGAAACTAGAATCAAGGAATACCCGTAAATTAGCGGGATGGGACAAAACAAGTTTATCCCACCCCACTAATATGGGATGGCCCAAGCATGCCACATACCCATGTGTTGTTAAAGCTTCACAAGGAAGCTTGTACACTTATATCAAGCTTAACCTTTAAGCTACCACATAACAAAAACTATCTAGCCAAAACCATTTACACATTTTCCCTCACATGCAATACCACTCTTATTCTCTCCTCCCTCTCTCTATCACTATAATTTCGTGTACCACCACCACTAAACACCCTAATTTGATCAAATTTAACCATAGAATCATATGTTATTCATACATATGATGAAGCCCTTTTGAAGCTCTATTGATTGGTGGTGATTTTAACATCCAAGGAGGAGATTTCATGAAGATCAAGAGCTGATTTCTCAAGGAGTCTACAAATATTTGGTGATCCTAGAAGTGGTGTTGATATCTTCATAAGATTGGTTACCCAAAACCAAGTCTTGTTCATCATCAATCCCATCTTTTCATCAACTTGGTGGTATAAAGATTGTCCTCCTCATCTTCTTGTTATTTTGATTATGTAAACATGTATTTTATTTCCTATTGTATATGTATATGATGATTATATGATGATAAAAATGTTATGTGGGGATTTGGTGTTGATAAACATACTTGAAAAGGTGAAAAACTATAAGAACAAGGGTAAAATCTTGTTTAAAAATGTTGGCTGTATAAAACAGTAAAGAAACAGGTCATGAACTGATAAAATGATGAAGTAGAATTGATTTACAGTAAGCTATGGGTCTTGTACACATGTGAGAGTTGGCCATGCAATGGAATCATTGTAATGAGTGAGATATGATCAAAACAAGTTTAAGATACAAATCTGAGTTCACTGTTTTGGACGATTTTTAGAAAATACTTAGAAGATGATTCAACAGTAGCTATATGAGAGTTAAATGTAGCAAATATCATGTAGTTTATGTGATAAAAATTTGAGCTTCTATCTCCATATAGAACTCAAGATATGGCAGTTTTGGTGAAAGTGAAGTTAAAAATCAGATTTTTGGAAATAATGTTTATTAATATTATATAAGCACTCACATTATAATGTATAAAATGTAAAAATATAAACCCACTAACTTATAAAACTTATTTATATAAATATATAAAAGGTTAATTAAATGGGTAAATTATATAAGTGGTGGTGAAATAATATTTATAAGTAATAAAAACTATAAACTTGATTTTTACGACTTTTTCGGCTATCGCCGTAAAATTAACGTTTTTCGCCAAATAAAACTTAGACGACCAAACCCGTCTAATGTAAAGTTTATAAAAGTCATATATTGATATATAGGTAACTAATACAAGTAAAAACCGATAAAACCCGAACTATAGGGCATACGGACATTAACGAGCTAAGTAAACATATTGGACTAATACTTGGACTAATACTTGGACTAATACTTGGGCTAATAATTAGACTAAATAAGATAAACACTCATAACTTATTGGGCTTAACCCATTTGGGCCCAACATGGAAAGTATACATACTGATAAAATAAGTATAACAAGGATTAAAACAAGTTAAGGAACTTATAATAAGTTTATTGGACTTAAAACACGTAAATAGATAAAACTAGTAAACTAGTGTAAAAGTTACCGACATATAACACTAAAATGAGTAAACGAGAATATGTAAACCCACTTGATCATCATATGTAAATAATCATCATATGTATACATAATTGTTATTTTTATAAGGTCATTGGACATGAGTCTAAGACGAGTATTATTTGTCTAGGTTTCCGTGATTGAAGCACGTACCGTACGTCCGAGTTGCCGATAACCCGCCTTCCCACATCAACGTGAGTTCATAGCCTCGCACTCTTTTAAATGTTTTTATAAATGTTTTATTAAACCCGCGAGGGAGATAACATGTTAGTTTTTATAAAATAGGACACCATTTGTCCCGATTGTTTGTTTATTGATTTTGGACCCGAATGATTGAGTGACCCGATTGTATGACCCAATAAATGATTAAAGGACCCGATAGATGAAATCAAATGGATTATTAAAGTTAGATTATGTCACTAAAAGTCCCATTAGCATGAATTGTGAACTACCGGGAGTTGGTAGACGCTTATGCATTTAATAGTACTATTTGGGGACAATCACCCCAGTTCGCGCCTTGACGGTTGATCCCCGTCGTGCCACATTGATTGGTAAGCGAATTTATGTATGAGAAGATTTCCATAGCGTGACCTTTGTGACGACACGCTACTTTAGATGGGCAAAATTGGTATCGGGTTAGCTACCCGTTGTTGGTTTAGTAAGGTAACAATGTCATGTGGCTTATAATAATCCAAACTAATGAAATAATACTAGACGTTCAGAATTACGATGAATTGCCTGACTAGCAATACTGGGTCATACTATTGATATTATGTTTGTGTTTTGGTTTTTATAACCATATTCATATAACGGTTTTTATTTAATCTATACAACGTTTCAAAACGTATTGTATGGTGTTTTTAACGATAATGATTCGTATAATGATTTTTAAGGCAAATGCCTATATTATGATTTTCGATAAGGATTTGTATAAAACGACTTTGGCTATTTTATGGCCTATTAAAATGATTTTCAGTAATAATTTTATACTGATATTATATTGATGGATTATATTAAACTCTATGAATTCACTCGGCGTTATCGCTGACCTTTTCTTTTAACATGTTTTATCTCAGGTACTTGAAGGTAATTCTCGGGAAGACGACAAGAATTCATGGTCCGCACCTAAACTATATTTTCCATTCAAATACTTTGTAAAACTTTGTATGAAATAATATGACTTGGGACCGATGAAATTTTGATATTTATGAATGGAAATGATTTATTATTAAACGACGCGATTTTTAAGCGTTGTCTATGATGTGAGTAATGTGCTATCCCGTAACACCAACTAGTCTTCCGCTGTATTGAGTTGTATAAATTTGGGGGTGTTACAGTTTGGTACCAGAGCTCTCGTTATAGAGAACGAATGATTTTTAAAACCAAGGTTTTGAATAAAACATTTCAAAATCTTTTACTAATAACATTTTTCTAAAAATGTCTAAAAATCTTTTGACTATAACGGTGCCGAAGAATTCCCGAGTTACCGACAATGCCAGACTGAGAAGTGTTATTTTAATATATATAACTTGGATTATATATATATGATGTAATTTTATTACATGATTGTTTGATGATTATTTTGATTTTTATACGAGGTATTTATACGACGTAGATTGTCACAAGTAACCCTAAATCTCCTAGTAAATTAATCGAAGCTATTCTCGTAGGAATTCTAGCTATCCTAGGTCTAAACCAAAATGTGGATATTTATGATCCCAACAAATGGTTGATATTCGTAGAAATGTAGATATTAGTTGATTGTGAAATTGAAAGAAGAATTGGCGAGATTAAATCTGATATCGATGTCATGACGATCTTTCCTTATAGAGTGGAGTTTGACAAAACGTTATCACCTGGAAAGATGTCATCTGATTCGTTGTCACCCAATTCTTAAATTGAAATTGAAAGGGTGAATGTTGCACTTGAGGCTGTCATTGGAACCATTACCCAAAGGCCTCATGCACTAATACCTTTCCGAGAAGTCTAAGTTGAATGATCAAGTCATTTCATATTAATGACTCATTTGATAATTGTTGTTGTAAGAGCTAATAGGATTGGAAATTAAGTGTTGATCATATCGAGCTTTTATTACTCTATTAAGGTTTATGAATAATATTGAAAGTATTGGAAAAAGAGGTAGGATATCGAATTGAGTATAAAAATGGTTAAAACTTGAATAAAGTAAAATTTAACCTGTATGGAATATGAGATTGTTAATAGAAGTCGTTAAGTTCTGTGATTAGATTATAAGGTTTTAAATGACTGTTAGTTTGTATTAAGGGTTGTTCCTAAGCCATTGTCGACTGACGAGGATGCCCAATGTCCAAGAAATAAATTGAAGAAATCTTCTTCTGAATTGGGACCGATGGATCTTCCGGGACAGGCAGGACACCTAATGACTCTTGTAGAATAGTATTCATTGTGGTATCTTTTAAAAATCCCTAACTTAACTGAGATATCAGTTGGTAGGATGAGTTCTGAGAATTGTATGACATAGTGACACGTAATGTGTTACGGTACAATTTGACTTGTTTGTGATTAATGAAAAGACTACCTTTGATTGCTAAATTCTACATGTATCGATAATATCTATCTTTTCTTGCTTCATCCTAATGTTCGCATTAGTGATGCAACCATTGAACAAGTACTCATCTTGAATTGAGTTGCGTTGTGAATTATTCTTTTTGACTGCCATCGAGATCATGAACCTCATGATTATTTGGCTAAAGCTCATTTCCTATCATATTGTAGTTAAGTTCTTGGTAAACAACTCTTCATCACTCTTTTGTAGATCACACATTGTTTTTATAAAGTTAAAACGGTATCCTTTGAGAAAATTTAATTTTCATCACAATAAGGATTATTCAAAGTGAGAATTATAAGTGATTGATATCAAAATGAAGTTGTATATGAAAAGCTTTGGGAAACTTAATTATTTTCATAACAAAGAAAATCTTTGTAAATTTATTCTTGATTCTTATCTAAGAATTAAGCATGAAAATGATTTTTACTGTAAACATGGATGATAAAATTTTGACGAACTGAGTATTGCATCGTTAATCTTGAAATTGTATATAGTTGCGCGCCTACATACAATTTAGAATGGACCATGCAAGACTGACTAGTAGTCACCATAAAACTAATGAATAAACACTACATTTTCTTTGAGGATTGTGAAATTTTAATGAGATCTGCAAGAAGTGAGAAATAAGGACATAATGTTAGAGACATCTACATATGTGCCTGTAGCATCTATTCTTCTGAGTCGAATTTACTCATCTGTGGAAATTGTCTTATTTGCCAATTGACAATTCTTTCTTGTCCAATTCTCCTGTAGTAAGATTCTTAGGAAAAGTATTTGATTATCGAATGTTGATACCCGACTGGATGTATCGACGTTCTTATCATTCCTTATGATTTGATTTCATTTGAATGACCTGGATAACGATCCGTGGAGCTTTCGAATGCGTACTCAAATTATGAAAACATGGGATATATTCATATTCGTTAAATGTTTTCATCTGTATCTGATTTGAAATTCTCTCGCGTAGATTATGTGTTGACATTACTCTTTTAATAGTAGTTGTGTCTCCATATATCCTTGATTAGTGAAGGATTATGAGTTATTATTAGTCTTTTGAGAAGTTCACATCTTATCGACGGCAATAAAACTGGAAAGTTGATAGTGCCGGTAAAATGGATTGATTGATTATGACATGACGACATTGTCTTAATTGATGGGAACTCGTGTAGAAATCCCCTAAAAGATAAGATGTTGATTATCAAAAGTGATCTAAATAATTCTTGATGGATGATCATATCCTGTATTTAGACTTGAAATTATACCGTGAATGGTTGTGAATTAGTTATAGATATTGTAATCTAGAAGAACCTAATATTAATTTATTAAAAGATGTTTATGATATCTGAAACTTTAGGAGGTATTTATTGGTGAATTACCTAAACTTTCGCCATTAAGGAAAATAGAAATTGGTATTGATTATATTCCCAGTGCTGCACCTGTGGCTTGTGCACTGTGCGTCAGCACCATCTAAATTAAAGAAATTACCGTACAACTGAGGGAGTTGTCGGAGAAAGATTTTATTATATCAAGCCTGTCATCCTGAAGAGCTATGGTGTTATCTTTCCTTATATTTATAGATTACTGTGACTGAGTAAATTGACAATCGAAAACGATATCCATAACTCGAAATGGAAGAATTGTTCGATCATTTACAAGGTTCTAGCAAATTTGATCCATAGCATGGTTATCATCAACTTCGCATCTGCGAAAGAGATTATCTATTCCAATCACTACATCCGGTGCTTGTAATGAACATTATGAGTTCCACGTGATGTCGTTTGGATTGACCAATGCACATGTAGCATTCATAAATTTGGTGAATCACGTGTGTAGGCTGTAATTTGATAAAGTTCATGCTCGTGATCATTCAGGACTATTTGTTTGTATATAAGAATAAGAATGAGTTAATAATTATTTATAGATTGCCATGAATTGGCCGAACAATTAAAAATTGTACCTTGAATATTTAACATAAGACTTAAGACTTAATACTTTACATGATTTGACTATGTGATTAAAAGGATAATGGAATATAAATTGACTCTTCAAAAATTAAGAGCCCTTTTAAGACTTTGGATTTTACCAAAAAGAAATGGAAATATGTTTTGACAAATGTTTTAACAAAGGATTTTAGAGGATTGTTCCCTTATACACAAACCATTTAATTAAACTTCTGTTTAGGGGTAAATGTTTGTGTATACCTCCAGATAACTTAAAAAAAGGATTGAGGAAAACCACTTAAACCATAACTTGAAATTTGAAACAACAAATTTTGCTTTTCAACTAAGAAAATTTTGACCAAAATATAAACAAAGATTTCTCGAACATTTTCGGATCTTATTTATTATTTTAATTATTTTCGATAAATCAATGAAAATCTCGTTAATTAAACTCAAATTTATTTTGAACATTTTATATAATTGGTCGAGCTAAGAAATTTAAAACTTTTTAGTTTACGCTTCATAAAAATTAAGTAATAATTATTTAATTAATCATAATAATTATCGACGCTTTAGACGTCGGATTGAGAGAAACTGATAAAGTTAATAGTTGAGACGAAGCTGAAACATAAAAGATATGAAGAAAGAATTTTGAATAAATACAGTTATGATATTTATTTCATCAGGAGAAAAGTGAACGTAATTACTGACGCATAATATAGAAAGAATATCTAAGTGAATTGTGGACATGATAATTATATCATCATGAGAAGTGAATATAGATACCGACACATTATGTATAAAATATAAAGAATCCATTAGGACGTGTTCCTTAATAATGAAGGTGCACAATAAATTGCCGAACGATATAAAAATAAACAATGTTTGTAAAAAGGATAATATAAATAGTGAAAGGTTTCACGGCTAGTGTGAACCATTAGAGTTGAGAAGCCGATAGCGTTAAAAGTCTTAAAGGCCACTTGTGATTGTCTAAATATGGAGATTGTGAGATATAGTTATGTTGGAATTTGTAAGTATAAGTATTATATGTATGTCATTTTTGACTAAAAGTATCCTTGTCTGAATAAGTTGTACTAATGACAATTATGAAGGCAGACATCGCCTCATACATTAGTAAACGTCTAGCTATTGCAAAGGTCATCATCTGGATTTAATTCGATTTGGGTCATCGTCGACAGACTAACCAAATCTGCTAATATCATTCTCGTTAATGATAAATGCAAAAGAGTTATGTAAACATAGCATGCCTGTATCGATCATCTATATCAAGATCCTCGCTTCGCATCGAATTTCTAGAGATTTGCTCAAAAATCATTGAGAACGAACCTTGATGAGAGTACTATGTACCACCCCAAATCGAAGGGACTAGGTAAAGTAACGATACAAAGTAATATAAGCGCTATTTTATGTTTGAATGAATGACCTTTGGTAATATACCATATAATCGTTTTCCTTTGGAAAGATTATCATTGAGAATCATCGTGTTAGGATTGAGATCGAATGTTGTTAGGATCTAAATCTTAGAGCATCTATAAGCAAGAGTTGAGATGGAGACATCCGACATACACCCATTGTGAGTTGGACATGTCTTTTAGGATTAAGGTTCCCTATGATGGCGAACCAAACCTTGCAAAATACCCGACCCGCGAGATCTGAAATGATTGCTGAAATTAGGATTTGATTATTGACAGCCGGTAGTGGGCAAGAGGTTATGTGAATGTGAAATGTAGATCTTGAAGTGCCAAATGGGTAGCGAAGTTATGTCACAATTTTTAACCTTGGAAAAATGAATTCATGATCTGACAAATCATGGGATATAAGTCCCCGTTGTTTGGGACCATTGAGATGATGTGAAAGATTGGTTTGAAAGGCATATAAGCTGGATCTACCCAAGGACTTCAAGAGATGCGTGAATTATGTTTCGTATATCGAACTTAATAAAATATCTATCAAGTGAGAATCTGATTATTCTTAGTAGAGTTTAGATCGGCGAAAAGTTGCATTCATCAGAAACCCGTGAACATCATGGATAGAGAAAGTAAGTCAACATTAAGCCTGATCTTATTCCCGTAGTTATGTTTGATGAAACTCGCGTATTGTAACGAATTGCACTTGTGAGAAAAGACCGAATGTGGAGGAAATACCCACATGGCTTCAACTCTATAAGAAGCGAGTAGTAAGGTAAGATGATCTTTGAGGACAAAGATCCTGTTTAGGGGTAAATACTGTGACAATCCGTCAATTTATGGTTGATATTTTATTCTCGAATATTATTTAAAAACATTATTTTAATGTTACAATATGAACTCACTTATTTTTGGGAAGAAATTTGGATTTACGTCTTGAAGTAGCATCGACTACGTCTAAACCGGAGGATTCAACGTTACGTGCTTACGTTTACATACACCGTCCTTGGTGACAGTCCGACATTTCAGAAAATAAATTTATCCGTGAATATTATTTTGGAGTTTTAAATTTGTGTTGCTTCATAAACTCACAAATTTACGAGAAGAGATTAGGACTTACGATTTTAATTTAACGTCCTTTACAACTAAACCGGAAACCTTAGGATTACGTATTTACGTTTTCAAACTCCGTTTTTGATGAGACAATATTTATTAGATTCGTTTTGTGCCTTTGATTCATAATTTATAAAAACGTTTTTCGTAAAACGACCCGAGGGCACGCAAATCGAGGAAACTAGAATCGAGGAATACCCGTAAATTAGCGGGATGGGACAAAACAAGTTTATCCCACCCCACTAATATGGGATGGCCCAAGCATGCCACATACCCATGTGTTGTCAAAGATTCACAAGGAAGCTTGTACACTTGTATCAAGCTTAACATTTAAGCTACCACATAACAAAAACTATCTAGCCAAAACCATTTACACATTTTCCCTCACATGCAATACCACTCTTATTCTCTCCTCCCTCTCTCTATCACTATAATTTCGTGTACCACCACCACTAAACACCCTAATTTGATCAAATTTAACCATAGAATCATATGTTATTCATACATATGATGAAGCCCTTTTGAAGCTCTATTGATTGGTGGTGATTTTAACATCCAAGGAGGAGATTTCATGAAGATCAAGAGCTGATTTCTCAAGGAGTCTACAAATATTTGGTGATCCTAGAAGTGGTGTTGATATCTTCATAAGATTGGTTACCCAAAACCAAGTCTTGTTCATCATCAATCCCATATTTTCATCAACTTGGTGGTATAAAGATTGTCCTCCTCATCTTCTTGTTATTTTGATTATGTAAACATGTATTTTATTTCCTATTGTATATGTATATGATGATTATATGATGATAAAAATGTTATGTGGGGATTTGGTGTTGATAAACATACTTGAAAAGGTGAAAAACTATAAGAACAAGGGTAAAATCTTGTTTAAAAATGTTGGCTGTATAAAACAGTAAAGAAACAGGTCATGAACTGATAAAATGATGAAGTAGAATTGATATACAGTAAGCTATGGGTCTTGTACACATGTGAGAGTTGGCCATGCAATGGAATCATTGTAATGAGTGAGATATGATCAAAACAAGTTTAAGATACAAATCTGAGTTCACTGTTTTGGACGATTTTTAGAAAATATTAGAAGATGATTCAACAGTAGCTATAAAATAGTTAAATGTAGCACATATCATGTAGTTTATGTGATAAAAATTTGAGCTTCTATCTCCATATAGAACTCAAGATATGGCAGTTTTGGTGAAAGTGAAGTTAAAAATCAGATATTTGGAAATAATGTTTATTAATATTATATAAGCACTCACATTATAATGTATAAAATGTAAAAATATAAACCCACTAACTTATAAAACTTATTTATATAAATATATAAAAGGTTAATTAAATGGGTAAATTATATAAATGGTGGTAAAATAATATTTATAAGTAATAAAAACTATAAACTTGATTTTTACGACTTTTTCGGCTATCGCCGTAAAATTAACGTTTTTCGTCAAATAAAACTTAGACGACCAAACCCGTCTAATGTAAAGTTAATAAAAGTCATATATTGATATATAGGTAACTAATACAAGTAAAAACCGATAAAACCCGAACTATAGGGCATACGGACATTAACGAGCTAAGTAAACATATTGGACTAATACTTGGACTAATACTTGGACTAATACTTGGGCTAATAATTAGACTAAATAAGATAAACACTCATAAAAAGAACTTATTGGGCTTAACCCATTTGGGCCCAACATGGAAAGTATACATACTGATAAAATAAGTATAACAAGGATTAAAACAAGTTAAGGAACTTATAATAAGTTTATTGGACTTAAAACACGTAAATAGATAAAACTAGTAAACTAGTGTAAAAGTTACCGACATATAACACTAAAATGAGTAAACGAGAATATGTAAACCCACTTGATCATCATATGTAAATAATCATCATATGTATACATAATTGTTATTTTTATAAAGTCATTGGACATGAGTCTAAGACGAGTATTATTTGTCTAGGTTTCCGTGATTGAAGCACGTACCGTACGTTCGAGTTGCCGATAACCCGCCTTCCCACATCAACGTGAGTTCATAGCCTCGCACTCTTTTAAATGTTTTTATAAATGTTTTATTAAACCCGCGAGGGAGATAACATGTTAGTTTTTATAAAATAGGACACCATTTGTCCCGATTGTTTGTTTATTGATTTTGGACCCGAATGATTGAGTGACCCGATTGTATGACCCAATAAATGATTAAAGGACCCGATAGATGAAATTAAATGGATTATTAAAGTTAGGTTATGTCACTAAAAGTCCCATTAGCATGAATTGTGAACTACCGGGAGTTGGTAGACGCTTATGCATTTAATAGTACTATTTGGGGACGATCACCCCAGTTCGCGCCTTGACGGTTGATCCCCGTCGTGCCACATTTATTGGTAAGCGAATTTATGTATGAGAAGATTTCCATAGCGTGACCTTTGTGACGACACGCTTCTTTAGATGGGCAAAATTGGTATCGGGTTAGCTACCCGTTGTTGGTTTAGTAAGGTAACAATGTCATGCGGCTTATAATAATCCAAACTAACGAAATAATACTAGACTTTCAGAATTACGATGTATTGCCTGACTAGCAATACTGGGTCATACTATTGATATTATGTTTGTGTTTTGGTTTTTATAACCATATTCATATAACGGTTTTTATTTAATCTATACAACGTTGCAAAACGTATTGTATGGTGTTTTTAACGATAATGATTCGTATAATGATTTTTAAGGCAAATGCCTATATTATGATTTTCGATAAGGATTTGTATAAAACGACTTTGGCTATTTTATGGCCTATTAAAATGATTTGTACAAAATGATTTTCAGTAATAATTTTATACTGATATTATATTGATGGATTATATTAAACTCAATGAATTCACTCGGCGTTATCGCTGACCTTTTCTTTTAACATGTTTTATCTCAGGTACTTGAAGGTAATTCTCGGGAAGACGACAAGAATTCATGGCCCGCACCTAAACTATATTTTCCATTCAAATACTTTGTAAAACTTTGTATGAAATAATATGACTTGGGACCGATGAAATTTTGATATTTATGAATGGAAATGATTTATTATTAAATGACGCGATTTTTAAGCGTTGTCTATGATGTGAGTAATGTGATATCCTGTAACACCAACTAGTCTTCCGTTGTATTGAGTTGTATAAATTTGGGGGTGTTACACTTGGGGCTGGCTTCAGTCCATACAAATCTTTGTAAAGTTTGTAGACATGATTTGGGTATTTACTACTCTCAAAACCAGGAGGTTGTTTGACCTAAACTTCTTCTTTTAGGTCACCATTTAGGAATGTACTTATGACATCTATTTAGTAGGTGGTGAAGTTCATGTAAGTGGCATATGCAAGGAAAATCCTATGGCTTCCATACGTGCAACTGGATCAAAAGTCTTATCAAAGTCAACACCAGTCTCTTGATTGAATCCTTGAGCCACCAGCCTAGCTTTATTTTTGGTTACCACATTGGTTTAATCCCTTTTGAGTTTATAAAACCATTTGGTACCTGTGGTTGATTTACCATATGGAAGAGCAGCCAATTTCAAGACTTTATTTCTTTCAAATTGATTTAGTTCTTCTTGCATGGCATCTACCCATCCAGGGTGAGAAAGTGCTTCAGAAATCTTTGTAGGTTCAATTTCTAAGAGAAAATCTTCAAATAGACATTCTCTAGGTGAAGCAACACTTAGTTTCTTTGCCATAGATATAGTGAGTCTACCTTCTCTAGGATTGCCTATTATGTTTACTAGTTGAATGTGACTATTTTTAGTCCAAGATTTTTGTAGAGCTGGTGAATAAGCACTGGTATCATGATAAGAGCTAGAGCTTGGAAGTCCATGACATGGAATTAGAGTTGGATTGGCTCTAGTGTCTACTGAAGGATATTCCATAGACAAAGGTTTAATCATTGGAGGACTATCCTCTTGTTCAAAAGAAATATCTCTAAGACCTAGTTCTCTTGAGATAACTGGAGTGTTTTGGACACAAGCCTTAGGTTGTTCATTAGTATATTCATTTGACGGATCATTTTGATCATTTGTGTGAGCTTGTTGATCATTTTGGTCATTTTAAGACTAATCATTTTGATCATTTTGAGACTGATCATTTTGGTCATTTTGAGACTGATCATTTTGATCCATTGATTGATAGCCATCAGTATTTGATACTAAAGGATTTCCTTTTGTAGGACTTGTCATATCTTCAAATGGATCAATATGAGGAACTGGATTGTTTGTTTGATATCTCTGAGAAGGTTTAGAGTGTTGAAATTCATCATATGGATAGTTGTGAGATTCATGAATATGAAGTTCATCATTTGATGGATTTGTAAACTTGAGAGCTTCAGAGCTTTCATTAAAGGTGATGTGAAAGGTTTCTTTAATACATTGTCTACTTGTGTTGAAGACTCTATATGCTTTAGAGTATCCAAGGAAGTAACCATCATCAGATTTTTCATCAAACTTACCAAGGTGATCCTTGTGATTGTGAATGAATACTGGACACCCAAACACATGTAAGAATGAGATGTTTGGAATTCTCCCCCTGAAGACTTCATAGGGAGTCTTTATGTTTATCTTCACAACGATGGATCTATTTTTAGTGTAGCAAGTAGTGGCTACAACATCAATCCAAAAATGTTTAGAGAGAGCAGATCTAACAAGCATTTTTCTTGCTGCTTCAAACAAAGTTCTGTTCCTTCTTTCAGCCACATCTTTTTGTTTAGGTGTGTTAGGAGATGAGAAATTTTGAGAAATTGCCTTGTCATCACAAAATTTGATCAGTGTGTGATCTCTGATTTCAGTGCCATTGTCAGTTAGGAGTTGTTTGACATAAGTCTCATTTTGATTTTCAACTCTTTTGATGAAAGACATAATGGCATTTGGTGCATGGCTTTTCTTTTTCAGAAATTATACCTAGGTGTACCTAGAGTACTCATCAACAATGAAAAGTGTATATTTTTCATGACAAATGGCCCTAGGTGAGAATGGGCCAAATAAGTCCATGTGAAATAGATGAAGACTTTTTTTGATTGAGAAAGTTTGTTTTGTTTTGAAACTGGCCCTATGATGCTTCCCTTTTTTCACATGCTGAGCATGGTTTGTCCTTGGAATAGACAAGTGAAGGGAGACCAATAACAAGATTTTTTTTTGCCAGCTGAGTAATTGTTTTGAAATTTAGATGTGAATGCCTCTTATGCCAAAGCATGTTGGTGATATTTGAAGCTCTAGCAAAGAAGCATGTCTCCTGAGTAGAGTTCAGGTTCATTAAATAAACATCTTTGACTTTGGGAGCAATCATCACATTTTCATGATTGGAATTGAAGATTGTACCTTTTTTGTCATCAAACAGGACTAGGTATTTTGCATCACAAAGTTGACTGATGCTGATGAGGTTATGCTTCAATCAATTTACATATGCTACCTTTGAGAAAACTATACCATTGCATATTACTAAGCCAAATCCTTTAATAGAAGCCGATGAGTTATCACCAAATACTACTTTAGGACCTGGTCCCTCCTTATACTTGTGCGGATGACTTTTGGTTCCAGTGATATGCCTTGAGCAGCAACTATCCAGGTACCAAATAGGCTTCCTGAGATCACACTACACAAGTTAAGGAAATGGTCAATTTTGTTTAGAAACCCACGTTTGATAGGTGGGTGTCTTAGATCTAGAAGTTTTTCTAGATCTAAAAGGTCCTTTTGATGAGGATGATGTATAGGATTTCTTAGAAGAAGAAGGAGAGGTTTGAATAGCATTTGCCTTTTTGGCCTGAAGGGCTTCACCTCTGCTAAAACACTCTATGATTGTGATCAGATGTAGTGTGGACATTGCTTCCACATGTTTCACAACATTTGGTAATAGAGTTTGGGTTCCTTGATTTGATCCCTCTTCTGAGAGAGATTACTCGATTATGTCCATGGTTGTCATGGTCACAACTTCCACAAATGTTGCATGTAGGGTAATAGTGACAGTCATCTGAATGATGATTGTTCATACCACAATGAACACATAATGTGAAAGGCATGTTTCGCCTGGAATGAGATGCCCCAATGTTATGAGCATCAGCACTAGTTTTAGCAAGCATGTACTCAGTATGTTCACAAGTGCGATGGTTAGTTCTCACATTTGGTACAATAAATCACTTTAAGGCAAGTTTCAGTGAGATGGTTGTTTAGACCACATAACTCACAAGCCCTTTTGAATTGTGTCTTGTATCTATAATGTGATGACTTTGAGGGTTCATCTCTGAATCGAGTTGGTGTTTGCTGTTGTCTGAGTTATAATTTAAGATCATTAATCTCTTGCATGACAAGAGACATTCTCTCATCTTCCTCAGATCTAGCATTCTTTAGTTTATTTGATGAAACTGAAGAAGTAGTTCCCATATGTGAACTTTCATCAAGAGCTGAAGAATTCTTTGATGTGTCAATTTTTACATGCTTGGGAGCACTACTTTTGTATGTTGTGTGAGACTTGATGATTGAGTGGATTGATTTTGGACCAGTAGAGGGTTCAGCACCAGCTAGTTTCTCCAAAGGAGGAAGTGGGGTGCTTACTAAAGTCTATGAATCATCATCTTAGTCATCTTCAGTAACTAAAGACTCAATAGGTGCTAATGAATCAACACTTGCATGAAACTCATAGAGAAGGATACGTCTAGTGGCATGGTTTGGTAAATTCTCTTCACTGATCTTACAATGTCAGGGATCAAGCTAGCTTCCTCATTAGAGGCTTTAACAAAGACAATATCATGAGAGTTGGTGCTAGAGGATCCTTTAGCACCAAGCATTTTCCTTTTTTGAGCAACAATTTGTTCATTGATGCATTGATTAACCCAATCAGAGTTTCTAAGAAATGATTTAACAATATCTTTTTCTTCTTTTAGTTCAACTCTTAAGGATTTGTTTTCATCAATGATTTCAGTGTTTAACTGTTGAAAAGTAAGTGAATCAATTTTAGCCTTTTTTAGCTCTATTAACTTACTTTCATGATCTTCAAGTTTAAGAACAATTTTATGATATTTTTCAAGAAGATTGTTTCTTTGTTCTTCAACAAATTTTAGATCAATACACAGGTAATCAAAGACAAATTTAATGTCATCCTTATCTTCTAATTCAAGAAGAGTTTGTAACTTTTTTATTTTGATATTGACCCATTCACCATTTCTAGCACTTTCTTTGGCCACAACATTTGAGTTTGAGCTTTCATCATCAGCAAGTGCCATCAGCACTTTCACATTCAACATTTCATCATCATCTGCAGACACTTCCTCTTAATCCTATTCATAGGATTCAACAATGAGTCCCTTATTCTCTTCTTGTTTGGTAGGCTTTGAAGATGAACTTTCAGTGCTCATGAGAGCCAGTCATGAAGTTCCTCTTGAAGGACTTGGCCAGAAGAGCTCTTTCATGAAATTCCTCTTGAAGGACATTCAAATATTCCTGACTAGTTCTTGTGTCTTCTTCATCATCAGGACTATCAAGGTAGTCCTGAATGACAGCTTCATTGAAGAAGGCTGTTGACAAGGGTGTAGCAATTGTTAGTGTTTTACTCTTGCTGGAGCCTTCATCAATCCTATCAACTAGGTTTTCTACATATTTTAGTTTTCCAAAAAGAGAAGCTAGATCACAATCTTTAATGTGATTAGCATTTCTCAAGCTCTGACAAAAACTAAGCCACTTCTTTGGCAATGCATTAACAAAAACTGTGTTGATTTCTAGTTTTGAAAGTTCAACACCATCATTTACCAATTCATTCATCAGAGCTTTATATCTGGTGAAGGTTTGAGTAAGGGTTTCCCCTTCTTTGTTTTTGAAGGTGTTGTATTGAAGCTTTAAATCCATTATTCGTGTTTCTTTCGCATCAGAGGGTCCCTCATGATACAATATAAGGTCCTCCCATGTAAATTTAGCTGTTTTACAATTCAAAACAGAATTCATTTGATCATCTGGAAGCACGGACATGATGAGACTTTTGAGATGCTGATCAAGGTTAGCGGCTTTTCTCTCATCAGCAGTCTATTGTGCTACAGGTTTTATATTGTCCCCAACCATGGGAACAAATGGACCATTCTTAATGATTCCAAAGAACTGGAGTTCGATTCCAGTCATGTGGACAAGGAACCTTTTCTTACAATTTGTGAAGTTGGACACTTCTAGAACAGGAGCAGCATTGAGTGCGCCACCTCTATATTCTAGGGTTGGTGGTATAACTTGAATCATGTTAGATCTTGATTTAAAAAAACTTAAAATGAGCAGTTTAATGAAATTAAGAGGTTTTATAAATCATACTGCTCTTAAACCACTTGTTGGTTCCGTTTAACTCGTTATTAGTTATCAACCTTAAGTAGTAACTTGTTAATAATATTCAATTGTGTTGTTTTATCAATTTATAAGAACTAAAAACAAATAAAACAACAATACCAAATACTTTTCAACGTATAAACTTTTATTAAAACTCAATAAAGAATCTATAACCCACTTTGTTTACGGAATAACAAAGTGGTTGAATGATAATGTGGGGTGATCTCCTCTACTTAAACTTTTAACCAAAGTTAAGAGTTTAAGTCTTAACCAAAACTTTTATATGCTTTTCGCTATATGGTTTGGTTAATGTTGAGAGAAATGGCTGTTAGAAGATTGCTATCTTTCTAATCCAAAGGTTAGCCATTCCTCTCCCTTATTCACTCCTTATATAGGAGAAGCATATTAGGGTTTAAATTCACATGTTTCTACGCATGTCTTATCCAGTGGGTGGTTGAGGCCCATGCTGGATAAATAGTACATCGTACAAATAAACTAATCTAAAAAAAGATAAAGGTTGTACTTATAGCTAACAATACAAGCAACCTTTCCTACTTTGACTTAGAGTAAATCTTTTCCCGCCTAATGTAAACCTTCAGAATACTAAAGTGTCTTCAGTATCCTAAAGGAGATCATCATCATTGAGTTTGGTATTGTCAAGCCAAACTAAATTGAAAAATCTTTTTCAGGACTTGTTCTTCAGCAACTAGATCGCCTAGTTCTTGAAGCAAAGACTCCTCTGTCTTCTAAGTTCTTTGGAAGAGGAAAGCCGAACATTCTTCAACAAAACATTCTTCAGTAGGAATCTTTGTTCCTCAGGTCATGCTTCACAAGATTCACCTTTCTGCTGAACATGAAACACTTAGGGGGATTTTATATCAAATCTTAGAGTTTCTTCAGGGGTTAGTAAATACTAACCCAAGAATATGATTTTGATGAAGCATATAAGACCAGATACTCAGCTCACCTATAGCTTTGAGAAGCACTATGATCTTGGAGATGTGTAATGGTGGCTGGATAAGATAAATATAATGGTTGATGGTGTTAGTAAGTACTAACATGTTCTGAAGTAGAAGATGAACATCAAAGGTCTTCAGGTTTATTGAAACATTTGAGAATGAGTGAAAAGATTAGTATAAATTAATTTATAAGTTACCAAGGTTGGGCAGTGGATACAAACTAGACGAAATGTTAGTCGATGAAATGATGAGACAACCTATTTTTTTGTCAAGGCACGAGGATGTAAGATGGTGTAGTTGGAAGGATTGGTAATGTAACTTATAGATTGTGATTGTCTTGGGAATCGATAAGTGTGTATGACACATTCCATATGTCAAATTTGGAAAAATGGATGGCTGATGCATATTCCATGTATGAAGGATGGATATTCCCTTCTGTTCGCTGAGAATGAGTTTGAATTTGAAAGTAAATCTCGGGAAGAGATTTCTATTAGGAGAAGATATTGTGACAACTAGGGTTTTGACGAGTTAGTTGTCACCCTTTCAACTCCAGTTATGTGTTAGTATGTGTGACCAATATGTTTTATGTGTTGTTATAAGTGAATTGGTGATTGAGAACGAATGTAATGAAATGCATGATGTGTAAATCATGGTACAAGTTGGTAATGAAATAAAATCACAAATGAACTGCGTGAAAGTTCAAGTATCTTTTTTACAAGATTTCATGTATGTATCGTAGGTTATATATATGTATTATGTATATATTATATTATTAGGATAGGTTATAAAGTTACTTTCCATAACTAGAAACTTTTAGAGACGAAGGTTAGTTTAGAAATCGCGTAAAAAGTCGAAGAATTAACGTAAGACTTTCGGGTTTTAGCCCAGTAGTGACCCGAAGGTAATGTTTAGTTTTATTAATGATTAAACAATAATAAGAATGGTAAAAATCAGATCTTAAGGTGGCGGGCTTGGGTTTTGGTTGGCTAAAGGGAAGGAAAAAGGGGGCAATGCAAAAAGGCCTAAAAATAGGCCCAGTGGACTTGTATTGTATTAGGGTGCTTAGGGAAATTACCAAATTCATATTTTTGACCAAAAGATCATATTTTTCTTCCCTCTAGTCTCTCTTGGCCGAAATCCATCAATGGTGGAATTAGGGTTTCATCAAAAATGTATGTAAGGAATAATGTATTTATAAGTTACTCTTGGTCATATAGCAGTTTCTACTGGAGTACTTCGTTCCTCCTGGTCGTATTATAAAGTTGAAAGATGATTATAGAAGATATGATCAAGGAAGACTGTAGAAGATAAGATCAAATATTTAGTATTCCTATTCATATGGAAAGTATTAAATATACTGATTATGATGAGGAGGTTACAAGATTATTTAGGAAATAATTAAATGGTATTAATGTATAATACTTCGGCAAGTATTAATTATGTTTTAACCACCTAGGACCCCTTGCACTATAAAAGGAGGTAATAGGGTGTAGAGATGAACACACTTCCACACACACATATTCTCTACATATTTCTCTCATTGTTTGTTATAGCTTCAAGGTTGTAAACCATATCACTATTTAGAGTGATCGTATAAATATATTGAGGCTTGAACGTTTGGTTATTTCTATTGTTCTTCTTATATAAAGATTGGTTTCCGCATAGTCTTTGTATTGTGATCAAGGTTTCAAAGATCCTTCAACAAGAAAACCCAACAAGTGGTATCAGAGACTCTTTGAGAAGCTTTCATTGAGAAGAACAAGATTTCTACATCGGTGTTGCTGAAGAAGACATGGCGTGCAGAACTTCAATTCCAGACAATAAGGTAATCCTTATGACAGAATCTGAAGTTAGAGAATATAATGCTAAATTAAAGAATAAAATGCATGCTTATAACAACTATGACGTAGTAATTAGTTGTTCTGAAAATTGTGAACAAAAATATGTTGATCTTCAAAAACAATGTTCTAATTTAGATGCTCAAAATGATAAATATTTCTTAGAAGTTCAGTCATACAAAAGAGCTCTAATAACTTTGGAACAACAGAAAAAGTGGTTTCAAAATAGTCAATTAGAGTATGAAGATAATATTAGGGTATTAAGTATTGACTTAGAAAATACAACTAATCTATTGACATATTCTGAAAAGCTTAATACTGAGGTAAATAAAGAGAAGCAGGACCTACAAACTAAACTAGATAATGCTTTGGCTAGGTTTGATAAATGGAAAAATTAATCTAAAAACATAGTCAAATTAGTAGATAGCTCTATGTCTGATAGAACCAAAATGGGCTTAGGATTTGAAAACTATCTAGGGCCAAATGATGTTTTTGACTCCTCTTTGTCTAGTGTGTTTGATACTAACCCTGAAGATGTGGAGGGTAGGCATGTTTTCAATAGGTATAAACCAGCTACAGAGATACATGCTGTTCCTCCACCTCTCACAAGGACATACATGCCTACCTCAGACCACTCTGACTTTGATGAATCACAAATTCCATATGGTACAAGGTCCACTGGCTCAATTGAAACTACTTCTGTGTCTAATGACTCTGTCTCTTGTAACTCTAGTGACAAGTCTTTAGAACCTAAGACCAATGACCTTGACTCTTTTGAGTCTGGCTCCAATGTTGATACACTTGACTTTGTGCCTGATCCTGTTATAATTGAACTTATGACTAGTAAATATGTCTCATGTAAGTCTACCTTTAGTGATGAATCACCTAAGTTCTATCCTCAATCTGCTTGTACTAAAAATGAAAGTAATAGAAAATCAGATAATCCAAGGAAAAACAATAAGAGTCCTAGAGGTAATTAAAGAGGTTGGAATGGCATGATGACTCATAAATTAGGTGATAACTTTGTGTTTAAAAATAAGGCTTGATATGTGTGTGGTAGTTTTGATCACTTGCAATATACTTGTAAACATAGGAGAAAGATTAGTGATCAACAACAAGTTAAACCGGTATGGAATAACTCAAGACGAGTGAATCACAAGAACTTTGGTAGAGTTTTTCACCCCAATCATAAAAATAACATAATTCCACAACCAAGATGTTTTAACAATGTCAAAGGTAGAAGGGTTGAGTCTGCTCGGTCCAAAACAAAGGTTAATATTGTTAAGGCCTTAGCCCGGTGGGTTTGGAAAACTACACAAGATGGTTTACAACATGTCTCTAAATCAAATAGTGTATCAAAAACCATAACAAGATATGACTATGTTGATGTTTTTGGAAGATTCAAGTCTGTCTTAGCTTGGGACTTTCATAAACACTAATCTTTGTTTAGTTTGTGTTTATTTCAGCAAGTGTGATTATAAATTACTATGTTTTGTATTTTATATATTTGTGTGAACTACTTTTTTGCACGAAAAGAGAAGTTTAAAAAAAATCCTTGATGGTGAATACTTTGCTCTGTTTGAGGGGAGGTTTTAGCTTAACGGGAGCCTTGTTGTATGTATAACCGTGTATATTTTTGTGTTTTTCTGTCTAAGCAATTTTGTAGATTGACATTGGTGTTGGTGGAAATGGTTACTCCTAGTAGAACTAAGTTGCTCCTAGTCGACCAATGGTTCCTCCTGGTTGAACTCATCCTGCTTCTGGTGGACCATTGTTCTTCCTGATGCATTCTACGTTCCTGCTGGTTGACTCATAGTCTTTGACTAGTTATAAAAAAATATAAAAAAATAGAAACTTTCGAATCAAAATACCTTTGTATATATTTCACTTTTTGGGTTGTTTCTGTTTGGTACTTAAGTGTTGGCTGCCCCCCCCCCCCCCCCACACACACACACAACAAATGGTGCTCAACTCACCATGCTTCACAGACAAGAAAGAGTTGATTCACCATGAGGGTATGGCTCTGGTGTGATTCTCAAATCCGTTGATGGTTGCTAGTTTACCTAAAATTGGATGGTTTTCACTTGCCTTGGTCCTAGACTGAAAAGTGGCTAGTCCAAGGGGGTACGGCTCTTGGTAAAGACTCATATCAAATCCATTGATAGATGTAATAACTTGCTCAAAGCTATAGGGTTTTCATCTCACCGATGCTTTATTGCTAAGCGTTGGCTAGTCCGGAAGGGTACGGCTTCTGTTAAAGACTTTAATTAAATCCGTTGAAGGCTATGATGGTTTGCCTAAAATCATCAGGGTAATCCAACTCACCTATGATTCACCTTCCAAGAGTTGGACTGGGTACTAGTCTCCCAGTGTGATGTCATGATTCCACCAAAAGGCTAGCTAGCCCAAGAGTGAGTAGCTACTTGGTAAAGGCTTATCAATTTTGCTCTTGTTGCTGTCAAGATTCAACATGTGCAGCTGTTTTCAAGCTTTAAAATAGTTCAGCAATTAGTGTATTAGCAACTACTTTTGTGTTTCTTCTGGTGTTATCAACTGATATTGTTGCTGTTGTGGTTCATATTCCAATCCTCATGCTTATTGGTGGCACATCTACTTGGAAACTTGAACTTAACCAGGTTAAATTCAAGTTTAGGGGAGGATTGTAAGGAATAATGTATTTAGAAGTCACTCCTGGTCATATAGCAGTTCCTACTGGAGTAATTCGTTCCTCCTGGTCGTATTATAAAGTTGAAAGATGATTATAGAAGATATGATCAAGGAAGATTGAAGAAGATAAGATCAAATATTTAATCTTCCTATTCATATGGAAAGTATTAAATATATTGATTAGGATGAGGAGGTTACAAGATTATTTAGGAAATAATTAAATAGTATTAATGTATAATACTTAGGCAAGTATTAATTATGTTGTAACCACCTAGGACCCCTTACACTATAAAAGGAGGTCCTAGGGTGTAAAGATGAACACACTTCTACACACACACATTCTCTACACATTTATCTCATTGTTTGTTATAGCTTCAAGGTTGTAAAACCCTATCACTATTAAGAGTGATTATATTAATATATTGAGGCTTAGATGTTTGGTTATTTCTATTGTTCTTCTTATATATAAATATTGGTTTCCGCACACTCTTTGTATTGTCATCAAGGCTTCAAAGATCCTTCAAGAAATAAAACAAACAATGTAAGATTTGTAGTCATTGGAGATCTATAGGTTGGTCAAAACCTTTGTGCAAAATTAAGAGTCCAAACTGTCCTCATGACAGCGGGTTTTCAATTTTAGTTTGGGGATGTTTGGGGTACTTAAAAATTGAAATAGACCTTAGGATAATTATTAGGGCTTATTCATATATTTTGTGAGTCTCGTTTTAAAGGATAAGTCAAATGGAGTTGGTTAAGGTTGTCTGTTAGGGTGAAACATTTGGGTATGATTTTCGTTAGAAAACTGGATATGTAAAAGTATATACATACATATCAGGGGTTTAAATTGGGTCTTAAACTTTGGAAAAATTAGGGGATATACCTAAGACATGTAAGGTAATAGGGTTTTGATTACAGAGAGGGGTCATTAGTCTAAGTAACGTATCTACTCACGTTTTGGAGCACTAGAATCATGCATGTTTTGAGTAAAACGGGAATGGATTGAGATATGAGAATAACTAGTGTAATGAGCACCTAGAGGGTTAAAGTTGAGTTGATGTTATGATAGATACTAGTTTAACCATCGTATAGGTTGTTACATTGAGGTTGGGAGTTTATCCTAAATCAATGTTGACGTATGTGTTATGAATGTGCTATAGATATTCGTTGGTTTGAGCGGACATTTGAATTGCTAGCGCAAGGTGAGTTTCATAGTCCCATATCCTTAAAAAAAAATCCAGTTGGGATGGAAATGATGCTAGTATGTTTTTTATACTAAATTCCTTGAATGATAAATGTATGGACATTACTTGTAATGTTACATGGTTACTTGAGTGAAATTGCATTATGTGGGGACATTAAATAGCGTTCGTGGAAACTCATGATGGAGACGTCTAATTAACGTTCGTAAAACTCATCATGGGGACGCCGATTAACGTCCGTAAAACCTAGTGAGGAAAGGCCTATGGATCGGGAGAGCATTCCGTCTTTATATATGTATTTAATACGTGAGCTTTGATGCTTGATACTTGATGTTATGATGCCTGATACTTGATGTTATGAAGCTTGATGCTAGATGGGAGTTGCTTGCAAGTTGCTTGCATGATGTATGGTAGTAATAATGTCCATATCTTGATAAAACGATAATTAAACTGATTTGTTTTATCACATCTATAATTTATTATAAGGGTTTATTTAGTGTGCTAAACCCCTGACTCTCACCAACTTTATGTTGACGTATTTTATCATCATTTTTAGGTTTGCTTAGCGGTGATAGAAGCTTTAGAGAGCAAAGGATTAGAGAGACCGTAGGCTTGCATTGCGGCGTTCATGTTTACTTGTTTTATTGATGTTTGTGCAATGTATGAGATTGTTGTATATTTTTGGCGTTGTCATAACATGCTTTATTATTATATGTCATGTTTTAGTTCTCTTTATTGTGACACCTTGTGTTGATGCTCATAAAATACAACTCGCATTTCCGTCAAGACGAGGTGTTACACATAGCTCATTTAATCTTGCACTAACAGAACCGAAAGATCATCCAGTCACATACTCACATTTAAATTTTTTTTAGATTACGAAAAATTCCGTTTCCTATATAGTGTAGTAATTATCTTGCTCCGAGAAAATGAAAAAAAAAAGTCCGAATCTATGGAATGGACTTAACTCGATTAATAA
This sequence comes from Glebionis coronaria, assembly GCA_025667525.1. Taxonomy (NCBI): domain Eukaryota; kingdom Viridiplantae; phylum Streptophyta; class Magnoliopsida; order Asterales; family Asteraceae; genus Glebionis; species Glebionis coronaria. The sequence continues at coordinate 352,227 of JANFOE010000773.1, forward strand.
TCTGATCACCCTATAAAATATATGGATGTCTATTTGAGGATGTTAATAAAATATAATATATTTGGTTGACAATATTATTTTTTCAAGTGAAAGTGTTTGTGTAAATTAATTAGTATCATGTTGATGAGTTGTTCACCCACTTATTATTATAGCAACTCAAACTCAATTTACTCAAATATTTTATTATACAATATATACCATTGACCTTTAAATAATGTTTGACATTTTAGATATGCAATATTTATCGTAAGCCAAAGTCAACCGTACTTACATATCATCATCTTGGTTTCCATAAGTAGCATTTGACTTCTTTTTTTCTTCCTCTTTTCTAATCATAATAAAAAAAACAAAACAACCGTTCAACGAAGTTAAACTCTAGACCCTTCTGTATCTTCAAGATTTTGCTAAAAATAAAAAAAATTATTCCATAACCAGTTTGGTTGACACAGTTAAGGAATTCACGATCTAAGTTTTGTTTCTTATTATTATTATTATTATTATTATTATTATTTATTATTTTTTATTTCAAACGGACTTTATTGATTAATCACAAAAAATTAGAAGGGAGTCGAGAAACAAGTTGCGCTCCCACCCTTTTTTGAATATAAAAACCAGGTCCAGAAAATAGAAAAATACCACTCCTAACATTATTATTTATTATTATTATTATTATTAAACCATCACTTTTATTAGAAACAAAAAGGGATTTACAATAAATTGGATGGGAGTCGAGATACTATCTGCGCTCCCACCCCTTTAGCAATGGTAAAACCTATTCTATGAAAAATATGTACAGCAGCGCGCGCTCCAATGTCTTGAGCCTTTGAAAATCTCTGAATCCGCTTCAGCAACGCAACTGCATCTTCCTGTAACTCCCCTAAAGAAGAAAAGGAGAAAGGAAGAAACCCATATCCGAGAGCTGCACACTTAGCCAAATACATGCATCGTTTACGTTGTGCAGCATCAATCACAGCTCGGCCAGGTACAAAGTCATTCATCCCCGTACGAGTCAAAGGAGAAGAACCAGTCAGATCAACACACACATCTTTACCTCCATCCCAGGAATAAAACAAAATATCTGTCGGACGTAGGACATTATCAGGTCCACCATCTAATCCAATATTAACTTCCTTTCCGACAGATATCCCTGAACGGTAACATATGTCAGCAAGAGTATCACGAACCAAATTGTGACGATGCTTAATCCCAACGATGCCAGCACACGATACGGCATGATCCCCAAATATATCCCCATCAAAAACCCTAGAACAAGCTGAACAGGGCTTCAAAACAGAGAACAGGGGAATACCTAAGTGATAGCACAAAACACATCGATAAGACCTCCCATTCATAGTCTGACCTAATCCGGAGATAGGAACCGTCCTAAGCCAGTCAGACGTATGATCCTCCCTTTGAGATGCCCATAAAGCCAACTGACGAGCAGATAAAGCGAAAGTGGATTCATCATTCTTAATAACCCGAGCAAAATATATCTGAAATCCCACTCTTTAGCCGCGATATATTATTTATTATTATTATTATTATTTTTATTGTAACATCACTTTATTAGAATAATAGGATTTACAAAAGGTTATTATTATTATTATTATTATAATTATTATTATTTATTTTTATAAGACATCACTTTATTAGAATAATAGGATTTACAAAAAGTTATTATTATTATTATTATTATAAATCTCACTTCATTAGAATAATATAATTTACATGAAATTAGTGGGAAGCCGAGATACTATCTGGGCTCACACGTCTTTAGCAATATCGAAATTATTATTATTATTATTATTATTTATTTTATTTTTTTATTTTTTTTCATTATTATTATTATTATTATTATTATTATTATTACTTTTAATTATAAACATCATTTTATTTAAAATTGTAAGATTTACAAAAAGTTAATAAAATCATTATTATAAATATTATATTATTATTATTCTTATTAAAATATTTTTAGTACTATCATAAAATTATTTTATGAAAAAACTGAAATAATTTAAATTATTATTATTTTTATTGTTTTTATAACATCACACTGCTTTAAAAAATCAAAAGGTTTGCAAAACATTAGTGGAAAGCTAAAATACAATATGTGCTCTCACCTTTTAAATTATACTAGCAAAATCAATTATATTCAAGATATTAACATCAACCCTCGCCTCAATACTTTGAGTCATGAAGAATTATCAAATCCGGTTAGCAATCCTTACCCCAATTATTATTATTATTATTATTATTATTATTATTATTATTATTATTATTATAATTATTTATTATTATTATTATACCATCACTTTATTATTATTATTATTATTATTAATTTTTTTATTTTTTATTTTTTATTTTTTTTATTATTATTATTATTTATATTAATTTTAATAGAATAATAGGAATTACAAGAAGTTAGTGGAAAACCGAGATAACTATCTGGGCTCCCACCCCTTTAGCTATAGCAAAACTAATCCTATTAAAAATATGAACAGCGGCACGCGCTCCGATGTCTTGAGTTACGGAGAACTTCTGGATCCGCTTCGGTAAAACCACATCATCCTTCTCTAATTCACCAAGCGAAGAAAACGAGAAGGGGAAAAAACCATATCCAATATCTGAACACTTAGACTCGTACTTGACGCGTTTATGATGTGCAGCATCGATCACAGCATGACCCGGCACAAAATCAACCATTCCAGTTTGCGTCAAAGGGGAGGATCCTGTTAAATACACACAAACATCAAGCCCTTTATCCCACGAGTAGAGTAACGTATTTGCTGGTCGTAAGAATTATTATTATTTTTATTATTATTTTATAATTTTTTTTAATTTTTTTTTTATTATTATTATTATTATTATTTTTAATTTAAAAAACGAACTTTATTTATTAATAACACAAAATTGGAAGGGAGTCGAGAAACAAGTTGCGCTCCTACCCCTTTATGGATGCAAAAACTAAGTCTAGAAATAGAAAAATACCACTCCTAACATCATTAGAATGACAAACAGATAAGCGCTTAAGGCGCGAAAGAGTAACCAAGGCTTCCTCGTCAAGTTCCCCAAAAGTAGAGAAAGCAAAAGGGATGAACGAGTAACCATGCTCTACACAAATAGAATAATACTCCATCCTCTTCTTCTGAACTGCAGCCGCAAAGCAACCGCGGGGACCCAAGAATCCAAACCAGCACTTGCAAACGGAGAGACACCCGTAACATCCAAGCAAGCGTCTTTGCCTTAGGACCAATTATGTAACGATAAATCCGTTGGATGAAGGTCTCGTCCATCAGCTGAAAGAAATCCCACACAGGCCTCTTTCCGCACAGAAACACCAACTCTGGAATAGATATCAAACAAAATATGCCGAAACTTCACCCCCACCTCACTAGAGCAGTGAACAGCATGGTCACCCCACTGGTCCATCCGATGCACGTGGCAACTCGAACAAGAAGATCCATCAGGAAACAAAGGAACCGCCAAACAATAACACCCGACATCCTCAGCACACAAGACCCCAAGACCTCCAAGTCTAATGGGCAGAGTGGCAAGCCGCCACTGCCAATCTCCAAAACCGGGGCCTGAACCAGTAACAATCAACTCCAAAGAAGAACTCAAGGCCTGATCAAACTGACACCTAGCATCACCAAGAACCCCAAGAGGGCACGTCCTCAAAGCAAAAACTAACTTCGCAACCCCCGCATAATTGCGAAGAAGAAGAAGCTCACACTGTGGGTCATCAAGCCTGCGGATAGCATTCAGCAGGGAAATGGACTTGGAAACTCGACGCATGACAAAATCACAAGAAAACTCATGGTCCCTGTTGGGAATATTGTTAAGTGTCAAGTACCATCAGTGTAATTTAAGTATTGTTAGTATCTTTCAAGTACCGTTAGTGTTAACGCGATACATAGTAAGTACTGCTACTTATAAAGTAAGTAGTGCTATATTGATTAGGACGAATATATCTTTGTATAAGATATGTCATAGTGATAGTTAGAGTATATCATATGTGATATACTTAATAGTTAGAATATTTATAATATATCCTCTGTGATATACTTATCTTTATAAAATATTCTAAGGTTTCTGGGGTTCCTTACTCTATAAAAGGAACATAGGTACGATGACTAATAAGTGTCAAAACACTTATCCTTTTACCACTTATTTCCAATAATAACAAGACCAAAACGTGTATTTTATTTCGTAAAAGTCGGAATTATGCGTGGTTTGTGTTTTTATTGTGTTTTAGGACCAAAATATGAAAAAGGAAGAAAACACGGGCTTTCACGGGCTTTTATCGAAGAAAACGAGAAAAGACGAAGTTAAGAGATCAAGAGTGCTTAAAGAACGGATGTCCAAGACCTATTCTGAAGATTTATCGAAGAAAAAGTCTAAAGACGGAAGTTTAATGAAGTCGAAGAACTCAAGTCTAAATTATAGAAGAAAATTATTAAGACAAGTTCAAATCCCGAGACGACGTCGAGAAAAGACAAAGAATTAAATCGAATCAAGAAGAAAAGAAAGAAGGAAGCACACCACACATGCACTTCCCACTTAGCCTATAAATACCCTCCTAATCACATTAGGAGGGGGTTAGCTAGTTTTAGTTTTTGATTTTCCTTTCTAGTTTTTAGAGAGAGAAAGTTCCCAACTTTCTCTCACTAAGTTTTTCATCTTTTCTTTCTTTTAATCTTTCAAGTTTAAGCTTTTTGTATTTTGATTTCATTAATCAAGTTCAAGTTTAAGTATTAGTTCTTTAATCTCTTTTCAAATTTCTTGGTTTACCTTAATCTTTGATCCAAGTATTCCATTTCATATGGTTTTAGTGATTTGATGAGTTCGTGATAAAAAGATTAATTTTTCTCTTCTTACATAAACTCTCATACGTATAAGCTATGGGATCTTGATGCTTATTGGCTTATTCGATTGTTGTGGCTTATTTACTTTTAAATTTTCCTAAAAGATTTATTGTTTTATGTTCGGTTTATTAAGTCGCGAGTGTAGTATTCATAAAAGTTTCGAATTTGTGCTTATCTACTATCTTCCAAGTTGTTAAGTGCTTTTTGGTGACTGATTATTCGTTTAAGCTTATTTACTTGTTGGACGCCATTTCCATCTCAGAAGGTTTTACTTGGTCACGATCACTTGGCTTCGATCGCATAGATTGCGAGCTGTTGTTGTTTCCCTGGTACGATCACACTCCACGATCAATCACTACGATCTCGTGGGTGCGATGGGGTGTCACAGTCCTTGAATACGATCGCATTGATTGCGATCTGTTTGGTTACGATCAGGCCACGATCCTGACCACGATCCACTTGTTGCGATCGTGGTTGCGATCGAGGAGCACGATCACGTTACTCATCGCACTGCTGAGTGCGATCTAATCCCTTTTTTGTGATCGCATTGAGTGCGATCGTTGGACACGATCCATCTTACTAATTGGGTACGATTGCTTTGCGATCTGCTGTTGTTTTAATTTCCTTAGACTTTTAAATTTAATCTTTCCCGCTCTTTTGTCTTAGTTTATTTTAATCAAGTTTTTAAGTTTTAATTTTCAAAGATTGCACATTTTTATTTGTAGTTTAATTTTTAAAAGCTTTCACTTTACTCAACGACAACTTAATTACTTGCATTTTAGTTTAAAAATAGATAATCAAACGCATCCTCTTGTTTTCCAAAAGACAATTGAGTCGCACTAATTAACGGTAATCAATTCGAAGAGACTTGGATCAACGAACTTTCATAACTAAGTAAAATCTAGTTATTAAATGGCGCCGTTGCCGGCTCTTTTCGTTAAGATTAACGGTTTTTAGTGAGAGACGTGTTGCATTTTGGAGATCCGTTCTTTTAGGAACGTTATTTTCTTGCTAAAGATTTTCAAAAATCCATAAAAATTTAAAAACTTTTCAAAAATACAAAAACATTGAAAAATCATAAAAAGCAATTCTTTTCCTAAGGTTTTGCCCCAAAAAGATTATATAGATATTCTCTCTGTATATTTTTCTTCTGCAGGTGTATGCGTACTAGATCTTCAAATTATTCTGAGCCCGAGACTCGTGAAGATTTAGATATGGCTGGTGTTCATAACAACAATAATAACCCACCTATACCCAATTTGAATAACAATAACAACAACCACAATGCTCCCCTACCTGATTTACGAACAATGGAGGAACTGTGTCAACCCACCATGAACGGACGCGGAGGACCGATTGCGCCGATGCAAATCACGGCTCCTGAATTTTCGTTGAAGCATCACATGATCCAACAAGTTCAAAACGCTTGCCCGTTTAGCGGATTACCGGATGATGATGCCAACAAACATCTCGACTAGTTCATTACCGTCACTCAAAGGATGAAGTTGGTGCTTCCATGGATTTTATTCGCCTTCACCTCTTTCCACACACTTTATCACATCATGCCGAAAGATGGTTTGATCGTCTCCCCAAAAACTCAATTCAAACATGGGATGACATGACTCAAAAATTTTTGTCGCGCTATTTTCCACCATCCATGGTCACTAGTCTCCGTAACCAAATCAGTGGATTCACACAAGAACCTGATGAGTCACTTTTCAATGCTTGGGAACGCTATAATGTCTTGATCGACCGTTGTCCAAACCATAACATGCTCCCTGTTACTTTGATTGATACTTTCTATAATGGTCTAACTTTTCGTGATCGTGATACGATTAATGCTGCCGCCGGTGGTACATTCATGAAGAGACGACATGAGGAGTGTAGAGAGCTGATAGAGAACATGACCACTCACCACAAAAATTGGGATTCATCTGCATCGTCAAGGAAAAACCAGAGGGCCAATGTTTCATCTACATTATCTAACCCAGAGCTCACCGAACTTACCCGTCAAATAGCTGTGATGAACAAAAACTTCTTAACCATGGCTACAAACCAATTTCAACAAGCCAAAGCTATTGCACCTTCTTGTGAGATTTACGGGGGTTCTCATTCGTAGACCGATTGTCCTTCTACTCTTAACAATCCGGAAAATGTGTACGCCGCTAACGGTAACTTTGGCTACCAAGCACGTCCTCAAGGAGATCGTAACTTGCTAAGTTATCGTTCCAACAATTATCTATCTCCACCCGGTTTTTCTCCCCAAAACCAAAACCAAAACAATTTCAACCGCAACAATCAAAGCCAACCTCGAGCTACCAACCAATATCAATCCCAAAGAAACCCATATCCACCTCAAGGAAATAATTCATCTTACCAAGCCCCACCTCTCAACCAACCCACGGCATTGAACCAAGACCTCGAAACTTACATGAGGACCAATAGAGAGATGGTGACGAATCTTCAAAGCCAATTCATTAACTTGAAAGGGGACATGGCAAAACAAGGGAGCGATATTCGAGCTGAGCTAAGGAATGACATGGCCAAACAAGGAAATGCTCTTCAAGCCGACATGAGAAACTCTATGAACAATCAAACGAATAACTTAATGGACATGATGGCTAGTTTTTTCCCAAGTAATCAAACCTCTGGTTCGGGTTCTCTTCCGAGTAACACAGTTGTTAATCCAAGAGGGGAGATGAAAGCAATCACCACTCGCAGTGGCAAAGGTTTAAAGGAACCCGAGATTCCTACACCTACACCGGTGATTTTGACAAAAGAAAACGAGTCCCCTTCTCCAATTCCACCACCTTCTACTTCCACCCCTCCACCACCCATGGATGTGAGTGAGAATTCCATTCCAAAACCTTCATCTCAACCCAATATACCTTATCCCTCATGGTTGAGGAAAGAGAAATTGAAGAACAAGGATGATATTCAGGTTTCTAACTTTCTCAAAATGTTTAAACAACTGAATTTTAATATCTCCTTTGCTGAGGCTCTCGCTCACATGCCTAAATATGCTAAGATGTTTAAGGATCTTTAAAGTGATAAGGAAAAATTGCTCGACATCGCCAATAGCCAATTAAATGAGAATTGTTCTGCCGTTCTTTTGAGAAAACTTTCAGTTAAGTTAGGAGATCCGGGTCGTTTCTTGATTCCTTGCAACTTTCCAGGGGTAGAGAATTGTATGGCCCTATTCGATCTAGGTGCTAGTATCAACCTAATGCCTTTAAGCGTTTGGAAACAATTGTCTCTACCCGAGATAGTCCCCACCCGAATGACCTTGGAGTTAGCTAACCGTATGGTTGCTTATCCATTGGGGATAGGCGAAGATGTCTTCGTCGGTGTCGACAAATTCACCTTTCCGGCGGATTTTGTTGTCGTTGACTACGAGATGGACCCCCGTGTTCCATTAATCGTTGGACGTCCATTCTTGAGGACCGGTCGCACTCTCATTGATGTAGCCGCGGGCGAATTAATCATGATAGTTGGTGACGATAAAATCGTTTTCAACATGGGTAAACTTTCTAAGCAGCCTTCGGAAAACGAGAGTGTTAATTTTATTGACGTTCTTGATGAGGCTTGTGAAGAACATTTCAATGACGCTTGTAAAATTGGTTCTTCTTCTCTACCCACTGTTGAGAGCATTGCCTCTATTGCTCCATCACTAACTCCATTTGGAGAAAGTGATTTCATCTTGAAAGAATTTGAAGCAACTTTGGGAGAAGTGGACTTGCAATATGAAGATTCTCCCTCCAATTGGGATGAAGACATTCGTACCATTGACAAACTTCTCAATGAGGACCATATTTCTCCACAGTCTCCTAAGGCTATCTCTACCGACGATCCGAAGTTGACTACGCCGTCCATCGAAAATCCTCCGGATTTAGAGCTTAAGGATCTTCCGTCTCATCTCGAGTACGTTTTCCTTGAAGACAACAAGAAGTTACCGGTCATCATCGCAAAGGACCTGAAAGAACAAGAAAAATCCCGACTTATCACCGTGCTGAAGAATCATAAGAAAGCGATTGCTTGGAAAATCTCCGATATTCGTGGAATTGATCCTCACTTTTGCACACATAAAATTCTCATGGAGGACGACTTTAAACCCACTATTCAAAGCCAAAGAAGGGTGAATCCCAAGATCCATGACGTTATCAAAAAAGAGGTTATCAAACTTCTTGATGCAGGCATGATCTATCCTATCTCGGATTCTCCATGGGTTAGTCCAGTCCATTGTGTGCCTAAGAAAGGCGGAATCACCGTTGTGCCCAACGAAAACAACGAGTTGATTCCTACTCGTCTCGTTACAGGGTGGAGAGTTTGTATAGACTATCGCAAACTCAATGATGCTACGAGAAAGGATCATTTTCCCCTTCCTTTCATGGACCAAATGCTTGAACGTCTAGCGGGTAATGACTATTACTGCTTCTTAGACGGTTTTTCGGGTTATTTTCAAATACCCATCGATCCCCAAGACCAAGAGAAAACCACATTCACTTGTCCTTATGGAACATTTGCTTACAAAAGAATGCCTTTCGGCTTATGCAATGCTCTTGGGACATTCCAAAGGTGTATGATGGCTATCTTCCATGACATGGTTGAAGAAACTATGGAAGTCTTCATGGATGATTTCTCAGTCTGGTGATTCTTTCTCTCATTGCCTTGCCAATTTGGAACGCATGCTTAAGCGGTGCGAAGACACTCGCCTTGTTCTAAATTGGGAAAAATGTCATTTCATGCTAAAAGAAGGCATTGTGCTTGGACATAAAATCTCAAAAGCCGGTCTTGAAGTAGACCGTGCTAAAGTGGATGTCATAGCCAAATTACCTCCACCTTCAACCGTGAAGGGTGTGAGAAGTTTCCTTGGTCATGCGGGCTGCTATCGTTGATTCATCCAAGATTTTCTAAAATCGCTCGCCCGATGACCCACCTCTTGGAAAAAGATACTCCTTTCATCTTTTCCAAAGAGTGTCTTGAATCCTTCAACCTTCTTAAGCATAAGCTTACTAAGGCACCGGTCTTAGTTACCCCTAATTGGGAGCTACCTTTTGAGTTGATGTGTGATGCTAGCGACTTTGCTATTGGAGCGATTTTGGGCCAAAGAGTGAACAAACACTTCCAACCAATCCATTACGCTAGCAAGACAATGACGGGGGCTCAATTTCATTATACCACTACCGAAAAAGAGCTTTTAGCTGTAGTGTATGCTTTTGAAAAATTTCGCCCCTATCTTGTACTTTCCACCACCATCGTGTATACCGACCACTCCGCGTTGAAGTACTTGTTGACTAAGCAAGATTCTAAGCCAAGACTTCTTTGTTGGGTTTTGCTCCTTCAAGAATTCAACATTGAAATTCGTGACAAAAAGGGAGCCGAAAACCTAGCAGCGGATCATCTAAGTAGACTTGAGGATCCTTATCAAGGAGATCATCCGAACCAAGAGATCAATGACTCTTTTCCCCTTGAGACCTTAATGTCTATTCATTCCAATCTTGATGACACCCCGTGGTTGCGGACATTGCAAACTACTTAGTGGGTGGTATTCTCATCAAAGGGTTAACATCCCAACAACAGAATAAGTTCTTTAAAGACGTTAAGACTTACTTCTGGGATGACCCTTATCTCTTCAAACAATGCACTGATCTGATCATTCGTCGATGTGTTGATAGACCGACAGCTTTACAAATCCTTGATGCTTGCCATAAAGGACCCACCGGTGGTCACTTTGGTCCCAACTACACCGCCAAGAAAGTGTTTGACTCTGGATTCTATTGGCTCACCATTTATCTTAACGCTCACGAAATGGTTAAGCATTGTGATGCTTGCCAATGACAAGGCAAGATCACACATAAAGATGAGATGCCTCAAAATTTCATACAAGAATGTGAAATCTTTGATGTATGGGGCATCGACTTTATGGGGCCATTTCCATCATCCAAAGGGAACAAGTACATCCTCGTAGCCGTTGACTACGTTTCTAAATGGGTTGAAGCTAAGGCTCTCCCAACGAACGATGCGAGGGTGGTTGTGAACTTTTTGAAGCAGCTGTTTGCTCGATTCGGTGTTCCTCGTGCTATAATCAGTGACCGCGGGACTTATTTTTGCAATGATCAATTTGCAAGAGTCATGGCTAAGTATGGTGTCAATCACCGTCTTTCCACCGCTTATCATCCTCAAACCAATGGTCAAGCCGAGATTTCCAACCGTGGATTGAAGCGAATTCTGGAACGTACTGTGGGAGAGCATCGTGCCGCGTGGGCCGATAAGTTAGATGATGCTCTGTGGGCTTTCCGTACTGCATATAAGACCCCGATTGGTTGCACACCTTATCGTCTTGTGTACGGGAAAGCATGCCACCTCCCTATCGAGCTGGAACATAAGGCATACTGGGCCTTGAAGTGGGCTAACTTTGACATCAACAAAGCCGGTGATCTTCGGAAGATTCAACTCAACGAGCTTAATGAACTGAGGAATGAAGCTTACGAGAACTCACTGATCTACAAAGAGAAGACCAAGATCCTCCATGACGCAAGGATTAAGAACCGAGAGTTCCACGTTGGTGATCAAGTCTTACTCTTTAACTCTCGGTTGAAGATCTTATCTGGCAAGTTGAAGAGCCGCTGGTCTGGTCCATTCACCGTCGCCAAAGTCTTTCCCTATGGCACCATTGATCTTTCTCATCCAAATGGGCCAAATTTCAAGGTGAATGGCCAGCGTTTGAAGTTGTACTTTGGTGAGGACATCTCTCATGAGATGATTCCATCCCTCACCACGTTTCCCATGAACTAATTTTGGGTCGAGTCAGGCTCTGACTCGGTTATCAAAAACAAGCGCTTCTCGGGAGGCAACCCGTGATCTATCCTTTACCATTTTTATAATAAGTGTAGGGGGAGCCCCGTATGTCTTGGTTGCCTTGTTTCTTACTTTGTGCAGGGATTCAAGCTTCAAAGAGCACCTCGATGACTTTTGACGACCCGTGATTCCGTGTACCCGTCTTCCTGGTTCTATCCTAAACTGTCGTGATTCAATATTTCATATCTTATATGTTCACATTGAAATCACTATAGTTTTCCTTCCCTTAGAAAGATTTAAACAACGTGCACAATGTCCTAAGTGTAGGGGAGTTTACTCCCACATACTTAAACATTGAGGACAATGTTTATATCAACTGTAGGGGGACTTCTATCGAAGTAAGTGGTTTTTTCCATAAATCTGCCCTCATTTTAACCAGAAAATTTGATTTTTCGACATTTTTCAAAATTTTTAATCTATTTTGGCCTTGTAGTTTTCCCTTGTTATCGTTATTTACTTTCTTTGCAAAAATAATTTTCAATAAAGTGGTTTTAAATTTTTCAAAGTCGTGAATATTTTGACTCTCACGGGTTAAGAACAAGAATTTTATATAGGGAGCTTTAAAATGCTAAAGTCTTAACTCTCACGGGTTAAGAACAAGAACTTTTCGCAAGTTCCTATAATTGACCCTAGAGAGTCGTTTATCAAGGGAACTTTAAAATGCAATTTCTAAATTTGAAAAAGTCTAAGAATTTGCAAGATCCTATAGATGACTCGAAAACCTAAAACTTTGATTTAATTGGCTAAGCATCCACGAGTCTCATTCCTTGAGATTTTAAATTGTGGAGAACGAGAGATGATAGAGTCAATTATAAGTTTGGTATTCTTTCGTGAATTTATGTGAGTAAATTATGAGCTTCTTCTCCCATCGCTTGCTAATAAATTTATCTGCAATAAATAAGGTTGTACGATTTGAAAAGTTACTTAGCTTCTAGCCCAAGATCGTTTAAAAGTTCCTCGGTATTAATTAGAGTTCATAGCCAAGGCATAACTTTTTGAAGCGGGATCCGAAGATTGGCGAGTCCGAAAAGGCCCTAACAAGGCATGAGGGCTACATTTTGTTGCTAAAGATCCAAAAGTGATGTGAAGAATCATTTATCAAAAATCAATATGAAGGATCGAGACACACGACGAAAAGCAAATACTCCCCAAAAGATCATGGAGAAGTCTATCCAAAAAGGCCCTAACAAGGTATGAGGATAAATAGATCCAAGTCCTAAAAGGAGGTGGATCGTTGTATATGAAAGTCCAAAGTAAAGATTGGAGAAAAATGAAGAAGTCGTGGTCCAAAGATGAAGAATCTCTCAAAAACATCAAGTGAAGAAATTCCTATTATGAAGAGAAGACCATAATTTCAAGAACGTCTCTCAAAGATTTGAAGTATGAAGTCGCTGCCAAATATCGGTCCGAGAAAGGTCTCAAATCGTGAAGCAAGTTATGCCAAGATATGAACTTTATGAGGTCCCGAGAAGCAGTTTTAAAAGATTTTGTCCTTTAGCTAACTATTGATTAAATCGTCCCACTTTATTTTAAGCATAAATAACTATCGAAATAAGTCAAACAATGCATCCTCGTAATCATTCAAGACAAAATTAAAATATAAGAGATACACCTAGGAATAAGGGAGTCTAAGTAAATAATTGGCCCACATGAATTCGTGTTAGTCAGCTAACTTATAATAACAATGATCTCGTTTTTAAGCTTAGTATGGGGAATGTGAAACTTGAGGATGATAAACGTTCATGGCAGCCAAAACCCAATGTAAGTCTTTGATTTCTTTACTTGTTTCTATCTTTTAATTTTCCTTAAATGTTTAGTATTTAATAAAGGCCAAGGTGGGTTATTTATGATGGAAAATGTAAACCGTGCTTTAAAATTAATGCATTGCATGAAGGCATTGCAATGGTCAAGTGTAGGGGATTTAATAAGTGTCAAAACACTTATCCTTTTTACCACTTATTTCCAATAATAACAAGACCAAAATGTGTATTTTATGTCGTAAAAGTCGGAATTATGCGTGGTTTGTGTTTTTATTGTGTTTTAGGACCAAAAGATGAAAAAGGAAGAAAACACGGGCTTTCACGGGCTTTTATCGAAGAAAACGAGAAAAGACGAAGTCAAGAGAACAAGAATGCTTAAAGAACGGATGTCCAAGACCTATTCTGAAGATTTATCGAAGAAAAAGTCTAAAGACGGAAGTTTAATGAAGTCGAAGAACTCAATTCTAAATTATAGAAGAAAATTATTAAGACAAGTTCAAATCCCGAGACGACGTCGAGAAAAGACAAAGAATTAAATCGAATCAAGAAGAAAAGAAAGAAGGAAGCACACCACACATGCACTTCCCACTTAGCCTATAAATACCCTCCTAATCACATTAGGAGGGGGTTAGCTAGTTTTAGTTTTTCATTTTCCTTTCTAGTTTTTAGAGAGAGAAAGTTCCCAACTTTCTCTCACTAAGTTTTTCATCTTTTCTTTCTTTTAATCTTTCAAGTTTAAGCTTTTTGTATTTTGATTTCATTAATCAAGTTCAAGTTTAAGTATTAGTTCTTTAATCTCTTTTAAAATTTCTTGGTTTACCTTAATCTTTGATCCGAGTATTCCGTTTCATACGGTTTGAGTGATTTGATGAGTTCGTGATAAAAAAAAGTTAATTTTTCTCTTCTTACATAAACTCTCATATGTATAAGCTATGAGCTCTTGATGCTTATTGATTGCGGTAAAATACGACCTTTTAGGGAAAAGGCGTAAAAGCGGTAAGTATCGAGTGATGATTTAGGAAAATCAACACTAATGACCCTTATGGTGATGAAAGTTCGTTTCCCAAGGAGGTATATGTGTGTGACTAAGATGTACAAGATTTGTGATTAATATTTGGTTTAGAAGGGGATTAGAAAAGAAGATGACGAAGACGTAAAAATAAAAATTAACAAAAAAAAATCACTACTACAAAGTTAAGACGTAGAACCTTAAAAACCACAAAAATAAAAATAAATTCTAAAAATTATCAAAAATTCACCAAAAATCAAAAATAATAAACTAAGAGTTTACCAATGATCAAAACTTTTTCAAACCTTTTAAATAATTAAATATTCAATTTTTAAATGCTAATTAAAGCCCTAAAAATCAAATAAATTATCAAAAAGCCTAAATAAAGATTTTTCAATTCGTAAACCTCTAAAATGACCTAAAAAGATTAAACACTATTTTTAGAAATTTTTAGACTAATAAAAACTATTTAAAATGATTTAAAAACTATTAAAACTTAAAATAATTATAAAAATTAATCTAAAAGAGATAAAATTATTCTAAAAGTTGCTAAATTCCTATTTTAATGTATTTAACCTAAGAAAAATGTAAAAAGTTGGAAAATGTAAAATTTTAAAAATAATAATAAAATAATATTAAAATAATATTAAAAATCCAAAAACTATAAAAAATTCTAAAAACTTGCAAACTAGTTTATTTTAACCTAAATAATCAGAAAATCAAAGTGAAATTACTAGAATACCCCTATTGGGCCCTCAAATGGGCCAAATCCAAAATCAGTCAACACAAAATGGGCTTTTGGGCCCAAAAAGTCAAACTTGGCCCAATTGACTTGGAAAAGACCTATCTGACTTAAAATTCAATTCTAAGAACAAAACTCTAAAAGCCCAAAAGCTGAAAATGAGCTTATCACAGCTTATTGAACACAAAGCTTATTCTTATTGGGCTTTTCAGCCCATTAAGCCATAAGCTAATGCCATAAGCTCTAATTTGACACACAACCTTATTTTGGGATGCTTATGAGATCTTTAAAAAGAATTTTTGAAAAAGCTCACTCAATAAGCCAGAAATAAGCAATGTATTATTTCACAAAACGACAAAATAGTCGGGTTTGAGAAATAATGCACCTCAGAACTTGATTCAACTTGCAAAAGCTTTCAAATGGACTCAATAAGCAAAATCAATCAACAAAAATCCAATAAGCACAACCAATAAGCCAGAATAAGCACAAATGAACTTATGTAAAAGTCAAAGGAGTTGGTTTTCTAGTCAAACCTTAAAGTCAAACACCCAAATGCTCCAGTATGAACAAATGGGTCAAAATATGAGCACCTATTACAAAAACAAAGTTGTTGCAGGTTGGAATAAGCTATTATAGCTTCTTGATAAGCTGACACCAATTTCACACTACCAGTGGGAACCAGCAGGGGAAAGGAGTTCCCACTGCTTTGACTATTTGACCAAGCTTATATGAGAGTTCTGGTTTGATTCAATTGGAAACAAAGGCACCCTTGTGATCAGTGAATCACAAGGAGTCAATAGCAACAATAAAATCACAAAATGGTTCACACAATAAGCCACAATAAGCCAAACAGTCACCAGATATGCACCAGATATGGAAATAAGCAGTTAAGCACTTAATAAGCAGAATAAGCCACAATAAGCCAACCAAACTTAACAGGATGCATACACAAGCTATATAAACTAAGAACAAACACAAAGCAACAAGAATCAAACACTGAATCAAAGTAAATAACAAGATCAAAGCATAAAAAGTTACTGATGAACAATGAACATATGCAGAAACAAGTTTGCTGATATACTTGACACTTGACCCAATTTCAAGCCTCAAATCCTTCTTCCCTGGTGTGATTAACTATGATTTAGCACTTGTTAGCCCTAGCCTATGCTTAGATCTAGGTGTCCTCAAAATCCTAGCCAATTTTACCTAGTTTTAAAGATTTTATAGCCAAATCAAGAATCTATGTGTTCAAAACCCTCAAACCTGCAAACAGATGAACATAAGCACCTAACAAATAGATATCAATACTTGCTTACACAAAACAAACACTTAGCAAACCACAAATCCAACTAATGCAGTAGACCCAAACACTCCTTAATCCACCACTTAACAAAGGAACTTGTGATTTTAACTAATAACCTACTGATTTTAATGATCAAAAACACTTAAACAATAGCAACTAACACAATCAAACTCAAAAATCACCAGCACAAACACCAATACTCAAAATCAAAGCACCAAATTCAAAACAGCCATAAACATGAAATTTTTAGGGGAATCTTAACCAAGAGATTATACCTGTCTTCCACAACATCCTAGGAAGGCCAGCTATGCTCCTTGGACCTTGTTCAACAACTAGAACAAGACCAAGGTACTTCAACAAAGATGATCAAAGCTTGCTGATGTTCAAAGCAGAACAAGGCTTTGACTATGATATGTCTTCAACACAAGCAACAAACAAACTCAACCAAAGGCTTAGAATCCTTCTCAGGCTTGGTGTCAACAAGCTTGAAAGAACTCAAGGCTTAAGGCTAAGGGTTAGTACACAAATAATAGCCAAATTCAGAAACAAGGACTTCAAGGCTTTTGAACCTTGAAAACCTTTCAAACC
The DNA here is from genome assembly GCA_025667525.1 of Glebionis coronaria. Taxonomy (NCBI): domain Eukaryota; kingdom Viridiplantae; phylum Streptophyta; class Magnoliopsida; order Asterales; family Asteraceae; genus Glebionis; species Glebionis coronaria. Next base: position 369,355 of record JANFOE010000773.1, read on the forward strand.
TAGACGTGCCTTAACCACAAGGTTAAGGAAGGTCTAAATAATCAAATGGAACTCAGAATTAGGCTACTCAAACACCAACTTTTAATCAAATCAAAAAGAGAATTCAATATTTTCAGAAATTCCAATTTTATTAAACTTAAAAAGGAATTACAAAGATTGATAGCCTAAAACTGGAACAAAGGGACTCTCACATGTTGAGGTCTCCTTTTATAGGCAAATGCCTGGCTAAACACTATTCACAAACCCTAGCAACTAAAATTCCTATTCTATCCTTGCAGAACCTTCTAGGTGTGTTGCCAGCTGTTTTGGGAGAATCCTGGACGTTTGTTGAGTGCTTAGGGACCAAGTAATGATTTGCAGCCCTTGATTTTGCCAAGTAAGGATCAAGTGCCAAGTGTCGTATTGTGAGTGGGGATGGGGGAATCATTCTGGTAGTGGGATTTGAGGTTTAAGGTGTGGGATGTGATTGAGGTGATGTGAATCACACGTGGGTTTGGTTAATTTTGATTTCCCCTTTGTTTTGCTCGTTTTTGATCCTGGGTAAAAACTTGTTCTTGCCTGGTAAAAATCCAAACAGTAAGTGTTTGGCGCAATTTTAGGAATTTGAAGTTTGGAGTTGGGAGTTTAGGTCCTTGTGTTTAGGGAAAAGTTGTATAACAAGTTATTTTTGCAAACAAAACGTATTTCCTTTGTTTTCAACTTTCATCACTTGGCAGTTTTGGCACAACTTTTGGAAAAAGGTTATCAAGGGTTATTTTTGACACTTTTTCATATTTCAAGGGCTGATTTTGGACAATGTTGATCTTCAAAGGTCTTCAATGCATCTTAATCTTCATGAGGGACCATTGTTGGCAATTTGGATTTGTTGAGGGACTAATCTTGCCATTTCTTCAAAGTTGAGGGACCTTTTGTGTAATTTTGACAAACTTAAGGGACCAAACTTGTAATTATCAACATACAAGGGTTTTAAGTGTCATTTCTTCAATAAATGAGGATCAAACTTGCACATCTTTAAGTCTTCAAGGATAAATGTTGAATATTCCATGATTAGGGCCCGGTTCCTTGTACGGCTTCGTTTCTCGTGTCCGTTTTTCCTTGTAACTTGTGATCTTTTGTCTTTTTCACGATATCCATACCTAAATACACAGGTAAACAAACACAAGCATATATATGGTATTTTTATGACATTTTATGCATTAAAAGCCCGAAAAGAACGATGAGATCATGTATAAATGCCATCTCATCACTCCCCCATACTAAGCCATTGCCGTGCCCTCACGCAATGCTAGAATAAAGTATCCAAGCATCACCAAAGTTCAATTTTATTCACCTTTATTGAAAAGTAAAAAAACTTGCAACATACTACGAAAGCAAGTAAATGTCCCTTAGAGTAAACTTCGTCATCCTTGATTGTCATACATTCCATGCTAAGTGCAAAAACGAGATCATTGTTGGTACAAGTCACAATGCTAACACTACTCATACGTCCAAATTGTGTAATACTTTTTCTCCCCGCAATCCTAGTTATTATGAAAGGAAATGGGTTACTAGCATTTTTTATCTATTTGTCATGGATCACAAGTGATTCATATTGACTTATTTGAGTAGTTTATTAGTCCGAAAGCAAAGTAGCACGATTTGATCAATAGTTAGCCGAAGGACAAAATCTTTTAAAACGGCTTCTCGTGTATCTCCTTAAGTTCATATCTTGGCATAACTCGTTTCACGATTTGAGACCTTTCTCGGACCGATATTTGGCATGTACTTCATACTTTAAATCTTGGGAAGACGTTCTCGAAATTATGGTCTTCTCTTCATATATTTGGAATTTCTTCACTTGACGTTTTTGAGAGATTCTTCATATTGGACCACGACTTCATCATTTTTCTTCAATCTTTACTTTGGATTTTGATATACAACGATCCGCCTCCTTTTCGGACTTGGATATATTTATCCTCATACCTTGTTCGGGTCTTTTTGGATAGACTTTCTCCATGATCTTTAGGGGAGTAATTGCTTCTCGTCGTGTGTCTCGATCCTTCATATTGATTTAGGAATAATGATACTTCACATCATCTTGGATCTTTAGCAAAAATAGAGCTCCTCATGCCTTGTTAGGGCCTTTTTGGATAATCGCCAATCTTCGCGTCCCACTTCAATAAGTTATGCCTTGGCTATGAACTCTATTCAACCCCGAGCAACTTTTAAACGATCTTGCGCTAGAGGCTAAGTAACCTTTCAAATCGTACGACCTTACTTATTGCAATTATGATTTATTCCTAATGCATTGATCGTATGGGAAGAAAAAGCCACAATTAAAAACATATGAGTTTTTGAAAGAACATTGTCATGTTCTACGTTTAGCATGATCACTTGTCTAACTCTATCATTTCTCGTTCTTCACTATATAATGACCTCTAATTAAAGAGACTCGTGAATACTTAGCCATGCAAGTCAAAATTAAGCCAAATTTGGATTAGCTTTCATTAAGACTATATCAAATCAAAGTTTTGGGTTTTCAAGCCACCTATAGGATCTTGCACTTTCTTGGACTTTTTCAAGTTTAGAGAATGCGTTTTATAGTTCTCTTGATAAGTGACTTTCTAGGATCAATTATAGGAACTTGCGAAAAGTTCTTGTTCTTAACCCGAATGAATTAAGACTTTCGCGTTTTAAAACTCCCTATATAAAAGTCTAGCAAAACTTGAATTGAGCGGGTTAAGGAATGTAAATGGCTCCAAATGCCCATCAAGTCAAAAATTAACTCTTATTCTACCCAACGGAAAATATACATTCGTGTCTTAAAACACTTATGAAAACTAAGAAAAAAATTTAAAATTTTGGCCATTTTTAGCCTTATTAGCAAAACAAAACATTGAAAGTTGGAAAGCGTGAGGGCGTAGCAAAGCAAGTACCTATTCACCCCCCATACTAAAAGTAAACATTGTCCTCAATGTTTCGAGTCTAAAGGTGGAGCACCCCCATACTAGAGACGAAGAGTCGAATGCTTAGGATCTAGCATGGAAAGGGTGATCAACAATATATCTAAAGCCGTTTATTAAGTATGCTAAAAGATAATTGTTAGAACAATAAAGGATATGTCATGGATTCGTGAAAAACTTCTTCAAACGAACGATGGAGGCTCACGTAAACGAACACGAGAGTCTTCAATCGTAGATGATGATGATGATCTAGATAACACAATCACAAACAACCACGAGACAACAAGTTGAAAGGGTACAAGTCCCCTTATTAGTGAATAGTGAGCATAAAAGATAAGCATGGGATCTCCCCCATGAGGCACCTCGTTTTTTATTACCGAGTCATGAGCTCGACTCGATCCCCTCAATGTTAATTATCATTGGGGAAGGTGACTTGGTCGAGGGCAACCATCGAAGGAATTTCCCCACCAAAGTAGTGCTTAAGCCTATGTCCATTCACCTTGAAATTAGGACCATCATCTTGAGCTAGCTCAATGGTCCCATAAGGAAATACTTGTGTAATGGTGAAGGGACCCGACCAACGAGATTTCAATTTCCCGGAAAATATCTTAAGACGAGAGTTAAAAAGCAACACTTGATCACCAACGTTAAAAACCCGGTTTTTAATCTTTGAATCATGAAACTTTTTGGTCTTTTCTTTAAAAATTAATGAATTTTCATAAGCATTATCTCTTAATTCATCTAATTCATTCAATTGTATTTTCCGGTGATCTCCCGCGGTCTTCAAGTCAAAATTTGCATGCTTAAGGGCCCAATATGCCTTGTGCTCCAACTCAATGGGCAAATGACAATTCTTCCCATAGACTAACTTATAAGGAGTGCAACCGATAGGTGTCTTATAAGCAGTCCTAAAGGCCCATAAAGCGTCATCAAGTTTGTCGGACCATGAAGCACGGTTTTCTCCAATTAACCTCTCTAAAATCCTCTTCAAAGCTCGGTTCGAAACCTCGACTTGCCCACTCGTTTGCGGGTGATAAGCCGTAGAAAGACGATGAGTAACTCCATATTTCTTTAGAACCTTTTCGAATTGGTCATTACAAAAATGGGTTCCACGATCGCTTATAATAGCACGAGGGGTTCCGAACCGAGAGAATAGTTGCTTCAAAAACTTCACTACCACACGAGCATCATTAGTAGGCAAAGCCTTAGCTTCCACCCACTTAGAAAGGTAGTCCACCGCGACGAGGATATATTTGTTGCCATGAGACGATGGGAACGGCCCCATAAAGTCTATTCCCCATATGTCGAAAATCTCACACACTTGAATTATGTTTTGTGGCATTTCATCACGTTGAGACGATTTTCCTTGACGTTGGCACGAATCACACGACTTCACAAGTGCGTGTGCATCACGATAGATAGAAGGCCAAAAGAAACCGGCATCGAACACTTTCTTAGCCGTGAGATTAGCACCGTGGTGACCACCCGTGGGTCCCTCGTGACAAGCTCTAAGGATATTAGAAGCTTCGGCACCAAACACACAACGTCGAACGAGTTGATCCGCACAAACCCGAAAGAGATAAGGGTCGTCCCAAAAATAGAACTTGACGTCACGAAAGAATTTTCGTTTTTGTTGTGTCGTCATACCCTTGATTATGAAATTGCCCGCATGGTAATTTGCAATGTCGGCAAACCATGGGGTGGTGTCTTTAGAATTCACTACACCGAGAGTCTCAAGAGGAAATGTTTCGGTAATTTCCTTGTTCTCGAAAACATCTTTGTGAGGATCTTCTAGACGAGAGAGATGATCGGCCGCTAGATTCTCGGCTCTTTTTTTGTCAAGCACGGTGACATCAAATTCTTGGAGGAGGAGCATCCAACGAAGCAATCTCGGTTTAGCGTCTTGCTTAGCTAGGAGATACTTGATAGCCGAATGGTCGGTATACACGATGCTTTTAGTTAAGACGAGATAAGGTCGGAATTTCTCAAAAGCATAGACCACGGCAAAGAATTCCTTTTCCGTTGTGGTGTACTTTAATTGAGCCTCGGTCATCGTCTTACTAGCATAGTGGATAGGACGGAAATGCTTGTCATAACGTTGCCCTAAGACGGCCCCTATGGCATAATCACTTGCATCGCACATGATTTCAAAGGGTAATTCCCAATTAGGAGCAACAAGAATGGGAGCTTCGGTAAGTTTCCTTTTGAGAGTTTCGAAAGCCTTAACACAATCCTCATTGAAGTTAAAAGGAACATCCTTCTCGAGAAGGTGTGTCATAGGACGAGAGATTTTCGAAAAGTCCTTGATGAAACGACGATAAAAGCCCGCGTGGCCTAGGAAACTCCTAACTCCCTTAACGGTTTTGGGATGAGGTAACTTGGCGATGGCGTCTACCTTAGCTTTATCGACCTCAATCCCCGCCTTTGACACCTTATGTCCTAAGACGATTCCTTGTTTACACATAAAATGACATTTTTCCCAATTAAGCACAAGATTGGTTTCTTCACAACGTTTTAACATTTGCTCGAGATTAGATAAACATGACGTGAACGAATTACCAAACACCGAGAAGTCATCCATAAACACTTCCATCGACTTCTCGATCATATCGTGAAAAATCGCCATCATACACCGTTGAAACGTACCGGGTGCATTACAAAGTCCGAAAGGCATCCTACGATAAGCGAACGTTCCATAAGGACACGTAAAAGTAGTCTTTTCTTGATCACGAGGGTCGATAGGGATTTGAAAGTAACCGGAAAAACCATCTAAAAAGCAATAGAATTCATTTCCCGCAAGTCGCTCCAACATTTGATCCATGAAGGGCAAAGGAAAGTGGTCTTTACGAGTGGCGTCATTTAACTTTCGGTAGTCAATACACACCCTCCAACCGGTCACAACACGAGTGGGAATTAACTCGTTGTTTTCATTAGGCACAACGGTCATTCCTCCCTTTTTAGGGACACAATGGATTGGGCTCACCCATGGGCTATCGGATATAGGATAAATCATTCCCGCGTCAAGGAGTTTAAGGACCTCCTTTTTAATGACAACGTGAATTTTGGGATTTACCCTTCTTTGACTTTGAATTGCGGGTTTGTAGTCCTCCTCCATTAAAATCTTATGAGTACAAAATTTTGGGTCAATACCCTTAATGTCGGATATTTTCCACGCAATTGCCCCTTTGTGAGCCTTAAGAACTTTCAAGAGCTCGGTTTTTTCGTTATTATCAAGACCTTTTGCAATAATAACCGGCAACTCATCATCACCTTCCAAGAATGCGTATTCAAGGTGAGAAGGAAGATCTTTCAATTCAAGGATAGGTGGTTCCTCGATTGAAGATTTTGGTTCAACACTCATAACTTCCATCGGCGAAAGAAATGGTGGAATAGAAATTTCATCACTAATCAACACCTCATCTTCATTGTCGATTTCATTTGAAGTGAAATCGCCTCCTTGGAATGGAGTGAGATTTGGTGTGGAATTAGCAAGAATCGGATCCAAAATAGTGGGATTGCCACTTGACGAGCTATCAGAAAAAACTAACACTTCTTGTGAAAACTCATCGCAAACCACATCAACGATGTCAATGTGATTGATGGTAGCGATTGCATAAACCTGAGAAGGTTTCGAGTTTTGAGTAGCGTTTATAACAAGTTCCTCTTCGTTGAATCTCAAAGTGATAGTTCTTGCATGAACATCGATAAACGATCTCGAAGTATCTAAAAATGAACGACCTAGAATTAGAGGAACTTGAGGATCCGCGGGGATGTCAACTACTATAAAATCAACGGGATAGTAGAACTTCCCCACTTTCACGAAAACATCTTCGGGTACTCCACATGCCATAATCGTAGAATGATCGGCCATCTCGATGGACATGTTCAAAGGAATGAGAGCCGGAAGCGAAAGCGATTTCCAAATGGAAAATGGCATCAAGTTAATGCTCGCACCAAGATCGGTCAAGGCGAGGCATTCTTTCATATCTTGTATGTCACAAGGAATGAGAAACTTTCCGGGATCACCAACTTTTTCTGGTATGCGGTTAAGATAAACCGAAGAACAATTAGCAAGCTTTGAAAGCTTTTCCTTATCGCTCATCATACTTTTAAAAGTGGAAGCGAAACGAGGCATATATAACAACGCGTCGGCTAAACTCACATCAAAATGTACTTGTTGAAACATTTTTATAAAAAGCTCGATTTGTTGTTTATTACGTTCTTGCAATTTCTCTTTGTTTCGTCTCGAAGGGTAGGGTAAAGGTGGTGTGGGTTGGTCATTAGGCAACGGCCTTGGAAACTCGGGTTCCACAGTTGGTATTGGTTCAACCGTAGGTGTGGTATGAGCGGTACTTCATGGGATTGTAATGTGCTCCTTTTCGACCATCACCTCGGGTTCTTTCTCGATTTCCTTCTCCGTAGAAGTACTTGGACGAGAGATTGGTTCCTTGAAAGTTTTACCACTTCGTGTAGTAATAACCTTCATTTCTCCCTTCGGGTTTGCAATGTTATCACTAGGAAGACCACCCGAGGAAGAGGGTTTACACATGATTGCTTCAAACATCTTAGCCATTCGGTCCTCAAATTTTGATTGCCTAGCATCCGCTCTTAATAACTCTTGCTTAATCTCATGTTGTCCTAATTCCATCTTTTGTTGATTTTGTTGAAGACGTTGGACATTTCCTTCCATTTTGTTTGCATGAGTTTTAAGTTCATTAGCAAGTTCATTTTTAAGCTCGTTTTTCAACTCGGATCTTAAGCTAATCATCTCACGTTGCATCTTATCAAATTTAGCATCATTTGCCTTAGCATAATCCAAAAATTCTCCTTGCAAATTTTTAGTGTGAGCATTTTGAAAACCTTGTGTAGTGTTTTGAAAATCATGATTTTGGTTTTGATTAGAAATTTGTCCATTCCCACTTTGATAATTCCCCTTGTTGTAGTTGTGTATATTGCCTTGGTAATTACCTTGGTTGTTGTTGCGATAATTGTTAACATTTTGATTTGGTGGAGCTTGATTTTGGCGGGAACCTTGGCCGTTTTGGTTGTAAGTTCCCGTTGCTACATAAGCACTCGAAGTGTTACCATCCGCGGTAATGCACTCGGAAAGATCATGAGCTCCCCCACAAGATAAACAACTCTTAGCAACCGCTTTAACCGAAGCAGAATTGGAAGCTTCTTGAGCCTTCCAACGGGACATACGATTAGCAAATCTATCAAAAAACCGATTTTCATCATTAGCTTCATCATGTAAGGCGTTAATGCTACGAGACGATTGTGACGAAGATGACGAACCCATATTGGCAACACTCGGTGTGTTACGAGGGTTATAAACCTTAGATCGATTCTCAATGATTTGTAAAGCCTCATTTGTCGTCTTGCACAAAAAATTACCACCCGCGGCGGCATTCAAATAATCTCGTTCATGATCATTAAGCCCATTATAAAAAGTATCCACTTGATGCAATTCCGTAAAATCATGGTGTGGACATTCATGTAACATCTCTTTAAATCGTTCCCATGCCATTGAAAAACTTTCATTATTTCTTTGCACAAATCGTGAAATCTCATTTTTCAAGTGTGTTGTTTTAGATGGTGGAAAAAACTTGTTCACAAACTTAGAAACGAGATCGGCCCATGTCAAAATCGAATTTGGTGGTTCTTTCTCGAGCCAAATTTTTGCGGGTCCATCCAACGAGTATGGAAACAACATCATCTTAATGGCGTCATGTGGAACATCCTTAAATTTGCTAGTGGCGGTGAGACGGTTAAAATTCCTAATGTGGTAATGCGGGTTGTCTTTCTCGTGACCTCTAAACTTATTTGCTTGCAACATCGACATTAAACCCATCTTAATCTCGAAATTCTCCGCAAGGATGGCGGGAATCACAATAGCCTCTCCAAAACCCTCGGTGGGTGCTTGTAGCAACTCCATCATAGTACGATTAGCCATGACGACTTCTTGTTCTACAATAGGTTCAACAATTGGAGGTTCTTCTACAATCAATGTCTCTTGATTGGCTTGCTTTTGAAGTCGTTTACGAGCTCGTTTTGCTTGATTACGAGTGATCATAAACTTCAAGAAGAATAGGAGGTGAGCAAAGAAGATTCTTTTTGGGTGTTTTGTGAATTTTCAATTTTTTTTATTTTTTTATTTTTTTGTGTTTTTGATGATATTTAATTTTTTTGGATTTTGATGTATCTTTGTAGACAACAATCTACAAAATCTCTCCTCGAATCAAACTCTTGATTAAAGAAGCCTCAAAGGAATGAAAACGATCACGTGGAGTGAACGCCTTCGAATGACTTTAGAACTTTGGTGAAAACCAAATTGTTCAAGAGGTTTTAATCACAAAGAAACCAAGCAAATATATTATACGTAATAATACTTTGGGCGGCAAAACCCTCGATTGGCCTTCAATCTCAAAATACTCACAAGCAAGCGGGGAAACGAGGCGGCGCGAAGCACTTAAGAGCCTTTTTCCTTAGGGTATATTTTATAATACCCGCCTTATACCCACCTTATAGTTTGTATCTTTCAAAATCGAGCTTCACGAAAGTATTTATCTATTTTTGCCTTTTTCTTTTTGTTTGAGATTCGAATACAATAATTGAGTGATGAATTCCCAATTAAGGTTGTGTTTTCAAACTTTTGGAGATACTGTGAATTTATTGTGATACTTAATACAATATAGTAATAATATTTGTACAAGAAAAACCAAGAAAACCGATAATACGTATTAGTAGAGTTCTACTAATACAAATACTATTTGGTTAATATTAAAAACAACAATGCAAATTAATCACGACACACCTCCCCGGAAGCGGCGCCAAAATGATTGCGGTAAAATACGACCTTTTAGGGAAAAGGCGTAAAAGCGGTAAGTATCGAGTGATGATTTAGGAAAATCAACACTAATGACCCTTATGGTGATGAAAGTTCGTTTCCCAAGGAGGTATATGTGTGTGACTAAGATGTACAAGATTTGTGATTAATATTTGGTTTAGAAGGGGATTAGAAAAGAAGATGACGAAGACGTAAAAATAAAAATTAACAAAAAAAAAATCACTACTAGAAAGTTAAGACGTAGAACCTTAAAAACCACAAAAATAAAAATAAATTCTAAAAATTACCAAAAATTCACCAAAAATAAAAAATAATAAACTAAGAGTTTACCAATGATCAAAACGTTTTCAAACCTTTTAAATAATTAAATATTCAATTTTTAAATGCTAATTAAAGCCCTAAAAATCAAATAAATTATCAAAAAGCCTAAATAAAGATTTTTCAATTGGTAAACCTCTAAAATGACCTAAAAAGATTAAAAATTATTTTTAGAAAATTTTATAATAATAAAAACTATTTAAAATGATTTAAAAACTATTAAAATTTAAAATAATTATAAAAATTAATCTAAAAGAGATAAAATTATTCTAAAAGTTGCTAAATTCCTATTTTAATGTATTTAACCTAAGAAAAATGTAAAAAGTTGGAAAATGTAAAATTTTAAAAATAATAATAAAATAATATTAAAATAATATTAAAAATCCAAAAATTATAAAAAATTCTAAAAACTTGCAAACTAGTTTATTTTAACCTAAATAATCAGAAAATCAAAGTGAAATTACCAGAATACCCCTATTGGGCCCTCAAATGGGCCAAATCCAAAATCAGTCAACACAAAATGGGCTTTTGGGCCCAAAAAGTCAAACTTGGCCCAATTGACTTGGAAAAGCCCTATCTGACTTAAAATTCAATTCTAAGAACAAAACTCTAAAAGCCCAAAAGCTGAAAATGAGCTTATCACAGCTTATTGAACACAAAGCTTATTCTTATTGGGCTTTTCAGCCCATTAAGCCATAAGCTAATGCCATAAGCTCTAATTTGACACACAACCTTCTTTTGGGATGCTTATGAGATCTGTAAAAAGAATTTTTGAAAAAGCTCACTCAATAAGCCAGAAATAAGCAATGTATTATTTCACAAAACGACAAAATAGTCGGGTTTGAGAAATAATGCACCTCAGAACTTGATTCAACTTGCAAAAGCTTTCAAATGGACTCAATAAGCAAAATCAATCAACAAAAATCTAATAAGCACAACCAATAAGCCAGAATAAGCACAAATGAACTTATGTAAAATTCAATGGAGTTGGTTTTCTAGTCAAACCTTAAAGTCAAACACCCAAATGCTCCAGTATGAACAAATGGGTCAAAATATGAGCACCTGTTACAAAAACAAAGTTGTTGCAGGTTGGAATAAGCTATTATAGCTTCTTGATAAGCTGACACCAATTTCACACTACCAGTGGGAACCAGCAGGGGAAAGGAGTTCCCACTGCTTTGACTATTTGACCAAGCTTATATGAGAGTTCTGGTTTGATTCAATTGGAAACAAAGGCACCCTTGTGATCAGTGAATCACAAGGAGTCAATAGCAACAATAAAATCACAAAATGGTTCACACAATAAGCCACAATAAGCCAAACAGTCACCAGATATGCACCAGATATGGAAATAAGCAGTTAAGCACTTAATAAGCAGAATAAGCCACAATAAGCCAACCAAACTTAACAGGATGCATACACAAGCTATATAAACTAAGAACAAACACTAAGCAACAAGAATCAAACACTGAATCAATGTAAATAACAAGATCAAAGCATAAAAAGTTACTGATGAACAATGAACATATGCAGAAACAAGTTTGCTGATATACTTGACACTTGACCCAATTTCAAGCCTCAAATCCTTCTTCCCTGGTGTGATTAACTATGATTTAGCACTTGTTAGCCCTAGCCTATGCTTAGATCTAGGTGTCCTCAAAATCCTAGCCAATTTTACCAAGTTTTAAAGATTTTATAGCCAAATCAAGAATCTATGTGTTCAAAACCCTCAAACCTGCAAACAGATGAACATAAGCACCTAACAAACAGATATCAATACTTGCTTACACAAAACAAACACTTAGCAAACCACAAATCCAACTAATGCAGTAGACCCAAACACTCCTTAATCCACCACTTAACAAAGGAACTTGTGATTTTAACTAATAACCTACTGATTTTAATGATCAAAAACACTTAAACAATAGCAACTAACACAATCAAACTCAAAAATCACCAGCACAAACACCAATACTCAAAATCAAAGCACCAAATTCAAAACAGCCATAAACATGAAATTTTTAGGGGAATCTTAACCAAGAGATTATACCTGCCTTCCACAACATCCTAGGAAGGCCAGCTATGCTCCTTGGACCTTGTTCAACAACTAGAACAAGACCAAGGTACTTCAACAAAGATGATCAAAGCCTGTTGATGTTCAAAGCAGAACAAGGCTTTGATTATGATATGTCTTCAACACAAGCAACAAACAAACTCAACCAAAGGCTTAGAATCCTTCTCAGGCTTGGTGTCAACAAGCTTGAAAGAACTCAAGGCTTAAAGCTAAGGGTTAGTACACAAATAATAGCCAAATTCAGAAACAAGGACTTCAAGGCTTTTGAACCTTAAAAACCTTTCAAACCTAGACGTGCCTTAACCACAAGGTTAAGGAAGGTCTAAATAATCAAATGGAACTCAGAATTAGGCTACTCAAACACCAACTTTTAATCAAATCAAAAAGAGAATTCAATATTTTCAGAAATTCAAATTTTATTAAACTTAAAAAGGAATTACAAAGATTGATAGCCTAAAACTGGAACAAATGGACTCTCACATGTTGAGGTCTCCTTTTATAGGCAAATGCCTGGCTAAACACTATTCACAAACCCTAGTAACTGAAATTCCTATTCTATCCTTGCAGAACCTTCTAGGTGTGTTTCCAGCTGTTTTGGCAGAATCCTGGACGTTTGTTGAGTGCTTAGGGACCAAGTAATGATTTGCAGCCCTTGATTTTGCCAAGTAAGGATCAAGTGCCACGTGTCGTATTGTGAGTGGGGATGGGGGAATCATTCTGGTAGTGGGATTTAAGGTTTAAGGTGTGGGATGTGATTGAGGTGATGTGAATCACGCGTGGGTTTGGTTAATTTTGATTTCCCCTTTGTTTTGCTCCTTTTTGATCCTGGGTAAAAACTTGTTCTTGCCTGGTAAAAATCTAAACAGTAAGTGTTTGGCGCAATTTTAGGAATTTGACGTTTGGAGTTGGCAGTTTAGGTCCTTGTGTTTAGATAAAAGTTGTATAACAAGTTATTTTTGCAAACAAAACGTATTTCCTTTGTTTTCAACTTTCATCACTTGGCAGTTTTGGCACAACTTTTGGAAAAAGGTTATCAAGGGTTATTTTTGAAAATTTTTCATATTTCAAGGGCTGATTACGGACAATGTTGATCTTCAAAGGTCTTCAATGCATCTTAATCTTCATGAGGGACCATTGTTGGCAATTTGGATTTGTTGAGGGACTAATCTTGCCATTTCTTCAAAGTTGAGGGACCTTTTGTGTAATTTTGACAAACTTAAGGGACCAAACTTGTAATTATCAACATACAAGGGTTTTAAGTGTCATTTCTTCAATAAATGAGGATCAAACTTGCACATCTTTAAGTCTTCAAGGATAAATGTTGAATATTCCATGATTAGGGCCCGGTTCCTTGTACGGCTTCGTTTCTCGTGTCCGTTTTTCCTTGTAACTTGTGATCTTTTGTCTTTTTCACGATATCCATACCTAAAATACACAAGTAAACAAACACAAGCATATATATGGTATTTTTATGATATTTTATGCATTAAAAGCCCGAAAAGAACGATGAGATCATGTATAAATGCCATCTCATCACTTATTGGCTTATTCGATTGTTTTGGCTTATTTACTTTTAAATTTTCATAAAAGATTTATTGTTTTATGTTCGGTTTATTAAGTCGCGAGTGTAGTATTCATAAAAGTTTCGAATTTGTGCTTATCTACTATCTTCCAAGTTGTTAAGTGCTTTTTGGTGACTGCTTATTCGTTTAAGCTTATTTACTTGTTGGACGCCATTTCCATCTCAGAAGGTTTTACTTGGTCACGATCACTTGGCTTCGATCGCATAGATTGCGATCTGTTGTTGTTTCCCTGGTACGATCACACTCCACGATCAATCACTACGATCTCGTGGGTGCGATGGGGTGGCACAGTCCTTGAATACGATCACATTGATTGCGATCTGTTTGGTTATGATCAGGCCACGATCCTGACCACGATCCACTTGTTGCGATCGTGGTTGCGATTGAGAAGCACGATCACGTTTCTCATCGCACTGCTGAGTGCGATCTAATCCCTTTGTTGTGATCGCATTGAGTGCGATCGGTGGACACGATCCATCTTACTAATTGGGTACGATTGCTTTGCGATCTGCTGTTGTTTTAATTTCCTTAGACTTTTAAATTTAATCTTTCCCGCTCTTTTGTCTTAGTTTATTTTAATCAAGTTTTTAAGTTTTAAGTTTCAAAGATTGCACATTTTTATTTGTAGTTTAATTTTTAAAAGCTTTCACTTTACTCAACGACAACTTAATTACTTTCATTTTAGTTTAAAAATAGATAATCAAACGCATCCTCTTGTTTTCCAAAAGACAATTGAGTCGCACTAATTAACGGTAATCAATTCGAAGAGACTTGGATCAACGAACTTTCATAACTAAGTAAAATCTTGTTATTAATGACATTTATGTACCTCATTCAAGTAGATTAATAAGATAATCGAATAAGTAAAAGTAATTATGTTCTTATGTGCTTTATAAGTTAGATTCCACATAACTTATTTAGCTTGAGTAAGAGTTCTCAAAGTGTTTTAGTTTGATTACAAACTACTATACTAGTTCTTAACAGAATATAGATCCAATCAAAGGGATCAACAAGTGGTATCAGAGCTTGTTGAGAAACTCTAAAAAAGAAGAACACAACCCTAAAAACTCCACTCACACTAAAACTCAATGTCTCAACCTGGTGATGACCGTCACTTGGAAGACATTCCAGATCCTGATCCGATACCACAGGGACCGCCTCAAGTTGTGCATCCTGCACCACCACAAGGTGTTTAGGCCATAGATGATGTAGTCACTTCTACAACTACAACACCTTCCCATACTAAATGTTTAGCATTTTCATATGCACAATTCCTAAAAGTTTAGTCTAAAAGTTAAGGGAGCAGCCAGATCAACACTCAGGTAGAGTCAGGATCCCCTTTGTTCTAGCCTACGGGACAAGTCAATCACACACGGTCAAAAACATTTTATTATTTTTAATAAAATAAAATAAAAACAAACAGACATTTGATCAATATATGATGCAAGAGGGCAAACAAGTAGGCATGAATATGATCAATATGATATAAACCCCCCTACACTTAGAACCGAACATTGGCCTCAATGTTCAAAAGTGATAAGGTGCTACCCCTACACTTAAGAACACAAAAGGATAATGCTAGAATTCTAAGTGTAAAAAGGAGAACATAATCAGATATGTATGGATAAGTATGAGAACTGAGTACTCCCCTGATATAAACATGAAGATCGATCGGAGACTGAATGAAGAAGATGATGGAAAACAGCAACATCAACCCTCTGAAAGTCTTCTCGATCCAAGGGAACCCTGCACACAAAAACAAATACCAACAAGCACACATGGAGAGAAGCACGCCCCTACACTTATGTTAGAAAAAGATAAAAAGGATAGATCATCGGGTTGCCTCCCGAGAAGCGCTTGTTTTTGTTAACCGAGTCACGAGTCTGACTCGACCCCGAATTAAATGGTCCATGGGGGAGCAAGAGAATCACCACTGGCTCAAAACAGATATGCCAGGGTCAAAAATCTTATCCTCATTACCGGATGAGAATAAAGAAGAAGAATCCACAGTATAAGTGAAGAAAAGCAGAAGGATTCTTATAACATACGAGAAATAGGTATAAAGGCGATCCTTAAGAATACTCGTCTTCGCCAAGGGCGGGAGGGTGGGAGAAAAAGATATCAAAGTGTCACCCGAGGACACTTGATAGAAACTCAAAGCAAGAATCGATGGTATAACCGGTAAAACATCACAAGAAATAGCAACATCAACGTCTCCTCCAGGATCAAAACACTCATCCTCATTTCCCGGTATGAAATGAGGAGAGTAAAAGTGATACATCACCCGCTTGGGCATGTACGTGGTAGGACGGGGTGGCAACATAATATGAGAAATATCAAAAGAAATATCTACCACCTGCGTCACCTCTCCAGAATGAATGAAACGGAAGGTAGGGTCAAATCTCTCCACCTCCTCTACGATGGGAGGTGGCATGGCTAACAAAGAATGTTCATCAGTAGCAGTAGAGTCGGAGCTATCAATGTCCTCAATCCCCTCTTCAAAGAGAGGATTCACCTCACTAGAGATGTAGGTGTCATCAAAATCAAATAAAGGGTTCGAATAAATCTTGAAATTTTCCTTTAGAACGTCTTCATCGGATAGTGACTCGTCATCACTAGAAGTAAAATCATCATCAAGATCAAAAAGAGGATTAGAGAAAGCCAAATGATCATCTCCCAAGATGTCGGTGGGAGGTAATGAATCATCACTAGAAAGAGATTCACACTCACTATCACTATCGGAAGCAACCGTAGGCTCACTTTGGATTGGAATAAGAATCTCATCACAAGGAATAGTGATAAGACCCTCATCCCCCATGATGAGAGAGGCATCAGTCTCCGTAGTAGAAGAATCGAGAATAGGAGTGGTAGTCTCACATCATGGATTGAGATAGTAAATATTATCCTCGTCATCATCATAACAATAAGGAATTACACGAGGCGTAGAGGTATAAGCACTAAGATTAGATACTTGCTCTTGTCGCTGTCGCTTTTCCTTCTCTCTTGCTTCGCGTATGCTAGCTAATTCTTGTTGAACGTATTGAAGTGTATTCAAAAAATTGGCTCGTTCTTCTTCACACATTACAACAGAAGGTTGATGATCGAGGGTGTATTGTGGGGTCTCAAAATTTTGAAAATCGGAATTATAGCACGGATGTGGCTCATAGTAATTCATCGGTTGAGAAAAATTAGAACACGGATTTGGTTCATAATAATCCATCGGTGAAGAAAAATGAGGACACGGATTTGGCTCATAATAATTCATTGGCTGACAATAAGAAGTATCGTGAGGGCCCCCACAATGATTGCAACACGGGTATTGAGAAAAACCCGGTGCATGTTGCGGATACGGATCGTCATATATGGAAGAGGGTAAGATAGTGTCATTAGAGGTGAAGTATGAATTTATCGAATTGCAAAATGAACAATGTCCAAATTCGTAATTAGGGATAGCCATACCGCACCGCTCGCATGAACACCAATAACATGATTGAATACTAGACGACCCACACCCTATACAATATGAATCCATGAAGAATTAAAAATAAGAGGGTTTGAGAAAAAGAATTAAACACAATAGAAGATAAAGAAGAATATTTTTAAAACTTTTTTTTTTAATTTTAAAGTGATATATATAATAATAAAGAAAATAAAATAAAATAAGAAAATATTTTTGGTTTTTATAAATTTTATATATTTTTTTGGATTTTTAAATGTTTTTTTATTATATATATATACCAATACGAAAATAAACTTTCAAAGCGAAAGGATCCTCAAGTCACCAACTAAAAACACAACGCCAATATCGCTACACACAGAGCCGGCAGCGGCGCCATTTGATTGAATCGTTTTCGTACACCAGAAAGGTTATCGTAGTTCCAGCGAAGTGTGAATGGAAATCCGCGTTTATGTCTCAAGTTTGATGCTCAAATAAAAGGTTTTGATTTTTAATATTTAAATCTACTAATTTTGAAGACCAAATATTAAATGATACAAATGAAAGCGACAATTATACTATGAATGCAAAGCGAAAGATATCTAAAAATAATGCTAATGACAATAAAGATGCTAAACTAAACAAGCATAATTAAAAATATTATAAGCATGACAATAAAGCTAAACATCAACAAGGCAACAATAACTATATATATAAGCTAATGAAATAAAATAAGAAAAGAGATAGAGAATTTAACCCGTAATGAAGAACCGAAGATGAAAAATTAAACACCCGATCTAATAACTAAATTAAATCAAAAGCTTAATTAACTTTCAAAGTTTTTATCAATCTAATTAGCCGATAAATGTGTCAATTTTATCGACTAACTAACAAGATAAAAACAAATCGAGCTTTAAACTTTAATACTTAATCTAGCTAAAAGACCCGTAAAGCACTCGCCAAAAGATATGAACCGGATACGCCGAGATATCATAAAACATAAAACGTTAACGACAATTAAGATAAACGACATTTTAAAAATCTTATATTTTAGAAAATCTGAATTTAATTAACTAATAAAAATTAATTTAAACTAACTTCAATATAGATTTAGTTATGCTCATAAGAAAAACTATATAAGAAATTTAACTTAACTCTAATAAATCAATTTATTAAACTAAGTGCAAGTTAACTAGTTTAAACCAAATGCTACATCTATTTTTTTGAAATCAATCAGTTAAAATACTAATAATAAACCATGGAACAAATAACCACTACATCTATCTAATTACCTATGAAAAAAAAAGAACAGACATAATAAAATGTAAAGATGCCAATGTTATCTCCTATATCTAAACGCATGAGAGAAGTATCAAATGTATATGGAATGTTATCTATCTATTTTACCATATCTACGGAAAGAAATAAATAAAAAAATGAAGACTAATGAAAGTAAGAATGAATAAAGCTGCGTCTGACAAAAATGAAGAACTTCCTACCTTAACTAAAATAACAAACGCATGTATAGATCTATTAAAAATGGAATGTTATTATTTTCCTACAGGTATTTTCTATCCTAAAAAAATAATGAAGATTCTGAAAAAAAAAAGGGATGCCTACTACTACTAAAAAAACGCAGATTAAAAGTAAAAGGGATCTCCCGCAAAAATATATAACGCAAGATTAAAAGTTGCATAAAATGAGGATATTACAAAAAATAGAATCTCAATATCTGTATCTTTCTACTACTAATCGAAAGAAAATAAAAAAAGGGAATGTTATGATGAATCCTAGAACTAAAAAGAAGAAGCAGACAATATAAAAAAAATTCATCTATCCTGAACTAAAAAAACGCGGCTAAAAAACAAGAAAAATGAAGTCAAAGTTCCAATGTTATCTATTCTGCTTCATATGTACGCATATCTCGATCTCTTCATGGGCCTTTTTGGGCTTTTTGGGCTTTTTGCTTGGCTTGCTTAGCTTGTTGGGCTTGCTGGACTGGTGGCTTTAGAATGTATTAATGGGTTGGTTCGACCCATTTAAATGGTGTCGGGCCGGCCCAATAAAACACGAATGCACCGTCAAACTCGATTTTCCGTTCTCTTTCCATTTCTCGTGCTTGTTCTTACTCTTTGGCTTTGTTTATGCTCCTTTTCTTCATATCCGTACCTACAATAATAAATAGCAAATATAAACGATATATGCATAAAAAAATACATTTTTGCTATTTATTATACGAAAAATGAAGGGAGATTCTCACTAAATGCATGAATAATTACGTGTTTAACAAGGATACTCATTGCAAAGTTAAGCATATAGGATTTATAATTTGGCATCTAAAAAGGTTGAATAAAATGCCCATATTAATTTCTTAGAAAATAAACCCAAAGTCCCGGGAATAGGTTATGCTTGGATGTTTGATTTGGATTATCTAACTAATTCTATTGATTACTATTTTGTGCAAAAGTATTGTCAAACTAACAATGCAGGTGAGGAGATTGGTACAACTAATTCATGTACTCAAGGAGAACCTTCTTCATCAGATTCTCAGGATGATGATGTTCGCATCTATGTACCCAGTATGCCTACGGTTTCTCCTATGGCTGCTACTCCCCAGAAGCAAACAATGCCATCAACTGATGATCATGCCTCCCAAGAGCTTCAAAGGCTTCAAGATCAAGAAAATAATGCTACATCTGTTAATGAGCATTCAAGGGAAGAATCTTTTGAGTCACAACACCCAGCAGTACATACTACACCTAGCGGTACCTCATCTTCAAGTATTGCTAAGTCAAAATCTGTAAAGTCTGTTGATTCATTAGAAGATATTTTACAAGCTATGGACGATGAAGACATTTATGCTAGTCCAGCTTAAGGACTCTTCTCTAGAGCTTCCTATGATGAGCAGGGTGTAGTAACTGATTTCAATAATTTGGAAACTGAAATTCTAGTCAGTTTTATTCCCACTCATAAAGTCAACAACAACCATCCTACTACTCAGATTATTAGAAATCCCAAGTATGTTGTGCAAACCATAAGACAACTTCAAGCCAATATTGAAACTCATGCACTTGTGAGTTATGTAAAATAACAGAAGAGAACAAATCATAAAGATACTCAGCATTGTTTGTTTGCCTGTTTCTTATCACAAGTAGAGCCCAAAAACATTTCTCAGGCTCTTGATGAAGAAAGTTGGGTGGATGCCATGCAAGAAGAATTAACACAATTGGAGCTACCAAAGGTTTGGATTCTTGTGGATCTTCCCTTAGGTAAAAGGGTTATTGGTACTAGATGGGTTTTCAGAAACAAGAAGGATGAAAGAGGAGTTGTTGTAAAGAACAAGGCAAGGCTTGTTGCTCAAGGCTATAGACAGGAATAAGGGATAGACTATGATGAAGTTTTTGCACCAGTGGCAAGAATAGAAGCCGTTAGGTAATTTTTGGCCTTTGTATCATATATGGGTTTTATAGTCTATCAGATGGATGTAAAAAGTGCCTTTCTTTATGGTACTATATCAAAGGAGGTATATGTTTCACAACCTCCAAGTTTTGTAGATCCTAAATTCCCCAACAGAGTCTACAAAGTTATCAAAGCACTTTATGGTCTACATCAAGCTCCAAGGGCTTGGTATGAAACTTTATACAATTTTCTGTTAGAATATGGATATAGGAGAGGAACCATTGACAAACCTCTTTTCATCAAAAAGAATGCTAAGGATATTATTCTAGTACAAGTCTATGTTGATGACATTATTTTTGGTTCAACAAAGAAATCATGGTGTGAAGAGTTTGAGGCTTTGATGAAAGGAAGATTTCAGATGAGTTCTATGGGAGAACTTACTTTCTTTTTGGGACTACAAGTCAAAAGAGGAAAGATGGGATATTTATTAGCCAAGATAAATATGTTGCTGAAATCTTGAAAAAGTTTTCATGCATGGATACAATGAGTACAAGCACACTTTTTGAAGCTAAGAAGTCTTTATCAAAATATGAACATGGTGAAAATGTTGATATTCATCTATATAGATAAATGATTGGTTCATTGATGTATCTTACTTCTTCAAGGCCAGATATTATGTTTGTTGTGTGTGCATGTTCAAGGTTCCAAGTTAATATAAAGGTGTCACATCTACATGTTGTGAAGAGGATTTTTAAGTATCTTAAAAGTCAACCTAATTTAAGATTATGGTATCCTAGAGATTCAACCTTTGATTTGGACGCTTACTCAGACAGTGATTATGCTAGAGCTAATCATGATAGGAAATCCACAACAGGAGGTTGTCAATTCCTAGGTAGAAGACTCATATCATGGCAGTGTAAGAAGGAAACCATTGTTGTGGACAAGTACATTGGATTCAAAATCATTTGTTAGATTATAGGTTCAACTTCATGAACACCAAGATTTACATTGATAATGAAAGTACTATATGCATTGTCAAGAATCCTGTCTATTACTCCAAGACCAAGCATATTGAAATAAGACAGCACTTCATAAGAGATGCCTATGACAAGAAGCTTATTCAAGTCTTGAAGATTCATACAGACAACAATGTAGGTGACTTGTTAACTAAGGCATTGATGAAAAGAGATTTGAATTCTTGGTGACACATATTGGTATGCTCAACCAATAAACTATTGCATATGTTAAGGGGAGGTAAGAATGTACAATTTTTATGCTAATTTTTATTGGATAGTGTATGTTTTTGTGTTTTTTATGTGATTGCAGGTTGATAGAATAAGATAAAAGAGGTTATAATGATAGTGGAATGCATGAACTGGTCAAATTTGTGAGGTACCGTTATGGATCCAAGTACCGCTAGAACAATTCCAAGTACCTAGTATGTTCCATGTACCGCTACATGTCCCTTGTACCGTTAAGGGTCTCTTTTGTAAATTTGGCGGTTTCTTCGCACTTGGGTTTGTTATTTACATAATACTTACTCCAATTATATAATTGATTCACCTAATCTTTTATTCTTATCTCTTAATTCTATAACCTTCTCTCTAATTTTTCGATTATCAATAATACTAATGGCTGCTTTACAAGTGATCTCTAAGCACAACTTGGTTGCGAACCTTGCTCAGAATGATGATTCTCTTGGTTTCCATGAGATACTTGGATTTTTATCTCGAAGTCATATTCGTTTTGCGCTTACTGTAAGTCCCATTGTCTCTATTCCTATTGTTGAACAATTTTGGAATACTACTGTGTTAGGTACTTGTTTTGATAAACCTTGCATTAAGGCTAGGGTGAATCATAGAAATATCTATGTAATTGAGGTACTGCTAAGGGCTAGTTTGAGACTAAATGATGAAAATGGACTAAGTATGTTAAACAATACAAAGATACATGATCGCCTTGCAGCCATGGGCTATGAGGGTGGTAGGGAAAGTCTTGCTTTCTTTAAAGCTTTGTTTTCACCACAATGGAAATTTCTTTTTCATGCCATTATTCATTGTTTAAGCTCCAAATGTACTTCTTTTGATTAAATCTCTACTGCATTGGCATCAACTAGTATTTGTCTAGCAAATAACAGAGTTTTCAATTTTTTAAAACTAATTTTTGAAGGCATGACTAGGAATTTAGAAGGAGTTAAGAAGTTTTTAATGTATCCTAGATTCATTCAGACTTTAGTTAATGACCAAATCCCTAACCTACCAGAGTTAACAAATACATAGGATGTTCCTACATTTACAAAGAGAAATTTCTCTTTCTTGACCAAACAAGGCAATGCCTTTACAGGAACTGTCACACCCTTATTTGCTAATATGTTAGCCCAACCTGCCAACCAAGAATGTGAAGAACCTGGCACTGCTAGTGGTTCTCAGCAAACTCCTTCTAACCAGAGTTCCAATTCCTTAGAAGATACTCAATCTTCTTCTCACAATATTGGTAATCAACCAAATTCAGATGAGATGATCCATACACCTGCTGCTTCTATTGCTGCTAGTGGTTCACCACAAGCACAAGCAACAGAGGTGGTGGATGTTGCAAATTTAACTGCTTTGTGCACTAGCTTGTCCAAACAGGTACAAGTATTGCAAAAGGAGAAGCTTGTTCAAGATAAGAAAATTGTTGAATTGGAGTCCAGTCTAATCAAGCTAAGGAATAAGGTATCTCCTTGGATGAGGCAGAACAGGTCTATTCAGAAGGTTGTTCTTAAGAAGCAAAGATTCAGAAACCTTAAGAAAAGGCAACTGAATGCAACAAACAGGGGAAGAATTATGAAGAACCACTACCTTCTTCTGATATTCAAACAAGGGTCTCTGGGAATGACATCAACTTTGAAGCTGATGATGATGTCATGGAAATTTTGAAGGTGGCAATGGTTTAGAGACTGGTGTGGAAAAGGATAGCCTAGAGCCTACAGACATGGAGCTTCAACAAGAAGAACCACAACCTACTCATGAGGAACCACAAATTGAAGAAATGTTTGTAACTCAACCAGAGCCACAACCTCAATCACCACAACTTCAAGTGAATTGGAGTAGTTTCTATGAGAAGCTGGAGGAGATTAATGTCAAATTTCCTATATCTTTAACTCCACCACAAAGGCAATTCTTGTTTCACAAGAAACAGTCTTTCCAAGTACTGTCAAGATCAAGAGTGAGCAATTGATCAGATAAGACTAAGGAGTTACAAGTTGAGAAGATAGCTTCATTGGAAGAAAAGGTATCTGGAGATACTTTTGTGATTGAAGAAACAAGTGTGTCTTACACTGGTGAAGTCAACATTGTTGAAGATCCAAGTACTGCTAGGCCAACTAAGCCAACTACAAGTACTGCTGACATTGTTGAAGACCCAAGTACTGCTAAGCCAACTAAGGCGACTGCAAGTACTACTGGTGATCAACCTTTACTAGAAAGTCAAAATCCTTTTGGAGAGGATGAGACTTTAGCTCAAGTACGGCTTGATCTCGGGGAAAAGAGTTCAGCTGAAAAAGCAAGACATGCAGAGATTGAGAAGAAGACACAACAAGAAGTTCTTGCCAAAAAGGATAAAACTAAAGGTAAGAAAGTTCAAGCTTCACAGCCCACTAAAGGTATTGTTATTCAACAGCAAGCTAATGAGGATGAAGAAAGATCTTCAAAGCTGAAGAAGAAGTTACCAAAGATTAATCCAAAGGTTAAGGTCAATAAGCAGTTACAGTCAGAATCTGAAAATGCAAGTAATTCATATCATGGTATAAGCAAAGTCATGTACAGATTTAATCAACTAGACCATGATGAGGAATTTGCTTTCAGAGTGCACGCACAAATTCGTGAAGAAGAGTTACAAGAGGAACTTGCAGCAAAGTAGCAATTGCTTGAAGCTAAGAGAGTGCAGCAAGAATGGAATATACAAGAGTATGATAGGATTCAAGTTGAACTACAAGCAAGTGAGCTTCTTACAGACTCATTAATAGCTGAAGAAATGGATGTTTATGATGAAGAAGAAAAAGCAAAATTGATTGATGATCTAGTAAGGGAGCAACAAAGATTCTTTGCTGAGAAAAGAAGAAGAGAAAGGATTAAACCTCCAACTACCATGCAGATTAGGAATCAAATGATGGCTTTTCTCAAGAAAGTTAAGCATTTCACTCATGCTCAATTGGTCAGAAAGAATTTTGAAGAAATCAAGGCTTTGTATGAAAAACACAAGAGAGATGAATTGAATTTTGTTGAGATTGGATCTGAAACAGATAGAATAGATGTTGAAGAAGCCAAAAGACATATGCAACAACAAAGACAATTTGGAAGTGCTCCAAGATTTGACTCAAGTACTGTTTAACATACAAGAACATCTCCACCTATCAAGGATACATATGTGAGGAAAAGTAGAAAGGAGAAGGTAAGTTCAAAAGAGACAAAGACTGCTCAAAGAATGAATGAAGGAGATAAAGCTCAAAGTGTTCATAAGACTGAAAATGTACAAGCGGTACATACACAGTCAACATTACATACTGAAGGAACGGTACATACAGATTTAGAGGAAGGTTCAATGGAATTTGAAAGAACCTCCAAGGGTGTTAAGAGGAAAAGATCAACAAAGAAGAAGCTAGAAGCCAAGAAAAAGGCTAAATCAACAACAGAAGATAGTGATGATGATGAGATCATAAGAAAGTATTTGAAGATAGTAAATTTTAAAGATCAATGTACAGTCATAGAGATTTTTGCGAAAAAGTCATCCATTTCTAGATCGATATATACTATGGATCAAGGACTGGAAGCTCATGGAATACAAAGAACATATGGCACAATAAGAATATTCAGACTTTTGGAAGATATTCTTCATATTCTTGACAGACAAAATATTCAAGATCTTTTCAGGTTAGTTCAAGAAGCCAGTGCAGGTAAACTGAGGTATCACTATTGTATAATGAATTACTCTTCATGTATGAACCATACAACTGTGATCAGAAAATATTGAAGGAATTAGAGAATCAGGTTCCTAGTTACTAGAGATATTATAGGTCATGTGGACTACATATTTTGGATATAGATGATGTTACTTACTATATGCTACAAGAGAAGAGATATCCAATTGAGAGAAGATTGTTGGAAAGAATGTTGGAACAACAATTGGAAGTCTCAGAAGAGTCTGTTGGTGCTTTGGAGTTGATCAGAATGATTAAACAATAAATCAAGGATTTGGAGCAAGAGGAAGAAGCTGAGAAAGGACCTTAAGTGTTTGATTTACAATCACACTTCACAAATGGTTCTCAGTTCACCATGTCTAACACATATAAGAACTGGCTAGTCCATAAGCAAACGGTTTGTGGTAAAGACTTCTCAAATCCGTTGACAGCTGGTAGTTTGCTAAAAACTATATTGTTCTAACTCACCTTGTTTCGAGACAAAGAGTTGGCTAGTCCTAGACAAATGGTACTAGGTAAAGACATTATCAAAGCCATTGATGGTTGACAGTTTACCAAAAATTGTAGGGTTATCAGTACACCTTATTCTTTATGAATAAAGTATTGGCTATTCTAGAGGGTACGACTAACTGGTAAAGAATAAATCAAATCCGTTGATAGCTGATGATTTGCTAAAAATCATGAAACCAATACATATTGGTTTTTGTTGTTAACTGTTTTATTTCAGGTATGAAGTTGCAAGCAAAGAAGTATTAAAGGAAAGAATACTTAGAAGGTTTTGTCTCATCAAATCAAGACAGAAGTTCATGATCAAGAGTTTATAGATTAAACTCAAGAAGATAATTACTATTGCTGCAAAATCAAGTGAATGTTCACAAGACACAAGAAGATCATAGTTTGAATACAAAGATGATGTTCATAAGATTTGAAGGTTATCTTATCAGAAGAAGATCTACTTTGAAGTGTTTGGCTACATTCAGTTGGATACAAGTACAAATTCCAAGCTCAATCCAAGTTTAAAGAGAAGACTGAAGACATGTATTATAAATACATTCAGTACAAAGAGAAACAAGAAAACAACAAGTTATCATTCTTGTTTAGGGGAGGATTGTTAGGAATTATTGTTAAGTGTCAAGTACCGTCAGTGTAATTTAAGTACTATTAGTATCTTTCAAGTACCGTTAGTGTTTACGCGGTACATAGTAAGTACTGCTACTTATAAAGTAAGTACTGCTATATTGATTAGGACGAATATATCTTTGTATAAGATATGTCATAGTTATAGTTAGAGTATATCTTATGTGATATACTTAATAGTTAGAATATTGATAATATATCATCTGTGATATACTTATCTTTATAGAATATTCTAAGGTTTCTAGGGTTCCTTACTCTATAAAAGGAACATAGGTACGATGACATTTATGTACCTTATTCAAGTCGATTAATAAGAGAATTGAATAGTTAAAAGTAATTTTGTTCTTCTTTGCTTTATAAGTTAGATTCCGCATAACTTATTTAGCTTGAGTAAGAGTTCTCAAAGTGTTTTAGTATGATTACAAACTACTATACTAGTTCTTAACAGAATATAGATCCAATCAAAGGGATCAACAGTCCCTACTAACAAAACCCCCAAGAAGCCAAACACCATGCAACGGGCGAGATAACGAAGCAGGGAAAAGGCCATCCATCAGACCATGAGGATCCTCCACTGGCCAGAAAAGCTTAGTCTTACCAACATTTAGATGCAGCCCACGAGCTGGTCCATCAGCTCGAATGATATCTAATGCCTTGGCCACCATAAGAGTATCACCAATAATAGAACCGTCATCAAGATACCACGCTTGAAGGGAGAGCTCACACGCTTGATGAATAGTATGAATAAGTGGATGCAGAGCCAAGGAAAATAATAAAGGGCCCAAAGGATCCCCCAGCTGAACCCCCTGAGAGGACCAAAGAACCGAATCACCATAATAAAGTCGTGCATGTCAAGAATAACAGAACTCCACCCAGGGAGAGATAGTTGGGCACCTCAACCGAGTCTTCTGAAGAATGGTACCCCTGTCAACCAGGTTAAAGGCATTCTTAAAATTCACCAAAAGCATAGAAAGCCCAACCTCATCCCCTCTAACCTCCACAAACCTACTAACAGAATGAAGAACAACCTCACACCTACCTGGCACACCTACACCGATATGAAAGTCATGTAAATAAGAAGACATCGATTCACCAACATAAGAAGAGGCAACCTTAGAGACAAGACTCCTCCACACAGTACCAATGGCAATGGACCGAATACCACCACCAGGCTTGACAAGCGGAGTCAAATGAGAACTAGCAATGAACTCCTCAAGCTGCCCTGGACATTTACTCGAAAGAAAAAGATTGACAACCCCAGTGATAGAAACTAGCAGGTCGTTAGCCACGGCTGAAGCTGCTCCCCTCAAAACATCCAACACATACTGGGCACGAAGCCCGTCTCGACCACAAGAAGTACCTTTGGGGAAACTCCGAATCCGCTTCAACACCAGATCCTTATGAACCATCAACGCATCCACCGCAAGTGGTGAAGAAGGCACATCTGGAGGAGGTGCAAAGGGATGCTTGGACTCCAACTCATCCCGAGTGTCAAGAGAATCGGGAGCAACACCTGAAGAAGTGAGGACCTTAATAGCAGCAAAAAAGTGACCATCACCCAACTTCCTCTTGCACTGGGAAATATTAGCCTCCATAGAATCTTTGGGCTTCAAAAACGCATGCCATATAGAGGAAGAGTGTAAAACCCGCATGCTTTTACCATGAATAGTGCCCTTAAGATCGTACGTCCTAGATTAAAACTTACCTTATTCAGTATTGATCACATTCACGTGCTAGTAATCAAGTAAGTACATACGTGTATAACATGATAAGTATCGTTTACGTACGAGCTCATGATAAACATATAATAAGTATTTCACGTGAACATAATTAAATCATGATCACCATTAAAACACGAACTAAAATAATTACGTAGGTACATATAATATAATTACAAGCGTAAATAATACGATAAACTACATGATAAAATAAACGGAAACACTTTAAACACGAACACGTTTAACCACGAACGAACACGAAACATCGGGACACGAGAAAAGGTATGGGCACCCCATGTGGGGCCCCATACTCACGGCACACATAACAAGGTGGGCCAAGCCCATGGACTTTTAACAAGAAAAGGGGGGTTATGGTAAAAACTCTTTTCATTTCTCACATTTCAAGAAATAAGCAAATAACCTAAAAAGTTTTTCTCTCCTCTTCTTGCTCTCTCTTTGTGCCGCCACCCTTAAGGACCACCATAGGTGGTTGTTGGTTGATTTTGATCTTAAAAATCATTGCTATAACCGTGTTTGTTCATCCTCTTCCAAGCTACGTATTGGTATATCATTCTAAACCTTTCTTTTTAATTCTTTTTAAATCTTTGATTATTTTCATGAACATGTTATTGTTATTCTTATTAAAACATGATAATTAAACATAGATCTCACATGTTTTGGGGTTAATTAAAATCAAAGGTTGTTATATGAGGGTGTTTGTTTTGGCCGCCTAGTATAACCAACCCGAGGGGGGTTCGGTTTGCTTGTAGCCGCCACCACCAAGACCATTTTGGTCTTGGTTGGTGCATGTGGGACCCACGGCAGCAAGGGGACACAAGTACCCCGAGTTGGCTCGGGGTACGGTGTCGAGTTCATGCTCGATTCATGGTTCGTTGGTTAAATCATGATTTATGCTACATGTTAATTTTATGAATTATGAACTTAGGATATAAATTAATTAATAACATGAGATATTAATTAAACCATGACTTAGGTTATTTTTAATTATTAATTTAGCATGATATTAATTTAACCTAAGTATTTTATGTTATAAGTTATAATTAATTAATTATTTAAAACATGCTTATAATTAATTAATTTAGACACG
This sequence comes from Glebionis coronaria, assembly GCA_025667525.1. Classification (NCBI taxonomy): domain Eukaryota; kingdom Viridiplantae; phylum Streptophyta; class Magnoliopsida; order Asterales; family Asteraceae; genus Glebionis; species Glebionis coronaria. The sequence continues at coordinate 398,874 of JANFOE010000773.1, forward strand.
ACTTAGGCTATGTTATTAATACATAATAATACACATTTTAACCTAAGTATTTTATTCCATTTTAATTAAAACATGTTATACTTTAATTAAAATGCTTAACCTATAGTTTAATTAAAAATACATGAAATAATAATTAAACTATACACTATATCATATGACTTAAGAAATAAGCTTATAAACACTTAGACTTATATGTTAGCTTATGTAACCAGCTTAATTCTAATTATGGAAACTTCTATTTATAGAAACTTAATTAAATAAGGCAACTAATCTATTAATGGAAACCTTCTATATATGGAAATCTATCTATTTCAGGCAGCTAATCTAATCATGGAAACCTTCTATATATGGAAACTTATTTAATTAAGGCAGCTGATCTATTTTTGGAAACTTTCTATTTTTAGAAACTAATCTATTTTAAGCAGTAAATTCTATTTTAGGAAACTTTCTATTTTTGGAAACTTTCTATTTTTGGAAACTTTCTATTTTTGGAAACTTTCTATTTTTGGTAACTTTCTATTTTTGGAAACTTTCTATTTTTGGAAACTTTCTATTTTTGGAAACGTTCTATTTTTGGAAACCTGCTATTTTTGGAAAGTTACTTATTATTACACAGTAAGTATAATAATACATGAAATACCAGTAATACTTAATCAGATTAATCAGAATATAAGATAAACACAGTTTAAGGCTTTAAACAGTAAACCATGACCTAAAAACATACAAAGTAAGCTAAGATGAGACATAAAACCCAGTACGTAATCAGTGATTCGATACTTATACACGTGTGTATTCATGTAGCGTTAGTGATCCAGAAGTAGGAGTCTTTCTTCCGTTCATTCACTGGACTTGAGGTACGGATTCCCGTCCTTTCAGTATGGACATTCTTTCCTTATTAGGATTTCCCCGTATGCAGCCAACTGTTTTCCCCAGTATTTGTTTTATTGTTTTGAACTGCTTATGTTTAATTAGCATAATCTATAGCCATATACAAGCATGACCAGTTTCACCTAGTTATGGAGGTACCATAACCATAACATTGGAGGCACCAATGTTATGACTTCCCCACGACGGAGTGATTGCTCGTGGCGTCCCTTTCAGTTTTGGCCATATTATTATATCATGTGGGGCGTATGGGTGCATCCTAGTTACATGTTTTATTCAGTGTTTCATGGTGAATGTGGTGTGTGCCTTGCATCCTTCACAAGGAGTTGATCCCTCCTACCCAAACCAGTATATTAATTAGAGGCATCCCCTCTAATCAGCATGATGAGGTCACCCCTCCAAGTATTCATGCACATGACCTTTTCATGACCGATATGAGGTATGGTATATTTATGTTAAAACAGTTTTCATAAGATAAACATAAGGCTTTTCAAACTATAAAACCAGTTTCCTCAATACTTAACCAGTCTACTCAGAACTTAGTCTTCCGCTGTTATATGTTACATGCTTATCCTATTTCATGCTATATTGTATATCCGTGCACTGAGCGTTTTGCTCAGCCGTTACTTTCCTTTCCATGTCCCAAAACGGCAGGTACCCAAGACTCGAGCATTTGGAGGACATGCATAGGATGGAAGCTGCCATAGACTTCTTCTCCTGTTTCCTTCATATATTTATGCTTGTTTAGTCTTTCATTCAGTTCATTTACTTTGTTATGTTTTGGGCTTATGTTTGGGAACCGATGTTTGATTCCGGCTTTCCCTATGGTCATGTATGTTTTACTACATATTACCTTGCATGCTTTGATGACACGCCATAATTACGCGTGACATTCCATTTATCAAAATGGGGTGTTACAATTATGGTATCAGAGCCAAGGCTTCGACCTGTAGGCTCTAAAACTTGACCTGTGACTAGTGGGTAGTCACCAGGAGCTTCCTAAGTCAACGCTTGTTATTCCACGTATTGACGTTTTTCAGCACCTTTTTGTTTTAACCATTACGTTTTCAGCACCTTGTTGTTTTAACCATGATGTTTTCACCAGTATCGTTTTACCAATATGGAATGAACAACCGTCATCCATATTTAGTTATGTGTCAGTGTCTATGCATGATGTTCCTAGTGAACTGTGATTATGTGAACTGAACCCCAGTAGTTCATAATTTTCACATAAAATTTTTTCTGTTAAGTTTTGACAATGACTTTTAAGTATTTATGTTTCATGCATTCATGAATTTATATCATATGTCATCTATTGCAGGAATTTTGACTAAGTAATGGTTGGTACAGGACTGGCCCTATTTAGTCGCGTGTGCTTTTATCGAAACTTTTAACTTTGGGACCGACCCATAGGCGTCCCCTCGCCATGTCTTTTGTTTTGGAACCGACCCATAGGCATTCCCTCGCACATATAAAGGTAATATAAACTACATTACGCATTCATACACTGTTTTTCATGCATAAATTTTTCTCATGATTTAAATTGGCATAAAAAGTTTTTCATGTCCCCTCATAAGTTATTATGTTTTTATGTCAAGTATGTTTTCATACTGTCATGTTTAACTTCAGTTTCATGCTGATTATGTTATACACTTCTTCGTGATAGATGGTTTCATGTTTCTTCATGATAATTCCGTCTTCATGTTGATTATGTTTTACGCCTCTTTTGTCATTTACGTTGTTCTGCAAGACATTGTTAGATTTCGTTGAATCATGCTTTCATGATAGTCATGGTTGGTTTTCATTGATCATGCTGTCAGGCAAATCATCGTTGAATTTTGTGTAACCACACTTTATCGTTTCTCTATGCAACCAGAATGATGTCTATGCTAATACTGCCAGGTTATCATGATGGTTTTCCAAACCGTTTAATCGGTTTACTTTCCTTAAATCATGACAAATGATCGAGCCCATACCAATCATTTCATGTGCATTCCATGTGTACTCCACGTACCGTATTTCATGTGTATTACATGTGCCTTAATCCATGTGTATTCTACTTGCAATACTTCACGAGTATTCGCTAGTCGATTCTAAATCATCTCAGGCGTATGTTCACTTGCTGATATTCTACAAGGTTGTCGATGCCGCTCATAGCTTGGAGATGTTACTGAAGGTTGATGCTGCTGATGTTGGGAGACGCTACGAGATGCTGATGCTGATGCTATTCACAACCTGGAGATCCTAAAGGACGAAGACAAAAGGCGTCGGAGCAAAGCAATTGGACGAGAAGATGCTTCACCATCAGACAATTCCCATCAATCATTGTCCCAAATTCATAGTTACATGTCACACGTCGTTCGGCTGTCATTTCAGCCATATGAGTGCAAACCAGTACCAGCCGGCCACTCAGCTGAATAGTTACATGAGTCACGGTCATGAGAATGACCGTCATGGAACCGACAGACAAGATGATAGTAACCACTACTATGACAGCAACTATCCTAGAAATCACAACCGAGGCTCCGGCCACGGACGTGATCAGACATACAAATGATCAGTAGTCCAACCGATCCGCCAATTCTGGCATATTAACCTAATATTTGTAGTTCTAATTGTTTCACACCTCGAGACACATGTCAAGACATCAGTCAAGACACATGTCTCACGTATACTTTCTGAGGACACATGTCAAGATACCAGTCAAGATATATGTCACGCTTACATTTCTCAAGACACGAGTCAAGACACATGACTCACGTCTAATTATGGAACATTTCTAAGAAATTCAGGGTACCCTCCAAGGTTATATCTATGTTGTTGTGCCATGTATTAATCAGGCCACAAGAATTTCAATACCAGTATCAGCGCATCAGTGAGAACTGTCACGTTGTCGATGTCACTTTCATTTCTTTCACCATAGTTCATATATTCATAACCATGAAGGACGCCTTTCGTATTCCCACGCATATGAAGGTTTTCCTTCAACTTAATGATAAGATCCAAGCTGCTAACGCATTTCCTCAGACAGACACGAGATGAATTTTGTAACACACGTGAAAGTGCCGTATGATGCTAAGTTATTGTCTCAAGAGCTGTTCAGTATGAGCATCTCTCGTAAGTTGAGGCTCACTTGTGGATGCGATATCCCGAGCCCAACGTCATTTATTTAATCCTATTTTACGTATATTTTTGAAACTTTTAAGAATTTTTATCGTGGAATTATTTGACGGTTTAAGTTGAAACCAACGTTTACGGTCGTAATTTGACGTTTGACGATTTAAGAAGGACCGATAACGACTACGATACCGACGGATGCCCAAAATTTACATTTTATTATCGATTGATCGATATTTGAGTTTTTCGAGATTTTATTTTTATTACGTGTTAAGTCGAGTCGGAATCTTGTGTATATTCGTTTTGTGTGCGTTTGAACCATTTAAAAGTATTTTCAAGTGTTCGGGACGACCCCCGACTTCCGTAAAGTTTTTAAACCGACTACTAGTCATTCCCGCAAACATTTGAGAGTCGTTTTCACTTAAGGCCAAAAGATTAGCCAAATTGCACCTTGGTCCCTCCATACTTTTACAAAACACCTAAACTAAAAACACACAACCAAACACACCACAAAATTTTCACCATTTCCCTCTCCTCTCTCCCATGGCCGTCGGCCTCTCTCACCACCACCACCAAATCTTCATTTTTTCTTGTTTTGATCTAAACCAAGATTAGACCACTCCTTCTAATCCTTTTGTAAGTGTTTTTCCACTATCAAATCAAACATGCATTAACATTAATTTTCCAAAAATCAAAGATTTTTCAAAAATGCGTTTTGATGTAATTAAATCATTAATTCGTGTAATTGGTGATTGAGTAATGTTAATTCACCTATAAAACAAGATGGGGGTTATGATTTGTGTCTTCCACAGCCCCTAAAAGCCACGAAATGTGGGGGGGTTTTGGGTGTGTTCAAGGTGTTTGATGAAATGTCATGGGTTTGTGTTTATAAGGGTGTTTTGGGTGTGTTTGAATGGGTTAAACACATTGCATGCTTGTTTTTAGGATTTTGATTTATGATGTTGATGATAAATAGGGGTTTAGGACTGAAAATAATGTTTGGTTGTGATTAGGGATGCTTAGGATGATGTCTAGTGTTGATAAATGGGTTTGAAAACGAGCGTTAGCGTGATTTTGGTATAGTTGATTTTAGGCAGAAAGTTTAAGACATTTTTGTAAAAATAATTTTTCCTACAGGTCTAGATAGTTAGATGTAGTTATGGAGTGTCTTCTTAGCTTTAATTTGGTATAAGGTAGAGCTCGTGACTCCAAACGAGCTAAAAGTTATGAGGTTTTAAAGATCGTGTACCGGGAGACGAGAACTTTCATAATCCGAATTTATGTATAGTTTTAGTCAAATCCCGAGGACCACAAGTATGAATTGGTAAAAGGTCAAAGGTCAAATTTTGGTCACAAACCTGTGTAATTGAGTCTATAAGTGGACTTAGGAGTCAAAGAGGTCAAAGGTGCATTTCAAATAGGTCAAAGAAGTCCAAGTTGGTCGAAGTACAATTTTAGTCCGAAAAATGTAGGTTTAGTAATGTGTTGAGTAACGGGTCGTAAAAGCGAAAACTTTTAATGGGATTAAAAATAGGTTTTCTACAGGTCTTAAGGTATTTTTGAGAATTTTCTCAAATTTTATAAAAATGGTTAAGTATAGTAAAACAGTCCGTACTTTTGGTAAGTATCGGCGAAACCGTAAAATGGATAGTAACTTTAATTACGTAGGTAAATGGTATAAGTCTAGTAACAACTACTTGTTTGACTTTGGCGTGAGTTTCCATAAGCATTGAGTGTGTTTTCATTTGCATGTGTTTAGTACAATAATGTACGCGGAGTATTGATTTGGTTTACGTACCTTGATTTTTAGGTCAAGTGTTTGATTTTCCCGGGCATCCACGTCGTCGGTGACATTTCTCGTTACGTCTTCGCTAGAACCACTACTACTACGCAAGGTGAGTCTATAGCCTCGCTCTTTACTTATTTCAAACGTTTTTACCCGCGAGGGGGATACATGCTAATTTAAAAGAAAATGAACATAAGTCATGAATGGTTGTTGGACCCGAATGTTGCCTTAGAAATTGTGTTGAGTACCTAGTTGCAAAAGACCCTAATTTCATGAACTATTAACTATTGTCCTGCCCTCGAGTAGGGGGAAATAGCCGCTTATACAATTTGTAGTACTACGGGGCTAACGACCCAATGCTAGCCGAGAAGTTGTACGTTGAGTAAGTTCTGCGGTAGATTATCTTGTATGAGAGATAAGGTATAATTGCAACTGATGCCTTTAGAAGGGGCACTGGTTTCATCTGAATCACGCCGGTAATTATTACGCGGGTGATTGAGTTAACGGATTAGTGTCATGAGCTTAAACACAATTGTCATATCCTTGAGTAATAGATTGTGAGTACGACAATGCTATTGAATGATCATGATTGGGTTTTTAATACTTATGTTCAACTTATGATTTGATAAACCTATAGATTCGCTCAACCTTTGTGTTGACGATTTTAAGCATGTGTTTCAGGTAACCAAGATTGATAGCAGCGGAGCATGCGAGGATGGAAGTTGTGGTGGCTTGGCGGTCTACTTTGTTTTCCTCCCTTTTTGCACTTAAAAATTTTATACTATGTCATGTGAATGAAAATGTATTTTTGGGTTGAGATTCAGTGGGGACCTAAACGCAAACTCTGTATTGTATTCTTTTGGGGTTTGGAAAACAGTAGACATGTACATTTTAACTATGTTTAAATAATGTCAAGACTTTTACGTCTTTTGAGTCGTTTGATATATCTTGTGTGCGATGATAACTGTGTAGCACCCAAATGTTGTAGTTCCGTTGCGCATAGCATTTGTGGGGGTGTTACAGATTGGTAATCAGAGCCATGAGTTATAGAGAACTAGGTCGTTTTGAAAAATCCTAAACTATAACTTTTGGTGTCGTAAGAAATTGTCCAAGCACACAACTATCCTGCATGGCTCCGGTAAGATTTCTTTAGCATTGCTTTATATTTTAGATGTATCCCTCGAAATTGATATGAATTCCCTAAGTATTTAGTAAGTAAAATACTTTGAGATATATATTGAGATATATTGTTTTGTACGTTGAGTACTTATCATCGTAATTTGCAAATTCTTGTAAGATTATATTATAGGTTGCATGTATTTGGCATAACGGGCTACATTGCATTACATGGCAACACTGCGTTGTAATCCTACGTGTATGTAGGAGTGGTTGTACGTATAAGTATGTATATACTATGGTATTTAAAGGCATTACACGCGAAGCAATGGTCCTTGTGTGATTATCGTACATGTTATAATGCGGTTTTGTTGAGAATTCGGCCTTACCGCCAATTATCAATCTTGATAATTAATTTATTGTTCGAATAACCGAGTGTGAACCTCGTTTGATATTCTAGATACGTAAAGGATGCTTCGTAACATATATTATATCGACTAGGTCGATCTCGATTGTCGTTATCGCACCGTGATGTATCATTTTGGACATTTTTCTTTTGAAACGTAATTTACTTACGTATTACTTTATTTCCTTTATTCCTAATGGGTTTGATATGTTAGTTCACGTAACTATAACATAGACGAAGTATAATCGACGATGCGTACATTGGGGCGGCGAATCATGTGTGTATATTATGAAACGTGGTTGAGGCGTGTTGCCATTTAATTGTTGTTTACTATTCTACTTGAATTTTAAAGATGTGTTTTAAAATAGACTAGCGTTGTGATCAATCACGATAACTTGGAATTTGGTTGGTTTTGTGTTAATTTTGTGGTGTACGATTTCGAGACTCATCCGAGGCCGATAACAACACTTAGTTGACATACGTATTCTCGTTCCATTTATTTCATTTGTTTGGTTGTTTCATTATTTTGAATTCGATATTTTACATGACGAGGTCCGGCATTTGTGTGAGTTAAGTAAGCATAAAACTTTGTTGATTGAATGATTTAAACATAAAGTGTTTTATATATTTAATATTTGGTGAATGAAACTTTCGGATAAAAATGACGTATGATGTGTTTTGTAACAAGTAAAATTCGTGTAGAGAATAAACGGACATTGTTAAATTATTTTCCTTCAACCTTGGTTGGTAAATCGTAATAAGTAATTATTATTACTCGTAAAATCCTTGTTTTCATATATTAAAATTTGATACTAAAAGATTGTGATGGACTTGTTAAGAATTTGTTTAAATTAGTTCGAGAAAGGAGTTATAATAAAAATTTGCGATATGACTATTGAGTATATGTAGCTTCGGATTTGGTATGAATTATTTTTTTGGGTCAATATAGTAAACTTTTGACGTATCTTGTAATATAAAACATGAGTAGAAGATGTGGACATGTGTTTTGGAGCTAGAGATTCTGTAAAATTGGTTTTACTTTAAACATAAGGTTATATTTACGTATGTATTGGTATAAACTAGAACACATTACTTGTTGTATTGAATAAACTGGGTTAAAAATCGTAATGTACACTTTAAGTGAGAAATTATAATGCTTGAAATAAAATTATAAAATCTTGATGGAACGTCATTGGAAATCATTTGTTTGTTTAATTGTCGTTATAGAGAATCAATATGTGTAATTTGATGATGCTTGTTTAAAATCGTTTGAAAAATCTTTTGTTTTATTCCGCGACGAGATGTGTTAATTTTAAAATCATTTGATAATGGGCTAAGGATTAAAAGTTGAATTTTATATATTTTAAAATTATTGAGATAAGCATTTTGATTGTTTATTATATTATTATTATTGAGATTTAAGTCTCGACTAAAATCAGTAAGTATCCGAGATAATACCACGTGAAACCTCTTTATCATTTGAGTCGAATTACGCGAATATGATTTAACAAAACAGTTTTGGGGAAAACATGTTTGTAATAAAAGTCAAAAGTTGATTTTAAGAGTTAATTCGACTAGATTGAGTTATTTTGGATATCTGTATATACGTAATAAGATATATCGTAATAACGCAAAACTTTGAGTATTCTTACTATAAACGTTTTTGGTACTTAAGATATGAAGATTAATGAAATTTTGACACAAGTATGGAGATTTTCAAACCTAATGATTTGTCAATTATGATAACCGAGTCACCGCATCTACTAATGTTAATAATCTCCGAGAGATTGAAATTTTTCCAGAAATGAAAGCGTTGTAAAGATTGGAAAATGAAAGGTATAAATTATTTAATGGTGTAACACAAATTAAAAATGTTTAAATGTTCGGTTTTACAATGTACAAGGTAACACTAATTATTATACGCAACTGGATTACACAACACACGCCTACTTGTATATTATTTAATAAAGATGTATATATAACGTTTTGAGTCACGATGGTTCGATCGTCCGACATCCCTTCTTTGATTTTGTGAGTCTGTATCTAAACATGAGTCGTCATGTGATTGTTCATTTTAATATTGTCTATGATATGAAACCATTATTATTATATCTATTTTTGGATTGCTACTTCGCTAGTACTTGATAATGAGAGTATGTCACCCGGTATATTTTTTTGTCCTGTTCATGGACGTTGTGACTTTTCTTCTTACGGTTAATGGAACCTAAAATTCTGTATTTACTTGAATGATGCCATAAATCTTCATTAAATTGGTTAGTTATTTATATTGAACAAAAGCGAGGAGGCGAAGCCGCTTTACCAAATTGTAGAGGTGAAAGAACTCGATCTTCCTGGTGAAAATTGTTTTTATACGACCGAGTGATTATTCTTCTCTCCCCGTATACCCTTGGCGGAATGTGTGTGCAACTCGAGACGATGGGAATTACGATCGTTGTTTTATTTTGACGCTTGTGCTGATATTCGATTTTTACTCTATGTATTCGTAGATCGCTGTTGTTATCCTGAGACTTTTGTCATATGTTTGAAGTATTTTCGTTTCTGATGTAATTAATTTCAGTTGGCAATTATATTGCTCGATTACCTCGTTCGATCTCATTGATTTTTGATTTTATTACTTGCTGTGCTTGCAATGATCTTCAATCATGAACCACCTTACCGTTATTTTGTGAATAGTCTATTGTGAAAATAGGTATGAGTGTGTCAAATGTTTTGGTGAACTAAATGCAAATGGTGTCGATTTCTTTATTTAATTATTTATTTATTTTTCTCACAAAAAGGCAAAGCAAAGGTATGTTTCCAAAATGGACGAAAAATGTTTGATGTGTTTCTTAAAACGATAGTAACCATATTTTCCCATTTCAAATTTTATTTCAAATGATTTAATTATTTTGAAGGCTAGGTCGAAAACTTCCATAGTCGTGTTTGGTATGTAATAATAATGTTTGTGTTGTCACTCGATCCTCAATTATGCACAGCTTAGCTAACTAGGCATAATTCAGGAAGAGTCCTGTTTTGTTAATTGTCGTTGCTTGGTCCTTAAGTATGCATGATCTAGCTAGTTATGCATAGTTTTGGAAGGGCGATGTAGTTTCAAATAAATTGGTCATCTTTAAAAACCGGTAGTGTTTTTGATAAATGTTTGGATGAGAACGTTTTTAAAAATGGTGGATCCTTATGCAAGTAATCGTATTTTCTTTGATTCCTAAAGAAAATTTTTGAATTTTCTTGTGTTCCTTGAAATCTTTTCTTTCGTTTGGCGTTGACTTGGTAAGCCAATGTGATCGAGTAATTTTTGGAAAATGTTTTTATGAGCTGTGTGTAACGTGCAAATTTCATCGGAATCACGAGGGCGTTGATGAAATACCAAAGGGGCGCGAAAACCGAGTTTGAATAACTCTAAGTGAAATGACGAAGACTTCTCCTACGTCGAATGTATCGTACTTTATTTATTATTCTTTTCTTGTTCTTTTGATATGACAACGACACGCGGTGAACTGTTGAAGTTTACCAACTGTGCAACAGTAATTGGAAGACAATTCCATTGTCGTTTTCGTTTATTTAAGTGAGGAATCCTCTTTGCTTGACTCAACCATCCTTGATTATCGATGGTTAAACGATAGATATCCCTAGTTGATGTTTTTGTGGTAAACCCTTGCTTTTATGTATTTATGTGGTGAGTAATCTGGCCGAGTGATCGTAAGTTATGAGAACTTGAGACGACATTGTCCAATGAAGTCCGATCATGGAGAACACGTGCCATGTAATGTATTTTTTTTTAACTGTGAACGATGATATTTATTAAGATTTTGACCACGTTTGGGACGGAAGTAAGATGGTGTTCTTGTAGTATCTTTTGGGTATGGATCCGTGTGTGAGCACCCCACGATGACACATGTAAGTATTTTATTTCTTTTTGGATATGCATCCATAGCTAGCAAGCTCTTGAACCTTCTTTAACTTGCAATTTTCTTTTGACTGGACTCATCCGAGAATTATGTAAATATTCTTGTTTTATCTTGGCTTGGCTGATTAGCAAGCGTGGGTTAACTGATTGAACTGATTGGTTTAGCATGGTTTGGCTATGTTGCAAACATGTCGTAATATGGTGGTATGTGTTTCATAATGGCTTTTGTGTTTGTTTGGATTGTGATGTCTTCGAGAGAGTTATGTATACGCCGAATGATTTCGTATCGATGAATTCGTTTTTGACAAAGTAGGGTTGTATGTATGTAATATTGCGATAAGGTGATTTTGTACGACTAGTATTAATTACTTCGTCTTTTATATTTTGAACGTTTTTCGATGGGGTTATGTGTGACCCGTGCGATTTTCATTTATGAATAATTGTTTTTATGAGACAACGAACCAAGTGAAAGGATGATTCGAACGTTGGAAGACGTGCTCCGAGCGTGTGTGATTGATTTTGGAAGTTGTTGAGATCGACCATTGCCGTTGGTAGTACCTTTGTACGACGACATTTACCATGTTAGCTTTGAAGCTGCGACATTTGAAGAATTATGTTGATGAAAATATAGACCGCGAGTTGGATGAAATGAAGTAGGAAAAAGTCAGTTGAATGGACCTGAAATGATTTGAGAGACTCCGGAGGAGATGGTGTAGATTGAGAATCAATTGTTGACCGCGAGAAGCTGTGAGAAGAGACGTGTCAATAACCGAAGGAAGGGTTTGAGAAATTGAAGTGGAGATCATGGATCAAGATGGTAAGAGATTGAAGCAAGGCATAATACCCATGGTGAAGGTGTGATAGAACCCGAGACGTGAACCGAAGTCCACGTCGGAATGTGGAGACCTCTTTAGGAAGTAGTACCATCATCTTGCTAGTAGTACAAATGCGAGTATAAGAACCGGAGAGCGCCGGGACGTCGCTCCTTTAAGGAGGGGAGGATGTAACACACGTGAAAGTGCCGTATGATGCTAAGTTATTGTCTCAAGAGCTGTTCAGTATGAGCATCTCTCGTAAGTTGAGGCTCACTTGTGGATGCGATATCCCGAGTCCAACGTCATTTATTTAATCCTATTTTACGTATATTTTTGAAATTTTTAAGAATTTTTATCGTGGAATTATTTGACGGTTTAAGTTGAAACCAACGTTTACGGTCGTAATTTGACGTTTGACGATTTAAGAAGGACCGATAACGACTACGATACCGACGGATGCCCAAAATTTACATTTTATTATCGATTGATCGATATTTGAGTTTTTCGAGATTTTATTTTTATTACGTGTTAAGTCGAGTCGGAATCATGTGTATATTCGTTTTGTGTGCGTTTGAACCATTTAAAAGTATTTTCAAGTGTTCAGGACGACCCCCGACTTCCGTAAAGTTTTTAAACCGACTACTAGTCATTCCCGCAAACATTTGAGAGTCGTTTTCACTTAAGGCCAAAAGATTAGCCAAATTGCACCTTGGTCCCTCCATACTTTTACAAAACACCTAAACTAAAAACACACAACCAAACACACCACAAAATTTTCACCATTTCCCTCTCCTCTCTCCCATGGCCGTCGGCCTCTCTCACCACCACCACCAAATCTTCATTTTTTCTTGTTTTGATCTAAACCAAGATTAGACCACTCCTTCTAATCCTTTTGTAAGTGTTTTTCCACTATCAAATCAAACATGCATTAACATTAATTTTCCAAAAATCAAATATTTTTCAAAAATGCGTTTTGATGTAATTAAATCATTAATTCGTGTAATTGGTGATTGAGTAATGTTAATTCACCTATAAAACAATATGGGGGTTATGATTTGTGTCTTCCACAGCCCCTAAAAGCCACGAAATGTGGGGGGGTTTTGGGTGTGTTCAAGGTGTTTGATGAAATGTCATGGGTTTGTGTTTATAAGGGTGTTTTGGGTGTGTTTGAATGGGTTAAACACATTGCATGCTTGTTTTTAGGATTTTGATTTATGAGGTTGATGATAAATAGGGGTTTAGGACTGAAAATAATGTTTGGTTGTGATTAGGGATGCTTAGGATGATGTCTAGTGTTGATAAATGGGTTTGAAAACGAGCGTTAGCGTGATTTTGGTATAGTTGATTTTAGGCAGAAAGTTTAAGACATTTTTGTAAAAATAATTTTTCCTACAGGTCTAGATAGTTAGATGTAGTTATGGAGTGTCTTCTTAGCTTTAATTTGGTATAAGGTAGAGCTCGTGACTCCAAACGAGCTAAAAGTTATGAGGTTTTAAAGATCGTGTACCGGGAGACGAGAACTTTCATAATCCGAATTTATGTATAGTTTTAGTCAAATCCCGAGGACCACAAGTATGAATTGGTAAAAGGTCAAAGGTCAAATTTTGGTCACAAACCTGTGTAATTGAGTCTATAAGTGGACTTAGGAGTCAAAGAGGTCAAAGGTGCATTTCAAATAGGTCAAAGAAGTCCAAGTTGGTCGAAGTACAATTTCAGTCCGAAAAATGTAGGTTTAGTAATGTGTTGAGTAACGGGTCGTAAAAGCGAAAACTTTTAATGGGATTAAAAATGGGTTTTCTACAGGTCTTAAGGTATTTTTGAGAATTTTCTCAAATTTTATAAAAATGGTTAAGTATAGTAAAACAGTCCGTACTTTTGGTAAGTATCGGCGAAACCGTAAAATGGATAGTAACTTTAATTACGTAGGTAAATGGTATAAGTCTAGTAACAACTACTTGTTTGACTTTGGCGTGAGTTTTCATAAGCATTGAGTGTGTTTGCATTTGCATGTGTTTAGTACAATAATGTACGCGGAGTATTGATTTGGTTTACGTACCTTGATTTTTAGGTCAAGTGTTTGATTTTCCCGGGCATCCACGTCGTCGGTGACATTTCTCGTTACGTCTTCGCTAGAACCACTAATACTACGCAAGGTGAGTCTATAGCCTCGCTCTTTACTTATTTCAAACGTTTTTACCCGCGAGGGGGATACATGCTAATTTAAAAGAAAATGAACATAAGTCATGAATGGTTGTTGGACCCGAATGTTGCCTTAGAAATTGTGTTGAGTACCTAGTTGCAAAAGACCCTAATTTCATGAACTATTAACTATTGTCCTGCCCTCGAGTAGGGGGAAATAGCCGCTTATACAATTTGTAGTACTACGGGGCTAACGACCCAATGCTAGCCGAGAAGCTGTACGTTGAGTAAGTTCTGCGGTAGATTATCTTGTATGAGAGATAAGGTATAATTGCAACTGATACCTTTAGAAGGGGCACTGGTTTCATCTGAATCACGCCGGTAATTATTACGCGGGTGATTGAGTTAACGGATTAGTGTCATGAGCTTAAACACAATTGTCATATCCTTGAGTAATAGATTGTGAGTACGACAATGCTATTGAATGATCATGATTGGGTTTTTAATACTTATGTTCAACTTATGATTTGATAAACCTATAGATTCTCTCAACCTTTGTGTTGACGATTTTAAGCATGTGTTTCAGGTAACCAAGATTGATAGCAGCGGAGCATGCGAGGATGGAAGTTGTGGTGGCTTGGCGGTCTACTTTGTTTTCCTCCCTTTTTGCACTTAAAAATTTTATACTATGTCATGTGAATGAAAATGTATTTTTGGGTTGAGATTCAGTAGGGACCTAAACGCAAACTCTGTATTGTATTCTTTTGGGGTTTGGAAAACAGTAGACATGTACATTTTAACTATGTTTAAATAATGTCAAGACTTTTACGTCTTTTGAGTCGTTTGATATATCTTGTGTGCGATGATAACTGTGTAGCACCCAAATGTTGTAGTTCCGCTGCGCATAGCATTTGTGGGGGTGTTACAAATTTTATCCTAATTATGTACTATGAACATCACACCATGCTACGATTCATAATCATGTACAGTAATGTTCAGGCTCCTGAATACATTCAGCTTGATTTTCCATCAGGAAAATCCGTACAAATTATCTACGCTTACAAGCAGGTTCATTGTTAGCCATGGTCGCTAAAATTTTCTAGCTGTCAGTAAGACACGACTACTTAAGTCCTTTTACGCATAGACAGTTGATTATTCCAAAATCTTCCTATACATTCTAGAAGAACCTACAAGGAGAAGAACGGTACCATGAGATTATGTGTCGACTACCGTCGACTTAAACAAATCACCATTCATGACCGTTATTCTCCTCCACATATTGACAACATGTCCAATAAACCGTATGGTGTTAATCACTTTTCCAAGATCGAACTCACGATCATGCTGCCAACAGTGATGAGTGAAAAAGCAGGACATGTCCATGACTGCTATTCGTACACGACTCGGTCATGCTAGATTTATGATTATGAATTAGTCTCATCAATGCTCCAACCGCTTTATGGACTTAATAAATTGAGTTTCCATGAACTCCTAAACAAATTCATCAGCATTTTCATTGAGGATAACCTGATTTCATTTAAGCCTAGAGAAGAACAGGAGGACCATATCTGCACTATGTTGCAAATTCTTGACAAGAGAAATTTTACCCTAGAAAATTTTCCAATATCAATTCTGTTTCATTACAGTGACACGCTGAATCACATGGGTTTCTATGGTTAAACTTACCATGACTCAGCTTATGCGTAAAGGAGAGAACCCTACTCTACATTAGGTGTTCTAGAAAATTATACGCTAGGAGAAGTCTAGATTCAGAGACTCAGAGTTTCGCAAACTCCTAGGTATCAAATTCTACGAAGCAAGATACAGTTACGTTCATATCTAGGTACCTGACATACCAACAGGTTAAGATAGGACACCAACAAACTGGGATGTTTTCATCATATGAAATTGTGAATCGAAAATGGGACAAGATCTCCATGGATTTTAGTTACCAGATTTCAGCAAACTCAGAAGAAGCATGATGCTATCTGGGTTATTGTCAACAGTTTGATCAAGTCTGCAGAATCCTTACATCCGTACGGATTTCAGAACCAACAGATTGAACGAACATGTTCCAGCCAAGGCTCATCCGATCACTTGGCAATCCCTAAGCTATCGGGTCAGACAAAGATTCGTAATTGTACTCCTAACTTACTTCACGTCTTCATTCTAATTCCACGACTTGCTTTCGCGCTCACGTTCATGACACTATTCACGTTCATGATCGTATTTTGGCTTACGATTTTACGTTCATTTCTTTCCTCATTCTGGGAAGTTTGCAAGAACTTGTGAGACCAGACCCAAGTTTAGTATAATTCTCCATCATCAGATAGACGTTTCACGTCATATTCCACGTCTCACCTGGTAGCGTTTGGCGTTACCGCCATTATATTCTATGATCACGATATGTCTCACATGTCATGTTCATCCCACGTTCCTCATATCATGATCAAAATAGGTTACACGTATCATGGATCACGATATGTTTACTCATACTACACACGCCATATCTCCACGTAGCACGTTCAAAAATTTTCACGTATCACGTTCAAAAATTTTCACGTACTACGTTTCTTTATGTCTCGCGCATCATTTCTAATTATCAGTTAAGTCAGATTGTCTTGCATCGTAACGTTTCAGTTACCCTTGCACGTTAACTCTTATTTTCCACGATCGAATTTAGGGGATCTACCTTCCGTTGATAACCAAGAATTTCTTCTTATTCCAAGTCAAGGACAGGAGGACCAAGATTTATCATTTGTGTCAGGATCTTTTGAAGGAACCGTTCCAAGAGGGAGGCCACTTGGAAACGGACAAGTTCATCCGGACTTCTTATCCATTTTTCTCTTATCGATTAGATATGTCCTTTCAGTCACGTCACGTTCCATGTCTTTTCAAGACAGGTCACGTTCCACGTTCCCTTCTACCATGTCACCTTCATTTCCGTTATTTTGCATACCTTTCCAGTTTGATTCGGGTATGTTTCGCTTCCAGTTACGTTATCTATAATTCGGGGACGAATTATTCTTTTTAGGGGGGAAGAATTGTAAAACCCGCATGCTTTTACCATGAATAGTTCCCTTAAGATCGTACGTCCTAGATTAAAACTTACCTTATTCAGTATTGATCACATTCACGTGCTAGTAATCAAGTAAGTACATACGTGTATAACATGATAAGTATCGTTTACGTACGAGCTCATGATAAACATTTAATAAGTATTTCACGTGAACATAATTAAATCATGATCACCATTAAAACACGAACTAAAATAATTACGTAGGTACATATAATATAATTACAAGCGTAAATAATACGATAAACTACATGATAAAATAAACGGAAACACTTTAAACACGAACACGTTTAACCACGAACGAACACGAAACATCGGGACACGAGAAAAGGTACGGGCACCCCATGTGGGGCCCCATACTCACGGCACACATAACAAGGTGGGCCAAGCCCATGGACTTTTAACAAGAAAAGGGGGGGGTTATGGTAAAAACTCTTTTCATTTCTCACATTTCAAGAAATAAGCAAATAACCTAAAAAGTTTTTCTCTCCTCTTCTTGCTCTCTCTTTGTGCCGCCACCCTTAAGGACCACCATAGGTGGTTGTTGGTTGATTTTGATCTTAAAAATCATTGCTATAACCATGTTTGTTCATCCTCTTCCAAGCTACGTATTGGTATATCATTCTAAACCTTTCTTTTTAATTCTTTTTAAATCTTTGATTATTTTCATGAACATGTTATTGTTATTCTTATTAAAACATGATAATTAAACATAGATCTAACATGTTTTGGGGTTAATTAAAATCAAAGGTTGTTATATGAGGGTGTTTGTTTTGGCCGCCTAGTATAACCAACCCGAGGGGGGTTCGGTTTGCTTGTAGCCGCCACCACCAAGACCATTTTGGTCTTGGTTGGTGCATGTGGGACCCACGGCAGCAAGGGGACACAAGTACCCCGAGTTGGCTCGGGGTACGGTGTTGAGTTCATGCCCGATTCATGGTTCGTTGGTTAAATCATGATTTATGCTACATGTTAATTTTATGAATTATGAACTTAGGATATAAATTAATTAATAACATGAGATATTAATTAAACCATGACTTAGGTTATTTTTAATTATTAATTTAGCATGATATTAATTTAACCCAAGTATTTTATGTTATAAGTTATAATTCATTAATTATTTAAAACATGCTTATAATTAATTAATTTAGACACGACTTAGGCTATGTTATTAATACATAATAATACACATTTTAACCTAAGTATTTTATTCCATTTTAATTAAAACATGTTATACTTTAATTAAAATGCTTAACCTATAGTTTAATTAAAAATACATGAAATAATAATTAAACTATACACTATATCATATGACTTAAGAAATAAGCTTATAAACACTTAGACTTATATGTTAGCTTATGTAACCAGCTTAATTCTAATTATGGAAACTTCTATTTATAGAAACTTAATTAAATAAGGCAACTAATCTATTAATGGAATCCTTCTATATATGGAAATCTATCTATTTCAGGTAGCTAATCTAATCATGGAAACCTTCTATATATGGAAACTTATTTAATTAAGGCAGCTGATCTATTTTTGGAAACTTTCTATTTTTAGAAACTAATCTATTTTAAGCAGTAAATTCTATTTTAGGAAACTTTCTATTTTTGGAAACTTTCTATTTTTGGAAACTTTCTATTTTTGGAAACTTTCTATTTTTGGAAACTTTCTATTTTTGGTAACTTTCTATTTTTGGAAACTTTCTATTTTTGGAAACTTTCTATTTTTGGAAACTTTCTATTTTTGGAAACGTTCTATTTTTAGAAACCTGCTATTTTTGGAAAGTTACTTATTATTACACAGTAAGTATAATAATACATGAAATACCAGTAATACTTAATCAGATTAATCAGAATACAAGATAAACACAGTTTAAGGCTTTAAACAGTAAACCATGACCTAAAAACATACAAAGTAAGCTAAGATGAGACATAAAACCCAGTACGTAATCAGTGATTCGATACTTATACACGTGTGTATTCATGTAGCGTTAGTGATCCAGAAGTAGGAGTCTTTCTTCCGTTCATTCACTGGACTTGAGGTACGGATTCCCGTCCTTTCAGTATGGACATTCTTTCCTTATTAGGATTTCCCCGTATGCAGCCAACTGTTTTCCCCAGTATTTGTTTTATTGTTTTGAACTGCTTATGTTTAATTAGCATAATCTATAGCCATATACAAGCATGACCAGTTTCACCTAGTTATGGAGGTACCATAACCATAACATTGGAGGCACCAATGTTATGACTTCCCCACGGCGGAGTGATTGCTCGTGGCGTCCCTTTCAGTTTTGGCCATATTATTATATCATGTGGGGCGTATGGGTGCATCCTAGTTACATGTTTTATTCAGTGTTTCATGGTGAATGTGGTGTGTGCCTTGCATCCTTCACAAGGAGTTGATCCCTCCTACCCAAACCAGTATATTAATTAGAGGCATCCCCTCTAATCAGCATGATGAGGTCACCCCTCCAAGTATTCATGCACGTGACCTTTTCATGACCGATATGGGCTATGGTATATTTATGTTAAAACATTTTTCATAAGATAAACATAAGGCTTTTCAAACTATAAAACCAGTTTCCTCAATACTTAACCAGTCTACTCAGAACTTAGGCTTCCGCTGTTATATGTTACATGCTTATCCTATTTCATGCTATATTGTATATCCGTGCACTGAGCGTTTTGCTCAGCCGTTACTTTCCTTTCCATGTCCCAAAACGGCAGGTACCCAAGACTCGAGCATTTGGAGGACATGCATAGGATGGAAGCTGCCATAGACTTCTTCTCCTGTTTCCTTCATATATTTATGCTTGTTTAGTCTTTCATTCAGTTCATTTACTTTGTTATGTTTTGGGCTTATGTTTGGGAACCGATGTTTGATTCCGGTTTTCCCTATGGTCATGTATGTTTTACTACATATTACCTTGCATGCTTTGATGACACACCATAATTACGCGTGACATTCCATTTATCAAAATGGGGTGTTACAAAGAGTCAGCTAAATAGTCCCTAATCAATCCAAGCCTCTCCCGAGGATCCCTCCGACGAGGAATGGCACCAGAAATACTAACAAACTGACAATGCTGCCTCTCACCAGACCGTCGCTGAGCTCTATTAGATGGCATAAAAACAACCAAAGTACAACACGGCAAGATAAGAAGCTCTACCCAGCTAAATCACGCGGACAAGATAGGACCTTATCAAGAGCACTGAGAAAGATTCTGGCAAAACCAAGCCACAACTTAGGCGAAATACACTTGACCGTACACAAACACCTAGAGAAAAAACGATCAAGAAGGTCAGCATCTAAGCAAAGAGAGCTCACCCCACCATCGAACAACCGAGACGACCCAGACGAACCCAAATCCCCATGCACCGTACCAGGAGAAACACCCGAACCCGAGCGGTCCCATCAATAGGTTCGGGGATACCTAGGATACCGACATCCTCAAAGGCTGGCGCATAAACAAAAACACCATCTCTATGCTTTCAGTTCTTAGAGAACGTGTGAGTACCAAAACAATCACTACGTAACCAAATACCCGCCTGATGGAGAGCGAGGTCCAAAGCTAAAAATAAAGAATAGTGACTAAGAATACGAGCTTTGTGAGAAGCCTTTAATACATCCGTCTTAAAGTGCTGAGTTCTGAAATGAGAGATAAAATAACTCCTACAAAGCCCCCTAGCATCTCGACCACCACTACAACCATCACAACCTAGCAACAGACATAGAATGCAACTCGTAGCACGGGAAGCCATACACGCCACAAAACCAACTGAAAGGGCAAAGCAAAACCGTAAACTACTCGAAACCGTAACACAAGTTGAAACCAAGGAGTAAAAAACGCATCAAACAAAACCGAGAAACATATCACAACCCCCAAAGTAACCGTCTACCACATAAGCAAAAACAACACCTCTAAACCAATAACTGCGACCAAACAAGCATTCACAAAACCAAACGCGCCACCAAACCTATCAATATGCCCATAACAAAACCCACTTAGCACTAACAAAACCCCAAAACCTGTCCTGAATACAACCCACTGGTGAAAAACAACCCACTGCTGAAAGACAACCCACTACTAAGTACTTAACCACTGTGCGCAAACAACGCAGCTGAAGTACTAAACCATAGTACAAATGTAACTCAGACTGAGAACTAAACCACAGTGCACTAACACCACTGCTGAAAAACTAACCCACTGCGCACTAACGAAGCCCGGACCGAGTACTAAACAACTGTGTGCTAACAACGCTTCTGAATAACTAAACCATTGCGTGCAAACGAAACCCAGACCGAGTGCTAAATGTAGACAAAACCCCAAAACAACCATGAAAACCCCAGCAAATAAAAACCGACCACAACAACCCCAGCAGAATAACAAACGAATCACAAACGAATCAAAACACACAACCGTAGAATCACAAACGAATCTCGAGCGTTAAAACGGAATCAATACACCAATAAACCACCAAGTAAGGATGAAACTAAAAACAAAAAACGGAATCCACAGACTATCAACAAATCACCAAGTAACGTTGAAACTAGAGGCAAAACAGAAAGATTAAGGATGACCGTAACCAAAACAAAGAGGGTGAAAGATTAAGGATAAGGGTGATCGAGATGTATCTAATAAAGAACGGAGAACAGTACTAAAAGATATGGAGCATGTAATGATATGTGATGGAATGATATCAATTATTAAATGGATAAAAGTAAATAATAATAATTATAATAATTATTATTATAATAATTATTATTTATTTTTATTTTTTTAATATTTCCAAATGGCTTTATTAAAATAAGAAGATTTACATAAAGTTGGTGGGAAGCCGAAATAGAGCTCTCA
The DNA here is from genome assembly GCA_025667525.1 of Glebionis coronaria. Taxonomy (NCBI): domain Eukaryota; kingdom Viridiplantae; phylum Streptophyta; class Magnoliopsida; order Asterales; family Asteraceae; genus Glebionis; species Glebionis coronaria. The sequence goes on from JANFOE010000773.1 coordinate 421,000, forward strand.
CTCTTTTATTATTATTATTATTATTATTTATGATTATTATTATTATTATTACTATTTTGTTAGAATAATATGATTTACAAGAAATTAGTGGGAAGTCGAGATACTATCTGGGCCTCCACTCCTTTAGCAATTGCAAAATTAATCCTATTAGAAATATGAACAATAGCATGAACTTTGATGTCTTAAATCTTAGAGAATTGTCGAATCTACTTCATTAAGGAAACTGCATCCTTCTCAAGTTCCTCAAAATAAGAGAATGAGAATTAGAGCATATCCAACATTTTCACATTTAGCCTCATCTTTGACTCCTTTAAGTTGTGCAGCCTCAATCACCACACATCTCGGAACAAAATCAACCATCCCAGTTTGTGTCAAAGGCGATGAGCCTGTCAATTCCACACATACGTCAAGCCCTCTATCCCGCGAGTAGATCAACATATCAGCTGGGCGCAAGGGTTTATCCCGCTCTCCACTAAGACCAATATCAACTTTTTTACCAGTTGAAATCTCGGTTAGGAAATAGGTGTCGACAACGGTATCACGCATAACGTTATGCCGATGTTTGATGCCAACAATACCAGCACACAATACAGCATGGTCTTCATAAATATCCCCCACAAAGACCTTAGAGCAAGCTGAGCACGACTTTAGAACAGAGAATAAGGAAACACCCTAAGCCAGTAAGAAGTATGCTCCTCCATTTGAGACTTCCATAAAGCCATTTGTCAATTAGATAACGTAAAAAATAGATTCAACGATTTGAGTAACACGTGTGAAATATATATTTGGCAATTTCTTCATGAGTTTGAGGGCAATGACTTCACTTAAATTACTCAAAAGATCAATCTCCAATTTCTCGTTAAAAGCACTCAAATTATTATCAAAAGTAGGCCCCGAAGTTGCTGTAACAGAATGTCGAAGTATCTTGTTTGTAAACAAGTAGATTGGAGTCTAGACGCAAGAAATGCATAGTTTAAAATATCATCTGTAGAGTAGACACTGTTGAGAATTATTTGTAATAGTACCAAGTTTCGTTAGTTATCTAACCAAGTACCGTTAGTATGGTAAGTACTGTTAGTATAAGCGCAGTACATGCTAAGTATCGTTTAGCTAAATGTAAGTTCTGCTAGTATTAGATAAGGACTGGTATATCTTTAGTAAAGATATGATATAGTTATTCTTGGAGTATATCGTGTGTGATATACTTATCATAACAGAATATTCTAGGTGTTCCTTGCACCATAAAAGGAACATAGGTACGATGAGTTTATTGTACCTTTTCCATAGTTGATTAATAAGAATCGGGTAGTTAGAGTATACTGTTGTTATTCTTTGCTTTTATAAATTAGATTCCGCATAACTTATTAAAGTTTAGTAAGAGTCTCTCATGTGCTCTAGTTTGTTTGCAAGCTATTGTAAAATCCTTAACAGGATCTCGATTTAATCAAAGACATCAACAAGTGGTATCAGAGCTTGTTAGAAAACTCTGAGTAAGAAGAACAAATACCCTAAACCCACAAACACACAAAATCCACATCATGTCTCAGAATGGTGACCAACCTTCCGTTGGTGATGATGTTCAAAACGAGGAACCTATACTTCTAGAACAACCCCAACTTGTGCAACCTGCACCAGCGGAACAACCAGCACCACAAGCGCAAGCTAAACCAGTTGTAGCTGCAAAACAAACAGCTACAACTACTCCTCATGCTCTATCTGCTGTGAAACTCCCCATTCTCAATAACGACAATCATGAAACATGGGTTGTAACACCCCATTTGGATAAATGGACCGTTACGTAATAATTATGGCGTGTCATCAAAGCATGCAAGGTAAATGTCTAAAACATTAAATGACCATAAAGGAAATCAGAAACAAACATCGGTTCCAACATCAGCTCCACACACGAAATGCATAAGTATAGAATTTAATGGAAAGGACTAAACAATGTCTAGCAAAGTAGAAGTATGTAAATTCATTAAAGAAGAAAGAAGACTAGACGCCGCATTCCATGCACGTACTCTTGTTTCCTAGCTTTGCCCTCTTGTACCTGTCGTATTGGGACATGGAAAGAAAAATACGGCTGAGCAATACGCTCAGTGTGTGGATATATAACAATGAATGTAAAACATAACCATAAGCAAGTAATAAAATGAAATGAATAACATCGAAATAAGTGTATGTCTTGGAAAACCAGGTTTAAGTTCATAATACTGGTTTTATATTTCTGAAAAGACTTATGTTTAATTTATTCTGAAAATCTATATTTCAAATATAACCGGAGCCCATATAGGTCATGTTATATCAACGTGCATGCATACTTAGAGGGGTGACCTCATCATGCAATTAGAGGGGCTGCCTCAAATTAATATATAATATGAGTGGAGGATCAGCTCCTGTAACGAATGCAAGGCACACACCGTAGTTACCATGAAATCTTACTACTTGTCCTATGATGCACCCATTTGCCCCACATGATAACAATAACAAAGGCTAAAATACTGTAAAGGGGGTGTTTGGTTCGGGTTGTTGATCGGCCGAGACACCACCAAGAGCCAAGGGGCTCTCAGCTTGCTATCATCACCACCACCGAGACCACAAGGGGTCTCGGCTTGGTTGGTTTGGGTTCGGACGACACAAAGGAACCCCGACCGCAAGTCGGGGTGTGGTTTTGTTTTGGAATGAGTGCCAACCGAGACCAATAGGGTCTCGGTGGGGATTTTTGGTTAACAGTGGGAACCGAACAAACAAGAAACAGTGGGAACCGGTCACAACTGGTGGGAACCGGTGTGAACCGGGCTGCCATGGCTCGGCAGTGGGAACCGAGAGCCACCAGTGACAACCGGCTAGCCGGTCTAGCCACTGGTAGGGCTGTTTGACTCGGCTTATATGTGGCTACGGGTTTCGGGCTCAGGTTAATTTTTAAAACACGAGTTCGGGTTTCAGGAAATATTAAAATTAGAAAATATGTTTAATTAAAATAATTACTTGACTTTTTAATTTAATTAAATGCATGACTTAGGTTAAATATTAAAATTTATATTTCATGTATAACCTAAAGTATTTACTTAGCTTAATTTAATTAAAACATGTATTTTTAATTAAATTCTTATAATGTATAATTTAATTAATTAACCAAGTTATTTAATTAATAAGCTATAATACTTGAACCAGAATTGTATTTTACTAATTATACTTTACTTGACGTTAATAATCCAGCTTATTTCTAATTATGGAAACTTACTATTTTTGGAAACTTTCTATTTTAGAAACTTACTATTTATGGAAACCTGCTATTTTTAGAAAGTTACTTAGTATTACAATACAAGTATTATAATACACTAGAACATGCATAATACACTACGAAACATCAGTATAACTACATATAACACAGTAAGATACTAAAACATGACAGAATAGGTATAACAAGCTAATAACACATAGAACCAGTAAAACACATGTAATTCAGACAACTCATACACGTTCCTATTTTTATGTAGTATTATCTGTCAAGGCGGAGTAGGTTCTTTAGCGTTTCCGTTAGCTTCTACTGGACACAAGGTATGGATTTCCCGTACTTCAATAAGGACAACCTCTTTCTTTATTAGGATTTCCCGTATGCAGCCAACTGTTTTCCCTAGTAGTTACAGATTAAATGCTTATGTTTTATTAGTTACCCTAGCCATATATATGCATGACCAGTTTCACCTAGTTATGGAGGTACCATAACACTAGAGGAACTAGTGTTATGACTTTACCACGGTGAAGTGATAGCTCGTGGCGTCCCTTTCAGTTATTTGGCCATTATTATATTATTATTATGATGTGGGGCGTATGGGTGCATCCTAGGTTCAGTTTCAGTCAGGATTTCATGGTGAATGTGGTGTGTGCCTTGCATCCTTCACAAGGAGTTGATCCCTCCTACCCATTACCAATTAATTAGAGGCATCCCCTCTAATTTGCATGACGAGATCACCCCTCCAAGTATTCATGCACGTTGTTGACCTTATGACCTATATTGACTTTTAGTATATTAAACTAATACAGATTTTCATAAGTAACATAAGCTATGTTTTCAGACTTAAAACCAGTGAACATGACATACATCTAGGTTTCCCATGACTTATTTATTTCCGCTGCAATTCATGATTTAAATGCTTTATATGCTTTCATTCCTTTATGTCTTTACGTTATCCTATATATCCGTGCATTGAGCGTTGTGCTCAGCTGTTTTCCATTTCTATGTTCCCAAACGGAAGGTAGGTCGCAAGTAGGATCTCCAGAGTATGTACATTCGGATGGAAGCTATCCAACCTCTTTTACCTTATGCATTTATTCCTACTTTCTCATACTTTACTCCATTTGGACATTGTTTAGTCCTTTCATTTACAGTACTTAATATTGCTTGTGTGTGAGTTACTTAGACTACCGATGTTTGTTTCAGGTATTTCTATTTATGGTCATGAATGTTTAGACATTTACCTTGCACGCTTTGATGACACGCCATATTTTACTGTAGCATTTCATCTTAATAAATGGGCTGTTACAATTATGGTATCAAAGATAAGGTTACGACCTGTAGCTCTGTAAAACATGACCTGTGACTTATGGGTAGTCACCAACGTCTTCCTAAAACTGACAGTTGGTTTTCACGCATTCATTTATTTTCATCTCATTTTCATGCATTCATATCATTATCGCAGGTTTATGACTAAGTAATGGTTGGTACAGGATTGGCCCTATTTAGTCGCATGTGCTTTTATCGAAACTTTTAACTTTAGGACTGACCCATAGGCGTCCCCTCGCTATGTCTTTTTTTGTGTGAACTGACCATAGGCGTTTACCCTCGCGCATATAAAGCTTTTATAAACTACATCATGCATTTTAAACTATTTCATGTATTATAAACTGCTTCATTGATTTATACATTGTTCATGCATTTTTAAGTCATCTCATTTCAGACTTATCATTTATGTTGCAAATTGTTTTTAGACTATTAGATGATGAACACACGCAATGCTCAAGAATTGGCTACAGCTGTCAATGCAGCTTTGCAAACCATCCTTCCCTAACTTCGCAATGAAATCAGGGACGAAGTTCATGCTGAAATTCAAGCTCAGGGCGTTCAGTATGGCCCTCATCCTGAAAACCACTACAACAACAATCCTCCACCACCACCACCTGTTACTCTCATCACTTGGTTGGAGCGATTCAACAAACAGCGACCCCGTTTGTTTGAGCAGATTGACAGCCCCAACAAGGCTGAGGCTTGGATTTCTCACATCGAGAAGATATTCGATGCGATGGGTTGTGACGGCGTTTTCAAGGCAAGACTGGCTTGCTATAAGTTTGAAGGTGATGTGTTGTAGTGGTGGAAGTCTGTCAAGTAGTCCAATGGTGGTAATAATTGGGTTGCACTTCTGACATGGGACCAGTTTAAGGAGCTCTTCCTTAACTAGTGCTTTCCACATGATGAACAGAAGAAGCTTAATCGGGATTATCATAATATCCGACAGGTTGCTGGGGAAAACAGCAACGAATTAATGTAGAGGTTTCTCCGTTTGGCTGGTTTCTTGGGAGCAGCAGCTGGTACAGCTGAGGAGCAAGCTGAGAAGTTTTGCTGGGCTCTTCGCACTTTGGTTGCCAACAGTTTGGTTTGTGCTACGTACACTACAGTAGCAAAGGTGGTCGATGCAGCCCGTAAGCTTGAGATGCTTTAGGAACGAGAGGAGTTTGGTGATGACAGAGCAGTGAAGAGGTATCTTCAATCACCATTTGTAAACCACTCATTTCCATCAGTATTTTCATTTTCATATCATCCTCTGTTCAACGTTATATTTCAGGAAGATGACTGACGACCGTAAGCCTGCGGCCGTTCAGCAGCAAGCATCTAAGGGAAACGGTCAGACCAACGACCGTTCTAGTTCAGAGAGGCGTGGCGGTAATGATAGTTACCGTAACAACGCTAATAACTCGAACAACAATAGGTACCTACATTTACCTTCTTTCATGTTAAAACTATCTTATGTTATCGTATTCTAACACTCCAATGATTTTTAATTCAGGAACAACAACAACGGTAGGGATCAGGACCGTCGAGGTTCACAGCCTAACCGTTCTACCTTATCTAGTAATTATTAAACCTTCTATGTAATCATGTTTATGTTCCAAGATCATGTCTCATTCATGTAATCCTGAAACAGGCTCTCAGATAACTAGGACGCCTGTTGGAGGATTCATGCATCCTATCTGTCCTACTTGTTCGCGCAGACATTCTGGTATTTGTCGCCGAGGTACTGGTGGTTGTTTCAAGTGTGGCCAACAAGGCCATCATCAGAAGGACGTTCGCCAGGGTGAGATAGAAGGCACCTCTGGACATGCTGACTCCAAGCCACCTCCTACTTCTAGTCACGTGTTCACTACTATTAGGGACCAGGCGAATAAGACTTCAGGTACCATCACCGAAAATCTCTTTATGAATAGATTGGCAGCATGTGTTCTATTTGATACTGGAGAGACTCATTCAGTCATATCCACTACTTTTTTTGTACGTGTTAGGATTTCCCTATGCCACTAGATAATGCCTTATGCATTTCCACACCACTGAGGGACTCTGTACGAATCACTCAGATGTACAGAGATCTTCCCTTAGAATTTGATGATAAGATTCGCAGAGTTGACGCACTTCCTTTGGACATGTGCGATTTTGACTTGATTTTGGGCATGGATTGGTTATCCAAACACCAGGATACGATTGACTGCCATAGTTATAGGGTTATCTTCGGTGATGTTAAATCTCCAGAGTACATACACCATGGTTTTCTGCCAGGGAGGCCAGTACAAATTATTTCATCCATGGAGGCGTGTGGTTTATTATCACACGGCTGTCAGGGCTTCATAGCCAATATTCATGACATTACTGCCGAGTCTCCATCGATCCAAGATCAGCCTATTATGTCAGAATTTCCTGACGTCTTTCCTGATGAACTTCCGGGTATACCACCTGTTCGTGAAGTCGAGTTTAGAATTGAGCTCATCCTAGGTGCAGAGCCAATTTCCAAAGCTCCTTATCGCATGGCTCCTATATAGCTTAAAGAACTAAAAGATCAGCTGTAGGAACTTCTAGAACGAGGTTTCATCCGTCCCAGTGCATCGCCATGGGGTGCACCAGTACTGTTCGTGAAGAAGAAACACGACAACATGCGTTTGTGTATAGACTATTATGAGCTGAACAAGATCACGATCAGGAATCGTTATCCTTTGCCGCGAATCGATGACCTTTTCGACCAACTTCAAGGCGCAAAGTATTTCTCCAAAATCGATCTGAGGTCTGGCTACCATTAGTTACGGGTTAAAGAGCAGGATATCTCTAAGACTGTATTCCGTACACGTTATGGGCACTACGAGTTCGTAGTCATGCCATTCGGACTCACTAATGCTCCATCTGTCTTCATGGATTTGATGAACCGTGTCTTCCATGAGTTTCTGGACAAGTTCGTTATCGTGTTCATTGATGACATCCTGATTTTCTACAAATTCAAGGAGGAACATAAGGAACACCTTCGTATAGTCTTGCAGATTCTTCGTCAGAAGAAGCTGTATGCCAAGTTCTTCAAGTGTGAATTCTGGTTAAGCAAGGTGGCCTTTCTGGGCCATATTCTATCTGCAGAAGGGATTACCATGGTTCCTGTAAAGGTTGAAGCTATCACCAAATGGCCGAGACCTACATCTGAAACTAAGGTAAGAAGTTTTTTGGGTTTAGCTGGTTACTACCGCAGGTTTGTAGAGAACTTTTCACGATTAGCCTTACCTTTGACTAAGCTGATGAGGAAAGGAGAGAAATTCGTCTGGACGGAAGAGCGAGAGAAGAGCTTTGAATATCTTAAGCAGAAGTTAGTGACTACACCTATTCTTACTCTCCATCTGGCTCAGGTGGATTTCAGATATATAGTAGCGCTTCGGGAAAAGGGTTTAGGTTGCGTTCTCATGGAACATGGGAAGGTTATTGCATACATCACGACAGCTGAAACCTTATTAAGAAAACTATCCCACTCACGATTTAGAGCTTGCAGCAGTTGTTTTCGTATTGAAGATCTGGAGACATTATTTGTATGGTGAATCATATAACATATTCACCGATCACAAGATTCTTAAGTACATCTTCACCCAGAAAGAACTGAACATGAGACAGAGGAGATGGTTAGAGCTATTGAAGGACTACGACACCAACATTCAGTACCATACTAGTAAGGCGAATGTGGTGGCAGATGCTCTAAGTAGAAGGTCGGGTATGATTGCTGGCATCTGGATTGCAAAGGAGATCATCCGTGACCTAGAGATGACTGATATTTAGTTTTGTGTGCGAGGACAGCATGGTTACTGGGCAAATCTTAGAGTGGAACCAGACTTACATTCTAGGATCAAGGAAGCTCAGAAGGACGATGGTGAGATTTGGGCTACCATTCAGAATCTTGATCAGCAGATGGAGTTTCGTGTTGATAATGACAGTATCTTATGGCAAGGCACTAGACTAGTGGTTCCTGATGACTCTACACTCAGGGAAGTTGTGCTGATTGAAGCTCACAACTCTCCATTTACTATACATCCTGGTTCTAACAAGATGTACCACAACATCAAGCAACATTTTTGGTAGAGTGGTATGAAGCAGGATGTTGCACCTTCGTTTCAAAATGTATGATCTGCCAACAGGTTAAAATCGAACACCAAAGAGCTAGTGGTTTACTACAACCATTAGATATTCCAGCATGGAAGTGGGACAAAATAGGCAAGGATTTTGTTGCGGGTATTCCTGTGACTCAAAGGAAGAACGACGCCATCTGGGTTATTGTTGATAGGTTGACTAAATCTGCTCATTTTCTGCCGATTCGCAAGGAGCATCCGGTCAGCAAATTAGTAGACACTTTTTGGAAGGAGATCATGAAACTACATGGTAATCCATCAGAAATCGTCTCTGACAGAGATCCCTATTTCACATCATGTTTCTGGCAAAGTCCGTAGAAACCTTGGGGCACCAGACTCAAGCTCAGCACTGCCTTTCATCCTCAGACGGACGGACAGTCGGAACGTACCATTCAAACATTGGAGGACATGTTGTGGGCGTGTGCTCTAGAGTGGTCAGGAAGTTGGGATGATGATATATTTCTAGTGGAGTTTGCATACAACAACAGCTGGCACGCTAGCATCAAGTGTGCTCCTTTTGAGATGTTGTATGGTAGGAAGTGTCGCGCCCCAATCTGCTAGGATCAGGTGGGCGAACGATTGCTTGAGGGTCCAGAGATGATTGAGGTGACTAATGAGAAGGTCACCGTCTCCAAGGCAAAGCTTCAGGAAGCTCGTGCTCGTCAGAAAAGCTATGCTGATAAACATTGTAGAGATGTATCTTTCAACGTAGGTGATCACGTTTTCCTCAAGGTATCACCTGCATGAGGAGCTAAACGTTTTGGAATCAGAGGGAAGCTCAGTCCTCGCTCCATCGTACCGTTCGACATCATAGAACTCGTTGGTGAAGTGTCATATCGTTTAGCGTTACCGCCTCAGCTATCACACATTCACAACGTGTTCCATGTGTCCTTACTCTGAGGATACAACTATCATCCAGTTCATGTTGTCCAGTATCCGCTTGATCAGATTCGAGAGGATCTTTCATATGTCAAAGAACCCTCGAGAGTTCTTGAACGACAAGATCGTGTCATGCGGAGGAAGATGATCCCTTTCGTCAAACTCCTCTGGAGGGATCATCCTAAGCGGGAAGTTTAACACATTTGGGTGCTAAATACAAACATCGTTACACAAGACACTTTGAACAATCTCAAAATGATACATTTGAAATATATAAGGATATAATTTAACCATTATCTAAAACCTTCGATCCCAAGTAAAACAATTTTAGAAGTATCAGAGTGACATTTAGGTCCTCCAAATAACTTGACCAGTCACAAACATTTTTACCAAAATACATGACCATACATTATTAATTTTTATAACAAAAGGGAAAGAAATATGTTTTAGACCAATCACCACAAAAGCAACCCGCAATCCTTCTCCAGCAAGCCCCACCAGCAATCAACTTCAATCACCTGAAATACATGCTTAAAATCATCAACACAACGGTTGAGCGAGTCTATAGGTTTAACAAATCATCATTTAAACACAAGAGAAAAATCAATCATAATCATTTAATAGAATTGTTGATCATACAATCTATTATTCAGGCATTCTGGCTTATAGCAATAGCTATAGAATTGTATTAAGCTCATGACACCGACCCTTAACTTAGTCACTCATGCCTAAAGCCGGCATGACTATATGAATTCCATTGCCCCTACTAGGGTATCAATCGCAAGTATACCACATTCTTATTCTCGTAAATTATCCTTCCCAAAGGTTACTCAGCGTAAAGCTCAGGTCTTAGATAGGGTCCTCAGCCCAATAGTACTATTATTTGAATAAGCGGCTATTCCCAACTCACAACATCAAGTCAAAACATAGTTAACGGCTCATGAATTTAGGGACTTTTGCGATTTAGGTACTTATACAATTTAAGGCAACATCAGGCAACAACAGGCAACATTCGGGTCCAAACAATCAATCATGACTTGTGTTCATTTTATTTTTAAATAGCATGTATCCCCCTCGCGGGTTTTAAAATCATTCAAAACAAGTACAAAGCGAGGTTATAGACTCACCGTGAGTAATAGCAGTAGCAAGACGACCTTCGACGATTGTTGATGCCTGATAAACACAAAAACCGCAACCTACCAAATAAGACGCGTTCATTAATAATAGACTCGAATATAACCCATACATAATAACATCAAACTCAAAATCATAATATTACGACAAACCCGAAAGAAAACAATACAAGTGACCTATTACTTCCTTTTATATGTTTACTCTATTAGTCCATACACTCGATAAAAATCTGCCGGTACATACCAAATGTACGAGCTCATTTACCCTACTTAAACACATCAAATATTTATGATACTAATCAGAGATCTCACTTACTTTCTATAGAAATCCCTCTAAAAACCCATCAAAAGATTTTACTTTTAAAGTTCCCTGCCAGATACATCTTTGAACTACAAAAAACGGACAGTTTTACATTACCGACTCATACAACCATTTTGACCACTCTAAACAATCCCGTTTACAAATCCGACACTTGAGTTTGAAAGTAGACTCATAATAATTGGTTTTTACTATGTGAAATCGTTCTTGTATGTCTATTCGAATTGATTACTGGTTAACGTGTGACTCAGTCGTCTTTTGGTGGAAAACAAATAGATTTGGTCGTTGTAGTAAAAAAATGTGCAAGACTTAAAAGTAAATGACGGGTAATTAAGACTTTAAAAGTAAATTAACTAAATGACTTAAAATTAAAGCTTGACGAGAAGTAAATTTGACAAGTAAATAAAAATGAAAATTTGAAAACTTAAAATAATGCAAACCTAAAAATAAAACTAAGACAAAATGTTAAATACTTGTCGGAATACCCTCCATCGGAATATGGTCACGATAGGAATACGATCGGAATGTGTATCCGTCGGAAAGCAATCGGAATGTGACAAAGTAATCCTGTCGGAATGTTGTTCGGAATCCAGATCGGAATGAAGATTTAAATATCCTATCGGAATAACAACTCACCTATCGGAATACTAAAGAGAAGACCTTCCGTCGGAATCCAGATCGGAATCCCCGTCGGAATCCAGAAACCCTTTTCCGATACTCCAATCGGAATCCTGGTCGGAATCCAAAACCCATTTCCGATGGTGTTGATCGGAATACAGTGGAAAAGGCAAATAAGCAAAATTACAAATAAGCTATGAACCAAATAAGCACACAACTAAAATTTTAACCAAAACACGTATAAGAAAAAGCTAATAAGCTAAAATTTAAAAACTTTTAAAAACACTAAATGATAAAAATACTTAAAAACGAATTTTTTATAAAAATAACTTTTATAAACACTTAAGTAAATTTAAGAAATAAACGAATAAGCTATAAAATCAATAATAAAAAACAATAAAAAACATAAAAACATAAAACTTAATCAAATAAGCATAATAATAAGCACATAAACATAAAGATTAAGCAAAACAAGAAAGGTAGAATGAGAAATTAAAAATAAGAACTTGATTAAAAATAAGATTCAACAACAAAATTAAAAGACTTACTTGAAATTAAAGGCAAGAAATTAAAGAACAATTAAGTAAATGACAATATTAAAGTGCAAGTAATTAAAGGTGGAAGAACTATGTGTCAGATAGCCAACACCTCCTAATGTGTCATTAGGAGGGTATTTATAGGTGTTTAGGGAGGTTAGCATGTGTTGCTCCTTTCTTTCTTCTCTCGTCTTTTCGTCTTCTAAATTCTTCGACTTTGTCTCGGGATTATTTGAACTCGTCTTATAATTTCTTCATTTTTTTAGACTTGAGTTCTTCGACTTCATTAAACTTCGTCTTTAGAATTTTTCTTCGATAAATCTTCAGAATAGGCCTTGGACTTCCGTTCTTTTTGCACTCTTGATCTTTTGACTTCGTCCTTTGTCTTTTTCTTCGATAAAAGCCCGTGAAAGCCCATGTTTTCTTCCCTTTTCACATTTTGATCCTAAATCACAACAAAAACACAAACCACGCATAATTCCAACATTTACGACATAAAATACACGTTTTGGCTTGGTTATTATTATAATTAAGTGATAAAAGGATAAGTGTTTTCACACTTATTAAATCCCCTACACTTCACCATTGCAATGTCCTCATGTAATGCATTAATTACAAAGCAAGTTGTACATTTTCCATCACAATCAATCCACATTGGCCTTTATTTAAAGAGACAAAATATTTAAAGGAAGAAAATAAGTAAAACGACCAAAAACTTACCTTAGGGTTTTGGAATGTCATGAATGATTATCACCCTCAAGTTTCACGTTCCCCATATCAAGCTTAAAAACGAGATCATTGTTATTATAAGTTAGCAAACTAACACAAACTCATGTGGCCCAATTATTCACTTAGACTCTCTTATTCTTAGGTGTATCTCTTATATTTTATTGTTGTCTTGAATGATCACGAGGATGCATTGTTGACTTATTTCGATAGTTATTTAGGCTGAAAATAAAGTAGGACGATTTAATCAATAGTTAGCTAAAGGACAAAATCTTTTAAAACTGCTTCTCGGGACCTCATAAAGTTCATATCTTGGCATAACTCGCTTCACGATTTGAGACCTTTCTCGGACCGATATTTGGCATTGACTTCATACTTCAAATCTTTGAGAGACGTTTATGAAATAATGGTCTTCTCTTCATAATAGGAATTTCTTCACTTGAATTTTTTTAGAGATTCTTCATATTTGAACCACGACTTCTTCATTTTTCTCCAATCTTTATTTGGGATTTTGATATACAATGATCCGCCTCCTTTTAGGACTTGGATCTATTTATCCTCATACCTTGTTAGGGCCTTTTTGGATAAACTTCTCCATGATCTTTAGGGGAGTATTTGCTTTTCGTCGTGTGTCTCGATCCTTCATATTGATTTTTGATAAATAATTCTTCACATCACTTTGGATCTTTAGCAACAAAATGTAGCCCTCATCTCTTGTTAGGACCTTTTTGGACTCGCCAATCTTCGCATCCCCCTTCAATAAGTTATGCCTTGGCTATGAACTCTAATTAATACCGAGCAACTTTTAAACGATCTTGGGCTAGAAGCTAAGTAACTTTTCAAATCGTACAACCTTATTTATTGCAATTAAATTTATTAACAATCGATGGGAGAAAAAGGTCATAATTAACTCACATAAATTCATGAAAGAATACCAAACTTATAATTGACTCTATCATCTCTCGTTCTCCACAATTTAAAATCTCAAGGAATGAGACTCGTGGAGGCTTAGCCAATTAAATCAATGTTTTAGGTTTTCAAGTCATCTATAGGATATTGCAACTTCTTAGACTCTTTCAAGTTTAGAATTCGCATTTTAAAGTTCCCTTGATAAACGACTTTCTAGGATCAATTATAGGAACTTGCGAAAAGTTCTTGTTCTTACCCCGTGAGAGTTAAGACTTTCGCGTTTTAAAGTTCCCTATATAAAAGCCTAGCAAAACTTGACTTAAACACGTTAAGGATACTAGCTAGAGTAAACTTAGATAAATAAACTCGGGTTGAGTCAAAAGATTCACAACATTTAAAAATTAAAACCACTTTATTAAAATTTATTCTAACAAAGAAAGAAAATAACTATACAAAAGTAAAAACAACTAGGACGAAATAGATCAAAAATTTTGAAAAATGTCGAAAAATCAAATTTTCCGGTTTAAATGAGGACAAATACAAAGAAAAGACCACTTAACTTCGATAGAAGTCCCCTACACTTAATATAAACATTGTCCTCAATGTTTAAGCATGTGGAAGTAACCTCCCCTACACTTAGGACATTGTGCACTTTGTTTAAATCTTGCTAAGGAAGAGACAACTAAAGTGATTCCTATTTCAATCATAAATGATAAAATAATGAATCAAAAGAGTTTAGAATAGAACCGGGAAGAAGGGTACATGGAATCATGGGTTCATCAAAACTCATCAAGAATGGATCTTTGAAAGCTCGAATCCCTGCACATGATAAGAAAGAAAACAACAAACACATACTAGGGTCTCCCCCTACACTTATTATAAAAACAGAGAAAAAGGATAGTTACTGCGGGTTGCCTCCCGAGAAGCGCTTGTTTTTGTTAAACGAGTCGTGAGCCTGACTCGACCTTGATTAGCATAGGAAGAAGTTTGAAACATATCCACCGGGATCAAATACATGGTTTTCGTCCATCAAATAGCACAAGCTTAAGGCGAACAAGGCAAGCCAAAGAAGAGTAGGCAAGGTTCCCTTAAGCAAAGATTGAGCACGGTGGTAGCAAGTGTGATGAGGTGCAAGCATATCTCCAAAAGTTCCAAAAATCTTTCCTTTTATTTCATCAGATGGATACTGAGATGGCTTAAAAATTGCAATACCGGGATAGAACACCTTTTCCTTTAGGGGAAAATAACACTCAGGCTCAGTAGACCTTGAAGAAGATCCGCTCATAAATCGCACAATCTCATCCTCAGAAGGTGGATAAAGAGGTGTCAAGACATAAGTATTGCGGATATCGGTGTTTTTCGACTTCCTCTCCTTTAAAACGGGTTTCTTCATATCTGAAGGAGGATAAAGACCGAAATCAAAGTCCAAAGGAGGAGAATCACTCTCATTGGGGAAGTAGGTATTGAGAAAAGTAGCAAAGTCTTCCTCAAATGAGTAGTCATCCAAAGTAGGATCAAGCATTTTTGGTGGAGGATCTTCATCAAAAGTAGGAACAAGGTCATCATGTGAAGAATCACTCGAAAGAGTATCGACATCATCAAAATCATCATATGTTGGCATGTCTTAATACTCTGAAGCAAAATCATCAGAATCATCCATATCAGAACTAGAATCATCATCATAGTCATCATAGATTGGTGGAGACTCATGAATCGGTGGAGGATCTAAATTAGAGAGAGAATCATCCTCATCATCTTGGAAAAGTGGATTGTCATAGCAAGTAGAAAACCCGCATGCTTTTACCATGAATAGTACCCTTAAGATCGTACGTACTAGATTAAAACTTTCCTATTATAGCATGATTATGATTACGTGTTAGGATTTTACGTGTTAGGATTTTACGTATTACGTACGTGTTAGAACACGATAAGTATTTACTACGTACGAGCACGCGATAATTATTTGACAATAATTAATCACGAACATGCGATCATGAAATCATGAACGTAATTAATGCACGAACTATTATTAATTACGTATATATATTTATTACGAGCGTAAATAAATATATTAGGTCACGGTAATTATTTAACGAGAACACATTAAACGCGAACACAAATAAACATGAACGAACAATTAAACCTCGAGACACGGAAAACGGTACGGGTACCCCATGTGGGGCCCCTACCCGTGGCAACAAGGAAGAGATGGGCCAAGCCCATCTCAATTTTCACTAAAGAGGGGTTTAGGGAAAAGTCACTACTCATTTTTACTTTACAGAAGATTTAACAAAAAACCTAGAAAAGTTTTTCTCCTCCTCCTCTTTTCTTTTTTTGGCCGCCACCCATAAACACACCAAGGGGGTGTTTGTTTGATCTTTGATCTTGGATTTGGTGCAAGTGTTCGTGTTTGTTCATCCTTGTTTAGATCCACGCATTCGGTAAATTCTTTTAACCCTTTTCTTTTTGAGTTGATCTATTAAATAATTAAGAACATGATGTGTTTTTCTAAAACCTAATTAAAACATAGATCTAACATGAAAATGTTTTTTGGAGAAATCAAAAAGGATGGTTTAGGGGTGTTTTGTTTTGGCAGGCACCTAAACCGAACCCTAAGGGGGTCTCGGTTTGGCTACTCGACCACCACCGATACCATATGGTCCCGGTTGGTTGGTGTGGGTCCCATGGCAGCAGCAAGACAAGGGGAACCCTGAAGTGGTTCGGGGTATTGTGTCGATTTCATGTCCGGTTCATGGTTCTTAGTCAAGATCCGGTTCACGGTGTATGTTAAGATTATTAATTTTTATAATCATATGTTAAAATTTAATTAATAATCATGACATGATTAATTTAATAACATGACTTAGGTTATATTAGTTATTAAAATCATGAAATTATTAACCTAAGTATCTTATATTTTTAGACTTATAATTAATTAATTATTTAAAAACCATGGTTATAATTAATTAATTAACATGACTTAGGTTATATTATTAATAAATAATAATACATGTTTTAACCTAAGTATTTAACTTTATTTAATTAAAAACATGATATACTTTAATTAAATATTTTAACCTATAGTTTATTTTAATTACATGAAATAATTAATAAACTATACATTATATCATATGACTTAGAAAATAATGATGAAAACACTTTGGCTTATATACTTAGCTTATTTAACCAGCTTATATCTAATTATGGAAACTTTCTATTTATAGAAACTTATTTAAATAAGGCAGCTAATCTATTTATGGAAACTTTCTATTTTTAGAAACTTATTTAATTCAGGCAGCTAATCTATTTATGGAAACATATTAAATTAAGGCAGCTGATCTATTTATGGAAACTTTCTATTTTTAGAAACTTATCTATTTTAAGCAGTAATTCTATTTTTGGAAACTTTCTATTTTTGGAAACTTTCTATTTTTGGAAACTTTCTATTTTTGGAAACTTTCTAGTTTTGGAAACTTTCTATTTTTGGTAACTTTCTATTTTTGGAAACTTTCTATTTTTGGAAACTTTCTATTTTAGGAAACCTTCTATTTTTGGAAAGTTACTTATTATTACACAGTAAGTATAATAATACATGAAATACCAGAGATACTTAATCAGAATAGACAGAATATAAGATAAACACAGTTTAAGGCTTTAAACAGTAAAACATGAACATTTAAAATAAGCTAAGGCATGACATAAAACCAGTTACGTATTTAGTAAGCAGATACTTATTCATGTATGTATTTATGTAGCATTAGTGATACGGAAGTAGGATTCCTCTCAGTTCGTCTTCTTCGTTCACTGGACATAAGGTACGGATTCCCGTCCTTTCAGTATGGACATTCTTTCCTTATTAGGATTCCCTTTATGCAGCCAAATGTTTTCCCGTAGTATAAGTTATGTGTTTGATTTGCTTATGTTTAATTTAGAATACCTATAGCCATATACATGCATGACCAGTTTCACCTAGTTATGGAGGTACCATAACCATAACATTAGAGGCACTGATGTTATGACTTCACCACGGCGGAGTGATTGCTCGTGGCGTCCCTTCTGCTTTTGGCCATATTTTTATATTTATCATGTGGGGCGTATGGGTGCATCCTAGTTACATGTTTTCAGTTAGGATTTCATGGTGAATGTGGTGTATGCCCTGCATCCTTCACAAGGAGCTGATTCCTCCTACCCAAACCAGAATATTAAATTAGAGGCAGCCCCTCTAATTTGCTTGATGAGGTCACCCCTCCAAGTATTCATGCACGGTGGATTTGCATGACCTATATTGGCTAATGGTAAAATATAATAAACAGTTTTTACAAGATAAACATAAGGCTTTTCAAACTATAAAACCAGTTTTATCAAGACTTAACCAGGTTACTCGGGACTTAGTTTCTTCCGTTGTTATATGTTATATGCTTATCTTATTCATGCTTTACTGTACATCCGTGTACTGAGCGTATTGCTCAGTCGTTTTCCTTTTCTATGTTCCCAAAACGGCAGGTACTCAGGGACGCTCGTAGACTTTAAGCGTACGTGCATATGGACTGGAAGCTTTCTATCCTTTCTTTACTTTATGCATTATCTTTCCTTTAATACATTTGCTATGGACATTGTTTAGTCCTTTCCATTACTATACTTATGTTTGTGTGTGATGAGCTTTCTTTTGGACTACCGATGTTTGATTCCGGTATTTTCCTTTTATGGTCATGTAATGTTTATACATTTTTCCTTGTATGCTTTGATGATACACCATAATTACGTGTGACATTTCCATTATCAAAATGGGGTGTTACAATTATGGTATCAGAGCCAAGGCTTCGACCTGTAGGCTCTCAAATGTGACCTGTGATTAGTGGGTAGTCACTATGGTCTTCCTAGAACTGACAGTTGTTTTCATGCATTCATCATTTTTATGCATACATATATATGTCATTGTCGCAGATTTATGACTAAGTAATGATTGGTACAGGACTGGCCCTATTTAGTCGCATGTGTTTTATGGAAACTTTTAAATTTGGGACCGACCCATAGGCGTCCCCTTGCCATGTCTTTTGTTTTGGGTGAACTGACCATAGGCGTTCACTCTCGATCATACAAAAGTTTTCATAAATCTGCATCATGCATTCATACACAAAATTTTCTTGCATAAAGTTTTTCTCTTGAAATTTTGGTATAAATTATTTTTTCACGTATATATACATTTTTTTATGTTTTGATCTGTTTAATCATATGTTTTATGTTATACTGTCAGATGGTTCTCACACGCGAACAGGAACAACTCAATGCTGCAATTCAAGCTGCTATGCAAGCTTTGCTTCCTCAACTGAGGAACGACATCAGGGCTGAAGTTCAAGCTGCCAACAATCAGCAGCATAATCAGGCACCTCATCCTCCTCCAGTGACATTAGCAGTATGGCTGGAGAGATTCAACAAGCTCCGTCCTCGAGCTTTTGAGAAGACAGATATCCCCAGTGATGCTGAAATCTGGTTGGCTCACATCGAGAAGCTTTTCAATGCTATGGGTTGTGACCCCGCGTACAAGGCGAGGTTGGCATGCTATCGGTTCGAAGGCAATGTGCTAAATTGGTGGTTAGCATTGATGCAGTCTAAGGGTGGTGATGAGTGGGTTGCTGGTTTGACTTGGCCTCAGTTCAAGGACAGGGTGATGGGGCAGTTCTTTCCCAAGGCTGAGCAGGACAAGCTCAAGAGAGAGTACCATGGGATCCGACAGAGAGCTGGGGAGAATAGCAACGAGTTTATGCAGCACTTTCTTCGCTTAGCTGGTTTCCTTGGTGTGGCAGCAGGTACTTCTGAAGAGCAGGCACACCACTTTAGGTGGGCTCTTCGCACATTGGTCGCAAACAATCTGGTGTGTGCTACGTTCAACACTGTAGCACAAGTGGCCGATGCAGCACGTAAGCTGGAAATGCTGCAGGAGAGAGATGAGTTCGGGGAAGCTGAGAGACCCGACAAGAGGTAAACATTCGTATTCAAGCGGTGATCAATCCGTATTCTTTCCATGTATGTCAATTATTCATCTCTTTAAATGTATATTCCAGGCAGAAAACTGGGGACCGGTCTCAGCTGGCTACTCAGCAGCAGCCTCATCAGCCCAAGGGAAACGGTCAGACTAACGACCGTTCTGCTACGGATACGCGTGGCGGTAATGATAATTACCGTAACAACGCTGGACACTCCAACAACAGCAGGTCCTAATACTTACGCAATTCCTTATGATTTCATGTTATAACTAATATTCTGACACTTTAGCAAAACTTCTACCAGGAACCATGGAAACGGTAGGGAACAGAACCAGAGAGGTTCACAGCCTAACCGTCCAGCTATCATTGGTATTCAATCTTACGATTATCCGCATTGTCCTTTGTACCCAATTATCATGTCTTATGTAAAATGTTTTATCAGGTTCCCAGCCAGCCAGAGCACCTGCTGGAGGATTTACTCATCCTCTTTGCTCTACTTGCCACCGTAGGCACCCAGGGCCATGTCGCCGTAACACTGACGCATGCTTCAAGTGTGGTCTTCCTGGCCATATCATGAAGGATTGCCGTAAGGGCGAGATGGAGGGTACATCGGGACATGCTGATTCCAAGCCGCCTCCTACCACCGGCCGTGTCTACACGACATCTCGAGACCAGGACAACAACTCTACAGGTACAATCACTGGAATCTTGTATATGTATGGTCAAGCTGCATGTGTTCTTTTCGATACGGGTGCTACTCACTCGGTTTTTTCTACTGCTTATGCTAAGAACATTAGGATGCTCCCCATTCCACTAGAGAATAGGCTTACTATTTCCAAGCCTTTGAGGGACTCTGTATTAATCACCCATGTATACAAGAGTCTTCCCCTAGAATTTGACGATAAGGTTCGACCTGTTGACGCACTTCCGCTGGACATGAATGACTTCGACATGATTTTGGGCATGGATTGGCTATCCAAGCATCATGCTACCATAGACTGCCATTCATATCGAGTTATCTTTGATGATGTTAATGCACTAAAGTACATTCATAACGGGTTCATACCCGGACGGTCTGTACAAATCATATCTACCCTGCAAGCGCGTGCACTACTGTCACATGGCTGCGAGGGTTATCTAGCTACGGTTCACGACATGGATGCTGAATCCCTATCAATTCAGGATCAACCTATAGTGTCGGAATTCCAAGATGTTTTTCCAGCTGAACTTCCGGGCATACCACCTGCACGAGAAGTGGAATTCAGTATCGAGTTTATTCCAGGAGCTGAACCAATCTCCAAGGCTCCTTATCGCATGGCTCCCATAGAGCTGAGGAGCTGAAGGATCAACTGCAAGAACTTCTTGAACGAGGTTTCATTCGACCGAGCGCATCTCCATGGGGCGCACCGGTCTTGTTTGTTAAGAAGAAGGACGGCAGTATGCGTCTTTGCATAGACTATCGCGAGCTCAACAAGATTACTATCCTGAATAGGTATCCACTGCCACGTATAGACGATCTATTTGACCAACTCCAAAGGGCCAAACACTTCTCCAAGATTGATCTTAGGTCAGGCTATCATCAGCTACGGGTCAAGGAGCAGGACATCGCTAAGACTGCCTTTCGTACCCGTTATGGCCACTACGAGTTTGTAGTTATGCTATTTGGCCTGACAAATGCTCCAGCAGTGTTCATGGATTTGATGAACCAAATCTTCCATGAATTTATGGACAAGTTCGTCATTTTCTTCATCGATGACATCCTGATTTTCTCAAAGTCCAAGGAGGAACACGAAGACCATCTTCGTACAGTACTACAGATTCTTCGCAAGAAGCAGATGTATGCTAAATTCTCCAAGTGTGAGTTTTGGTTAGACAAGGTGGCATTCTTAGGTCACATTGTATCAGCAGAAGGTATCACTATGGATTCAGCGAAGGTTGAGGCCATTACTAAGTGGCCAAGGCCGACATCAGCGACGGAAGTCCGCAGTTTCTTAGGCTTAGCTGGCTATTACCGTAGGTTCATGGAGAACTTTTCCCGCTTAGCACTACCATTGACCCAACTGATGCGGAAAGGGGAGAAATTCGTCTGGACTGAAGAACGAGAGAAGAGCTTTGAAGACCTGAAGCAGAAGCTAGTATCTGCACCTATTCTTACTCTCCCATCTGGTACGGGTGGATTTCAAATCTACAGTGATGCATCGGGGAAGGGTCTTGGCTGTGTTCTCATGCAACATGGGAAAGTGATCACGTATGCTTCACGGCAGCTTAAGCCTTATGAAGAAAATTACCCCACGCATGACTTGGAACTTGAAGCAGTTGTGTTTGCATTGAAGATATGGAGGCACTACTTGTATGGAGAATCATGTGACATTTTCACGGACCACAAGAGCTTGAAGTATATCTTCACTCAACGTGAATTGAACATGAGGCAGAGGAGATGGTTAGAGCTGTTGAAGGATTATGACATTAATCTACAGTATCATCCCGGAAAGGCAAATGTAGTAGCAGATGCTCTTAGCAGGAAGTCCGGAATGATCAACGGCATTAAAATTGAAGAGGAAATCATAAGAGACTTAGAGCGACTAGACATCGAGATCATGGTACATGGACAACACGGTTACTGGGCTAATCTTAGAGTAGAACCCGAGTTACTCTCTAAGATCAAGGAAGCTCAAAAGGATGACGGAGAAATCTAGGCGATAGTACAGAATTTGGAGAAACAGACAGAATTCAGAGTAGATGCAGATGGTATCGTATGGCAGGGAACGAGACTTTGTGTTCCTGATAACCAAGAACTCCGGAAAGCCTTGTTAGCTGAAGCTCATAGCTCCCCATTCTCTATACATCCTGGTTCGACTAAGATGTACCATGACATCAAGCAGTATTTTTAGTGGAGTGGTATGAAACAGGATGTGGCCACTTACGTCTCCAAATGTCTTACCTGCCAGCAGGTTAAGATCGAGCATCAGCGATCTGGCGGTCTCCTTCAACCGTTAGATATTCCAGAGTGGAAGTGGGACAAAATCACCATGGATTTTGTTACTGGTCTTCCGCCTACCAAGAGGAAGCACGATGCAATTTGGGTTATCGTAGATCGACTTACCAAATCAGCTCATTTCTTACCGATCCGCAAGGAAGATCCGGTAAGTAAACTCGCCGATACGTATAGAAGAGAGATCATGAGACTCTACGGTGCACCATCCAGCATCGTCTCACACAGAGATCCTCGATTCACTTCGCGCTTTTGGAAGAGTCTGCAGAAAGCTTGGGGTACACAACTTAAGCTTAGCACGGCTTTTCATCCTCAAACGGACGGACAGTCGGAACGAACCATTCAGACATTGGAAGATATGTTGAGGTCATGTGCGTTGGAATGGACGGGTGATTGGGACGATTACATCTGTTTGGTGGAGTTTGCATACAACAACAGTTGGCACGCAAGTATCAAGTGTGCTCCTTTAGAGATGTTGTATGGCAGAAAGTGTCGCGCCCCAATCTGCTGGGATCAGGTTGGCGAGCGAACACTTAAAGGACCAGAAATCATAGAGATGACCAATGAAAAGAACGCAGTAGCTAAGCAGAAACTTCAGGAAGCACGGTCACGTCAAAAGAGTTATGCCGATAAGCATCGTAGGGACATACATTTTAACGTAGGAGATCACGTCTTCCTTAAGGTTTCACCGACACGTGGTGTTAGACGCTTCGGGATTAAAGGGAAGCTCAGTCCTCGTTTCATCGGACCATTTGATATCATTGAACGAGTCGGTGAAGTATCTTACCGATTGGCGTTACCTCCGCATCTTTCGCATGTGCACAATGTGTTTCATGTGTCCTTACTCAGAGGGTACCAGTATCATCCCCTTCACATGGTTCAGTATCCACTGGAACAGATACGTGAAGATTTCACTTTTATAGAAGAACCCGAACGAGTTCTTGACAGACAAGAACGAGTCATGAGAAGGAAGACGATTCCATTCGTCAAAATCCTATGGAGGGAGCATACCGAGCGGGAAGCCACTTGGGAAACAGAGGAGTCTATCCGGGCTTCTTACCCTCATTTCATATTTTGAATTCGGGTATGTTCTTCTTTTCCAGTTTACTTTATCTATAATTCGGGGACGAATTATTCTTTTTAGGGGGGAAGAGTTGTAAAACCCGCATGCTTTTACCATGAATAGTACCCTTAAGATCGTACGTACTAGATTAAAACTTTCCTATTATAGCATGATTACGATTACGTGTTAGGATTTTACGTATTACGTACGTGTTAGAACACGATAAGTATTCACTACGCACGAGCACGCGATAATTATTTGAAAATAATTAATCAAGAACATGCGATCATGAAATCATGAACGTAATTAAATCACGAACTATTATTAATTACGTATATATATTTATTACGAGCGTAAATAAATATATTAGGTCACGGTAATTATTTAACGAGAACACATTAAACGCGAACACAAATAAACATGAACGAACAATTAAACATCGAGACACGGAAAACGGTACGGGTACCCCATGTGGGGCCCCTACCCGCGGCAACAAGGAAGAGATGGGCCAAGCCCATCTCAATTTTCACTAAAGAGGGGTTAAGGGAAAAGTCACTACTCATTTTCACTTTACAGAAGATTTAACAAAAAACCTAGAAAAGTTTTTCTCCTCCTCCTCTTTTCTTTTTTTGGTCGCCACCCATAAACACACCAAGGGGGTGTTTGTTTGATCTTTGATCTTGGCTTTGGTGCAAGTGTTCGTGTTTGTTCATCCTTGTTTAGATCCACGCATTCGGTAAATTCTTTTAACCCTTTTCTTTTTGATTTGATCTATTAAATAATTAAGAACATGATGTGTTTTTCTAAAACCTAATTAAAACATAGATCTAACATGAAAATGGTTTTTGGAGAAATCAAAAAGCATGGTTTAGGGGTGTTTTGTTTTGGCCGGCGCCTAAACCGAACCCCAAGGGGGTCTCGGTTTGGCTACTCGACCACCACCGAGACCATATGGTCCTGGTTGGTTGGTGTGGGTCCCACGGCAGCAGCAAGACAAGGGGACCCCGAAGTGGTTCGGGGTATGGTGTCAATTTCATGTCCGGTTCATGGTTCTTAGTCAAGATCTGGTTCACGGTGTATGTTAAGATTATTATTTTTATAATCATATGTTAAAATTTAATTAATAATCATGACATGATTAATTTAATAACATGACTTAGGTTATATTAATTATTAAAATCATGAAATTATTAACCTAAGTATCTTATATTTTTAGACTTATAATTAATTAATTATTTAAAAACCATGGTTATAATTAATTAATTAACATGACTTAGGTTATATTATTAATAAATAATACTACATGTTTTAACCTAAGTATTTAACTTTATTTAATTAAAAACATGATATACTTTAATTAAATATTTTAGCCTATAGTTTATTTTAATTACATGAAATAATTAATAAACTATACATTATATCATATGACTTAGAAAATAATCATGAAAACACTTAGACTTATATACTTAGCTTATTTAACCAGCTTATATCTAATTATGGAAACTTTCTATTTATAGAAACTTATTTAAATAAGGCAGTTAATCTATTTATGGAAACTTTCTATTTTAAGAAACTTATTTAATTCAGGCAGCTAATCTATTTATGGAAACTTATTTAATTAAGGCAGCTGATCTGTTTATGGAAACTTTCTATTTTTAGAAACTTATCTATTTTAAGCAGTAATTCTATTTTTGGAAACTTTCTATTTTTGGAAACTTTCTATTTTTGAAAACTTTCTATTTTTGGAATCTTTCTATTTTTAGAAACTTTCTATTTTTAGTAACTTTCTATTTTTGGAAACTTTCTATTTTTGGAAACATTCTATTTTAGGAAACCTGTTATTTTTGGAAAGTTACTTATTATTACACAGTAAGTATAATAATACATGAAATACCAGAAATACTTAATCAAAATAGACAGAATATAAGATAAACACAGTTTAAGGCTTTAAACAGTAAAACATGAACATATAAAATAAGCTAAGGCATGACATAAAACCAGTTACGTATTTAGTAAGCAGATACTTATTCATGAATGTATTTATGTAGCATTAGTGATACGGAAGTAGGATTCCTCTCAGTTCGTCTTCTTCGTTCACTGGACATAAGGTACATATTCTCGTCCTTTCAGTATGGACATTCTTTCCTTATTAGGATTCCCCGTATGCAGCCAAATGTTTTCCCGTAGTATAAGTTATGTGTTTGATTTGCTTATGTTTAATTTAGAATACCTATAGCCATATACATGCATGACCAGTTTCACCTAGTTATGGAGGTACCATAACCATAACATTAGAGGCACTGATGTTATGACTTCACCACGACAGAGTGATTGCTCGTGGCGTCCCTTCAGCTTTTGGCCATATTGTTATATTTATCATGTGGGGCATATGGGTGCATCCTAGTTACATGTTTTCGGTTAGGATTTCATGGTGAATGTGGTGTGTGCCTTGCATCCTTCACAAGGAGCTGATCCCTCCTACCCAAACCAGAATATTAAATTAGAGGCAGCCCCTCTAATTTTCATGATGAGGTCACCCCTCCAAGTATTCATGCACGGTGGATTTTCATGACCTATATTGGCTAATGGTAAAATATGATAAACAGTTTTTACAAGATAAACATAAGGCTTTTCAAACTATAAAACCAGTTTTATCAAGACTTAACCAGGTTACTCGGGACTTAGTTTCTTCCGCTGTTATATGTTATATGATTATCCTATTCATGCTTTATTGTACATCCGTACACTGAGCATATTGCTCAATCGTTTTCCTTTTCTTTGTTCCCAAAACGGCAGGTACTCAGGGACGCTCGTAGACTTTAAGCGTACGTGCATATGGACTGGAAGCTTTCTAGCCTTTCTTTACTTTATGCACTATCTTTCCTTTAATACATTTGCTATGGACATTGTTTAGTCCTTTCCATTACTATACTTATGTTTGTGTGTGATGAGCTTTACTTTTGGACTACCGATGTTTGATTCCGGTATTTTCCTTTTATGGTCATGTAATGTTTAGACATTTTTCCTTGTATGCTTTGATGACACGCCATAATTACGAGTGACATTTCCATTATCAAAATGGGGTGTTACAGCAAGAATCAAAAAGAGGATTATTGTAGACGACAAAATCATCAAGCACATTAATCATATTTGCTGATTCTCTTCCATTGGGTTTGGTTGTGATCTTCCCCATTTTAAAAACTTGTGACTCATTCCCGACTCTTAAGATTAACTCACCTTCAGAAACATCGACTAAAGCTTTTCCGTTTCTCAAGAATGGCCGACCAAGTATTATTGGAATACGAGGGTCCATTTCATAATCAACAACAACAAAGTCGACCGGAAAAGTGAAGGTACCCACTTTAACAAACACATCTTCGGAAATACCAACGGGGTAAGCGAGAGTTCGATTTGCTAGATCAAGAGTCATCTTTGTCTGTGTAAGGTCGGGTAATGATAACTTTTTCCAAACACTTAAAGGCATTAGATTTATACTTGCCCCGAGATCAGCTAAGGCAGTAAATTCTTCGGTTTGGTTAAAAGTACAAGGCAACACAAAACGACTAGGATCTCCAAGTTTTTCTGGAAGTTCTTTAAGGAGGACTGCAGAACAGTTTTCATTCAATCTAGTATTAACAAACTCGGCCATCTTCTCCTTCTTATTAAGCAATTCCTTAAACATCTTAACAAATTTAGGCATTTGGGCTAGAGCTTCAACAAGGATAAAGGTGATGGTCACTCCCGAAATCTTCTTCAGAAAGTTTGACACTTGAATATCATCCTTGGTGAGCAATTGGCACTTGTCTAAGAGAGAAGGATAAGGGATATTGGGTTTAGGTAGTGTAGGTGTAGCAGGTAAAGGTTAAGATGTTGAAGGTTTAAAGGTGGAAGTTGGGGTTGGTGAAGGGTTCTTCTTGGGTACTTCTTTATTAAGAGGTGGAGACTGTAATGGAGAAGTAATACTAGGTGTGGGAGTAGGAGGGATAAATAGTGGTGGATGAGGTGTAGATGGAGTAACTACGGGAGGGATAGATGGTCCTACTAAGGTTGCTCCAGTGCGTGTAGTAATAGCACTCACATTCGCTCTTGGGTTGGTGACAGTATTTGAAGGAAGAGAGCCTGAAGTAGAGGGTTGAGTATTTGGAAAGAAACTAGCCATCATATTCTTCAAATCATTTGTTTGGTTGCTAAAAGAGGTTTGCATATCATGTCGAAGCTCGGATCTAATATCATTACCTTGCTTAGTGATATCTCCTTTCAAGTTGATGATTTGGCTTTGCAGATTCTTAACTAGCTCTCCTTGGGTCCTCATAAAAGCTTCAACATCATGATTAATGGGTGGTGCTTGTTGAGCTGGTGGGTGATAAGGATTAGAAGCTCGAGGTGGGTTTGGATTGCTTCTATTGTAGTTGATGGGGTTGTGGTTTTTAGGATAAAACCCGGGTGAAAGAAAGTTGTTAGAACGGTAACTTAGCAAGTTACGATCACCTTGAGGTCAGGCTTGATAGCTTTCCGTTGAATAGTTACCATGAGCCGCATACACGTTTTTTGGATTGTCATGAGTAGAAGGA
This sequence comes from Glebionis coronaria, assembly GCA_025667525.1. NCBI lineage: Eukaryota > Viridiplantae > Streptophyta > Magnoliopsida > Asterales > Asteraceae > Glebionis > Glebionis coronaria. Next base: position 449,430 of record JANFOE010000773.1, read on the forward strand.
CAATCAGTATATGAATGAAAACCCCTGCAAATCTCACAAGAAGTTGCTACAACTTTAACTTGTTGTTGATTTGTAGCCAAAAGTTGCATGTTTTTGCTCATTTCGACCATTGCGCGGGTCAATTCGGTGATATCAGGGTTTGAAGAAGTAGAAGAAACATTGACTCTCGGGTTATTCCTTGAAGATGCGGATGAATCCCAATTTTTGTGGTGAGTAGTCATGTTCTCGATAAGCTCTCTACACTCCTCGGGTCTTCTTTTCATAAATGTGCCACCGGCGGCTGCATTAATTGTATCACGATCACGAAAAGTTAAACCATTGTAGAAAGTATCAATTAAGGTGACGGGGTGCATGTTGTGGATTGGACATCGATCGATCAAAACATTATATCGTTCCCAAGCATCAAAAAGTGATTCATCGGGTTCTTGTGTAAATCCACTAATTTGATTTCGAAGTCTCGTGACCATGGATGGTGGAAAGTAGCGCGACAAAAATTGTTGAATCATCTCATCCCAAGTATGAATTGAATTCTTCAGAAGACGATCAAACCATTTTTCGGCATGGTGGGATAAGGTGTGTGGAAATAGGTGAAGGCGAAGAAAATCCATAGTAACACCGGGCAACTTCATGCTTTGAGTAACGGTAATGAACTTGTCGAGGTGTTTGTTGGCATCATCATCCGGTAATCCGCGAAATGTACAAGTGTTTTAAACTTGTTGGATCATGTGATGCTTCAACGAAAACTCTAGAGCCGTGATTTGCATCGGCGCAATCGGTCCTCCTCGTCCATTCATCGTAAGTTGACAAAGCTCCTCCATTGTTCGAAGGTCTGGTGGGGGAACATTGTTGTTGTTATTCATGTGGGGGTGGGGTGGATTATTGTTGTTGTGCACACCAGTCATATCTAAATCTTCACGAGTCTCGGGCTCTGAATAAGTTGAAGATCTAGTACGCATACACCTGCAAAAGAAAAAGAAAAAGATACCAAAGAAATAGAGAATATATATGTACTAGGAAAAATAAAATATTTTTGGTGTAAAACTTTTGAAAAGAATTACTTTTCATAAAAATTTTAATGTTTTTGGATTTTTGAAATTTCTAACTTTTAGGGATTTTTGGAAATTTTTGAGCAAGAAAAATAACATTCACGAGTGAACAGATCCCAAAATTCAACGCGTCTCTCACAGAAAACCGTTAATCTTCACGAAAAGAGCTGGCAGCGGCGCCATTTAATAACTGGTTTTTACTATGTGAAATCGTTCTTGTATGTTTATTCGAATTGATTACTGGTTAACGTGTGACTCAGTCGTCTTTTGGTGGAAAACAAATAGATTTGGTCGTTGTAGTAAAATAAATGTGCAAGACTTAAAAGTAAATGACGGGTAATTAAGACTTTTAAAAGTAAATTAATTAAATGACTTAAAATTAAAGCTTGACGAGAAGTAAATTTGACAAGTAAATAAAAATGAAAATTTGAAAACATAAAATAATGCAAACTTAAAAATAAAACTAAGAGAAAATATTAAATACCTGTCGGAATACCCTCCATCGGAATCCTGTCGGAATCCGATCGGAATGTATGCCGTCGGAATGAAAACTTACCACTACTATCGGAATATGGTCACGGTAGGAATACAATCGGAATGTGTATCCGTCGGAAAGCGATCGGAATGTGACAAAGTAATCCTGTCGGAATGTTGTTCGGAATCCAGATCGGAATGAAGATTCAAAAATCCTATCGGAATAACAACTCACCTATCGGAATACTGAAGAGAAGACCTTCCATCGGAATCCAGATTGGAATCCCCGTTGGAATCCAGAAACCCTTTTCCGATACTCCAATCGGAATCCTGGTAGGAATCCAAAACCCCTCTCCGATGGTGTTGATCGGAATACAGTGGAAAAGGCAAATAAGCAAAATTACAAATAAGCTATGAACCAAATAAGCACACAACTAAAATTTTAACCAAAACAAGTATAAGAAAAAGCTAATAAGCTAAAATTTAAAAACTTTTAAAAACACTAAATGATAAAAATATTTAAAAACGAATTTTTTATAAAAATAACTTTTATAAACACTTAAGTAAATTTAAGAAAGAAACGAATAAGCTATAAAATCAATAATCCAAAACAATCAAAAACATAAAAACATAACACTTAATCAAATAAGCATAACAATAAGCACATAAACATAAAGATTAAGCAAAACAAGAAAGGTAGAATGAGAGATTAAAAATAAGAACTTGATTAAAAATAAGATTCAACAACAAAATTAAAAGACTTACTTGTAATTAAAGGCAAGAAATTAAAGAACAATTAAGTAAATGACAATATTAAAGTGCAAGTAATTAAAGGTGGAAGAACTATGTGTCAAATAGCTAACACCTCCTAATGTGTCATTAGGAGGGTATTTATAGGTGATTAGGGAGGTTAGCATGTGTTGCTCCTTTCTTTCTTCTCTCGTCTTTTCGTCTTCTAAATTCTTCGACTCTTTTCGACTTTGTCTCGGGATTATTTGAACTCGTCTTATAATTTCTTCATTTTTTTAGACTTGAGTTCTTCGACTTCATTAAACTTCCGTCTTTAGAATTTTTCTTCGATAAATCTTCAGAATAGGCCTTGGACTTCCGTTCTTTTTGCACTCTTGATCTTTTGACTTCGTCTTTTGTCTTTTTCTTCGATAAAAGCCCGTGAAAGCCCATGTTTTCTTCCCTTTTCACATTTTATCCTAAATAACAACAAAAACACAAACCACGCATAATTCTGACATTTATGATATAAAATACACGTTTTGGCTTGGTTATTATTATAATTAAGTGGTAAAAGGATAAGTGTTTTCACACTTATTAACTCATAACCCTAAGTTTAGAACCTAACATCAGACCTTGACCATTTTTACAACTTATTCTATAGTCCCCGAGATTCGATCCAAATATCGACAACAACTTCGATTTGTGTCGATACTCGTCTCCCGGTACACGAATAATCAAATCATCATAACTTCTCGCTCGTTTGGAGCTAGAAGCTCTACTTTATATCAAATCGAATCTAACAAAATTCTCTACAACCTTATGCTATTAGTTTACCCATTTTCAAACAGTAAGATATCCAAAATTTAACTTTTTCCCACTGATCTAAAATACCCTTCTAAAAATCATACTAGATTAATTTTTCAACCCATTTTACTCAATCTCCTATGCTTATCATCCCACAATCATCTTAAAAAATTAATCTAACCTCTAACACCCTTGAATGATCAATCTTCAAATGATCCATTCAAAATTTTAAACATGCAACCAACAATACTTGAATATAATGATAATAACACCTATATACAATCATAAAAATAGATCAAACACTACTAGCTCATCAAGAAAAATAAATTTTTAAAAAAGTTGATGCATGTGGTTAAAAATTATACAAAAATGATGGGTAGCTCAACATTATGATGGGTCTTATTTTAGTTTAGCTTGGATCAGGCTTAATTTTTGATGAAAATTGGTTATATGTGTGTAGGGGGTGGCGGCATAAGCTAGAGAGAAGAAGAAAGATGATAAATTTTGTTTTCTATGTGTTTTTGAGTGGAAGGAGTTAGGTATGGAGTATATATATGGTGGGTGGAGGGACTTGATTTGCCAATTTGTGATAGTTTTGGTCCAAAATGCAATTAAATAGTTTAAAAGGTAGAAAATGTAAATTGTCAATTTTGAAAATATTTACGAGGCTCGGGTTTCGTAAAAATACTTTTCAAAAGTTAAAATGGACTCAAAATATGATAATAATATGATCCCGGTACGACTTAATACGCAATTAAAAATAAAAACGTCAAAAATATAAACATCGAAACAACAAATAATAAAACATGAAATCTCGGGCATCCGTCGATATCGTGATCACTAATAATCCTCGCTATTAGTAAAAAGGTAAAAATAAGACTTCGAAACTCGATTTTAAATAAAACCACCAACCATCATATCATTCAAACTCATCAAAAATTTCAAAATTATTCGTAAAATAATATTAAATAATTACCGCGGGTTCGGGTTATCACATCCTACCCTCCTAAAAGAGAGCGACGTCCTCGGCGCTCGGCCCCTCTTATACTCACATTCCATACTTCTAGAACAAATGAGAACTCTTTTCCATTAAGAAATTCTCATGCTTCCTTCGCGAATTCATGTCCACTCCCAGAATTCTTGTATCCTCACAATATAATTTTTAATATGCTTCAATCTCTTAAGAACTCTTCACAGTTCTCTCTACGAAAAGCAACTTATCTTCAATTTGAATTCTTTCCTTGTTGTTCCCAAAACAAACTTCGCCCTTAATAATGACACCTTAAGCATAACCACATTTCCAAATTTTCAAACTCCATCGATTCCCTTCGATTGCCATCATAACTCTTCTAACAACTCCTTGTTACTAATAAACGATCCTTAACCTATAAAACCTTATCAGTAGTTGCCAACATCAGTTCTAGTTCAGTCATTCAATTCCACCTACATTTCTGCAATGCACCAAAAACCTATCTTACGTTCATAACTCACGATCTTTAACCTTCACAAATTGAAGTTCTTTATGGACCTTCAACAGTACAGCCTCATTACTAGCATGACAACCATTGTCGTATAAGAATTCCAACAATTCCTAAATTAGTCACACACGCACAAGTATATCGTCCAATGTTTGAATCGTCCTTTCACTATGTCCATCAGTCCTTGTATAACACGCAGTACTCAACTCAACTTTCGCCTTTCCCCAAACCAAAATGTATCGATTACTTGACTTGTGGGATTCCTTCATCACTAAGTCTCACTCTCTCAACTTAGGTATGTTAGGAGTGCTCAATATACCATGTCTCACTTGACTTTACAACAAAATCCTTTCCATATGTTTGACAAAATGTTGAAATCACTTACCTTGACATCCTTCTCAAATTAGACCACTAACTTAAAATTTCAATATCCTTTCTATCAAGTCCACACTTCTTGTCATCACCATAACTCAAATCCTAGTGGCTTTTTCCTTTTTCTTCCTGATAAATGCATCAGCTACCACATTCGTCTTTCTCAGATGGTAGCGAATCTCGTAGTCATAATCACTCACAGTCACATTCACCAACATACTCAAGTACCCGAAATATATATAACTGGTGATTCTCTACTCATTTCCTTTATATTCCCAAGAAGTTAATTATGAAGCAAACTCTTATGATCCTTAATTAGTACACACTTTATTCCATACAAGTAATATTTTCTACAATCTCAAAACAAACACCACAACTACATATCCCTTATGAGACGCATCATAGCAAACTACAAACTATAAATCCTTTAGATCCTTCCAACAATGACAACATCAGTGCATAACACAACCTACCCTTTAGTGTTCAAAATATAGCTTCCTTATCTGATAAGGATCAGATCTCGAAACTTACAATTTAGATGTATAAGTGGGACTCAAACATCCAATTCTTTATAGTCAGCTTAATCAATGGTTCAACAATCAGTGAAAACCTTTCAATAAACCTCGATTATGCACAACTTAGACCAAGGAATTAACAGATTTTTGTCGGCGTCATTGGTACCGACTAATCCTTAATCGTTTCAATCTTGGCAAGATCTTCACGAATACCTTTGTTGTCAATCAACTGTCTTAGAAAACGCAATTATTTCAACCAACACTCACACATAGGGAACTTTACATACAGCTTCTCTTTTTCCAACCATCCCAAAATTATCCTCATATGTTACTTATGTTCCTCCTTTCCTTTTGGAATCAAATAGAATATCGTTAGTAGATACAATGACTAACTCATCCTAGTACAACTTATACACATAATTTACCAAGTTCATGAATACGGCAGACGTGTTCGTCAATTCCAAAAACATCACTTGAAACTTAAAGTACCTACATCAAGAACGAAAAACAACTATAGGAATATCTTCCTCCCTAACTCTCAGTTAATGATAACCAGAACTCAAAGCGATCTTTGAGTACACACTGGATCCTTAGAATTGGTCAAATAACTCAATATGCCTAGGATTGACGTCTTATTTGATAAGCTCACGATTGTCGATACACGTCCTAAACAATCCATCCTCTTTGACAAACAACACAGACGATCATCACTGTAACGAAACTTAATCTAATACATCCCTTATCCATCACTTCTTGTAGTTGACCGGATAACTCATTCTATCCTGACGGTGCCAAATGATAAGGGGTACGAATACTACTCAACGGAATGCAGAAGCACTACACAATGAAACGCAAGAGCACTACACCTATCGCTTACAACACTCAATCGACACGAATTCCTCTTCACAAGATGGCATCAACTCGGTAATACTTCAGGAAAATCTCAGAATACTCTCGAATCATTAACACATGTCCCAACTACACTATCACTAGTTACATGAGCTAGGAATACATCATATCCCTCTTCCACATACTTCCTCGTCTCCAAACAAGACACACTTCTCAATAGGAAAGTTCACTCATCATCTTTCACAGTCAACACTCATCTTCTCAGCAAAATCTAAACCAGCAGCTATCAATTTATGGTGAAGATTGGTTCAATCTCAAGCATCAGCACTACGCACAACTAACCAATTTATACCAATAATCTATATCCAAAGATCCCAACCATTTGAGCATCAAGTCGATATTAAAGACCTACTTTCCTAAATTCAAGGAACACGCTCTTAGTATAGAACTAATACTAACAACCTTTCCATCGGTTAACTCCACATCATAGTTAATCGTCAATCTTACTAATTCTCCATTGCTCAAACAACTGAATCTTTACATTTCTACAGTTTCTATCTGATCTGAAATCAAACAACATACTAATATAAAGAACATCAAATAAGAATATACCATTTACAACATTCAGACCTTAAGGTTTGTCAGCATCATTCAAACGTAAACTGGAGCGGCAACATTCCTATCTTGTCAATTTCCTTTCCTTGGACAATTCCCTTACTAGTGTCCTTTCTCACCACAGAGAAAACATATCACAACTCCAGGGGTACTAATTCTAGTGACTAATCCTCTTGTCCTACACTTAGCAACTTTATGACCAGATTTTCCTAATTCTAGTTGCAAATGTGGAAAAATTACCTTCATAATAGAAAGTACAACAAACACACTCGGGATTTATCTTGTTACTTCTAGACACAGTGGCAGCACGAATTTCCTCATTCCTTCCGTAGTTTAAATACTGGTTTCGGTTATATCTTTGGTTATTGTTGTTACGGCAATCCCCATGATTCTGACCTTGATTCTGGTTGGACTGAGCAGATTCCCACCTTCTCTTATTGTTTTCAACAATACTATCTTTCCTATCTTTCACTTTCACGTCCATTAAATCATGCGCCATCTGAACAGCTTCATCGAAAGATTTAGGTCTTGAAGAAGTAGTCTCATCCTTAATATCACTAGACAATTCTTTAATGGTACTGCTTCATTGCCTTACGGTCATTCACAAAAGTATCAAGACATAGCAAATATAGCTCAAAAAATTTCCTATTATAAGCAGTAATATCGTCGTTTCTTAACACTAAGTGCCTCAATTCGTCTTCCAACTGTCCTAGTTCCTCCTCAGGGAAAAACCTAGCAGTAAATAGTCCTTTAGTCACGGTCCATGTCCTACCATTAGCCACAACCAATCCTGAAATGTAGCAGCAGCAAATTTGACCTTATTAGTTTTTGAACACCCACTAATCTCAAAAGTACTCTCTATCTTATCAATCCATCTATGCAATTCTAATGTACCACCAGTACTACAAAACTGAGTAGGATCGCACTTCCAAAAACTAAAATAAGTACATTCTCTTGAAACTTGCAAAACATCAGCAACACTCCCATCTGGATTAGCAGCATCATCATTATTCTCAGCAACATCATCATTATTCCTAGCAGCATCATCATTATTCCCAGTAGCATCATCATTATCCTCAGCTCTGCAGCACCATTATCTCCAGCATAACTAACCCCAGCATCTTGATTCCTTGCAACACAATCAGCTTCATGTGCTCTAGCAATAGCTTGTTAGATCATAGTGTTCACAGTAGCAGTTGTTAGCTTTGGCGACATATCTCAAGAAACTTAGTCATGTGAATCACCACTAATGACAGAAATATGATTCCCCTACTCCTTCTTCTATTATCACAGAAGAAAGAAACATGATAAGTATACATATCAAGATAAAAGAAGTATTTCTTTATTAGGACATCTCATGGATACTACATGCACAAACAACGCAACTACAATGATTCATCAACCAAAACTCAAAAGAGTTAATAAAGACACATCATAGATCATGAGGGTAATTCAGATTGAGTTGAGGATTCAACATGATAGCGGCAATGTCTGTCACTACAATCATCTACCGAACAAACTTAAAAGATAATAAGTTCCATCACAATGCTATGACACGAGGTTTAAATAAGTTCGATCACAAAAAGAAAATAAGATACAAAGAAATCTATTACACGATTAGTTCCTTAGACACCAGCTCCTCGTCCTCCTTATCATTGTTGTCAGCTTCATCACACTCTTCTATTTACCTTTTTCCACTTCAAAGTCGAATCTCTATCATGATGGCAACTCATTCTCAAAATTCAAGTACTCACCCTTACAAGGCAAATCTCAGTACGAATTTCAACATTCCTAATCTTCTAAGCTTGACTCAGAATTGATCTCACATGAGGCTCCCACTCACTCATCCCTTCAAACCTTACCTACTTCTCTTTAAACCTTTCAATTCAAGCACACAAATTCATCACAATCAAACTAAGATTAGCAATCTCATCCATCTTCCAAATCCTAACAAACTCTATCTCTACATACCAAATACAACCTTTGAAGCAACTTTTCTTTCACATCAACCACCTAATCACACCAGTTTCAACCACATATCTATCATACATCAACTAATCAAACTTCCTCATACCTGATATAAGTCGCAAGAAATCAGTTGTAAAATTGTTCAACATATGGTCTACTGTCCTAGACCCTCGGCAGTATATAAGGTCATTATTTAAAATTATATATATATATATGCATTACATAAAGAAAATTACGATAACAAGTACTCAACGTACTTTCAACAACATCAATACATAATCAATACATCATCATAGTATTTACTTAATAAACACTCTAAAAATCATTTCAGTTATAAGGGATACATCTAACTATAAAACAATACAAAACAAATAATCTTACCGGAGCCTTGCGGAGAAGTTGCGTGCTTTTCTAAAATATTTTCGACACCAAAGTTATAGTTTAGGACATTTTTCAAAATCGACCTAATTCGCTATAACTAAAAGCTTTGATTACCAATCTCTAACGCCCCCAAATTACATTGCGCAGCGGAAATACACATTTGGGTGCTAAATACAAACATCGTTACACAAGACACTTTGATCAATCTCAAAATGATACATTTGAAATATATAAGGATATAATTTAGCCATTGTCTAAAACCTTCAATCCCAAGTAAAAAAAATTTAGAAATATCAAAGTAACATTTAGGTCCCCCAAATATCTCGACCAGTCACAATTTTTTTTACCAAAATACATGACCATACATTATTAATTTTTATAACAAAAGGGAAAGAAATCTGTTTTAGACCAATCACCACAAAAGCAACCTGCAATCCTTCTCCAGCAAGCTCCGCCAGCAATCAACTTCAATCACCAGAAATACATGCTTAAAATCATCAACACAACAGTTGAGCGAGTCTATAGGTTTACCAAATCATCATTTGAACACAAGAGAAAAATCAATCATAACCATTTAATAGAATTGTTGATCATACAATCTATTATTCAGGCATTCTGGCTTATAGCAATAGCTATAGAATTGTATTAAGCTCATGACACCGACCCCTTAACTTAGTCACCCACGCCTAAAGTCGGCATGACTATATGAATTCCATTTCCCCTACTAGGGTATCAATCGCAAGTATACCACATTCTTATTCTCGTAAATTATCCTTCCCAAAGGTTACTCAGCGTAAAGCCCTGGTCTCAGATAGGGTCGTCAGCCCAATAGTATTATTATTTGAATAAACGGCTATTCCCAACTCACAACATCAAGTCAGAACATAGTTAACGGCTCATGAATTTAGGGACTTTTATGATTTAGGTACTTATACAATTCAAGGCAACATCAGGCAACAACAGGCAACATTTGGGTCCAAACGATTAATCATGACTTGTGTTTATTTTATTTTCAAATAGCATGTATCCCCCTCGCGGGTTTTAAAATCATTCAAAACAAGTACAAAGCGAGGATATAGACTCACCTTGAGTAATAGCAGTAGCAAGACGACCTTCAACGATTGTTGATGCCCGATAAACACAAAAACCGCAACCTATCAAATAAGGCGCGTTCATTAATAACAGACTCGAATATAACCCATACATAATAACATCAAACTCAAAATCATAATATTACGACAAACCCGAAAGAAAACAATCCAAGTGACCTATTACTTCCTTTTATATGTTTACTCTATTAGTCCATACACTCGATAAAAATCTGCCGGTACATACTAAATGTACGAGCTCATTTACCCCACTTAAATACGTCAAAATTTATGATACTAATCAGAGATCTTACTTACTATCTATAGAAAGTCCTCTTAAAAACCCATCAAAAGATTTTACTTTTAAAGTTCCCTGCCCGACACATCTTTGAACAACAAAAACCGGACAGTTTTACATCACCGACTCATACAACCATTTTGACCACTCTAAACAATCCCGTTTACAAATCCGATACTTGAGTTTTAAAAATAGACTCACAACCCTATGTTTAGAACCTAACATCAGACCTTGACCATTTTTGCAACTCATTCTATAGTCCCCGAGATTCGATCCAAATATCGACAACAACTTCGGATTGTGTCGATACTCGTCTCCCGGTACACGAATAATCAAATCATCATAACTTCTCGCTCGTTTAGATCTAGAAGCTCTACTTTATATCAAATCGAAGCTAACGAAATTCTCTACAACCCTATTCGAATAGTTTACCCATTTTCAAACAGTAAGATATCCAAAAATTAACTTTTTCCCACTGATCTAAAATACCCTTCTAAAAATCATACAAGATCAGTTTTTCAACCCATTTTACTCAATCTCCTATGCCTAATATCATCCCACTATCATCTTAAACAATTAATCTAACCTCTAACACCCTTGAATGATCAATCTTCAAATGATCCATTCAAAATTTTAAACATGCAACCAACAATACTTGAATATAATAACAATAACACCTGTATACAATCATAAAAATGGATCAAACACTACTACTTCATCAAGAAAAATAATTTTTTGAAAAAGTTGATGCGTGTGGTTAAAAATTATACCAAAATAATGGTAGCTCAAGATTAAGATGGGTCTTATTTTAGTTTAGCTTGGATCAAGCTTAATTTTTGATGAAAATTGGTTATATGTGTGTAGGGGGTGGCGGCATAAGCTAGAGAGAAGAAGAAAGATGATAAATTTTGTTTTCTATGTGTTTTTTAGTGGAAGGAGTTAGGTATGGAGTATATATATGGCGGGTGGAGGGACTTCTTTTGCCAATTTGTGATAGTTATGGTCTAAAATGCAATTAAATAGTTTAAAAGGTAGAAAATATAAATTGTCAATTTTGAAAATATTTACGAGGCTCGGGTTTCGTAAAAATACTTTTTAAAAGTTAAAGCGCACTCAAAATATGATAATAATATGATCCCGGTACGACTTAATACGCAATTAAAAATAAAAACATCAAAAAAATAAACATCGAAAAAACAAATAATAAAACCTGAAATCTCGGGCATCCGTCGATATCGTGATCATTAATTATCCTCGCTATTAGTAAAAAGGTAAAAATAAAACTTCCAACGTCGGTTTTAAATAAAACCACCAACCGTCATATCATTCAGACTCATCAAAAACTTCAAAATTATTCGGAAAATAATATTAAATAATGACCGCGGGTTCGGGTTATCACAGGAAGCCACTTGGGAGACGGAGGAGTCTATACGGACTTCTTACCCTCATTTCCAGTTCTAATTCGGGTATGTTTTCTTTCAGTTTATGGTTCTCCAATTTGAGGACGAATTGTTCTTTTAGAGGGGAAGAGTTGTAAAACCCGCATTAAAATACCATGAACAGTACACATGAACAGTGAACATACAAAAATACGGTAAAATTAAAACTTTCCATTTATAATATAATTCACGTGTCACAATATTTAATAACATGTAATTACGTACGTATTATAAATGTGTTAAGTAAAAGACATATAAAAATTATGATAATTAAATATGAACGAACACGTAGATAACTTAACTCGGGAAAAGCTACGGGTTTCCCCGTGGACCCCCTTTAGGCCGCGGTTAAGACAAAAGAAAATGAGAAAGATGGGCTTGGTCCATGACCCAACTTAAACCATGTTAAACAAAAACTCCAGGAAACTTAATCATAATTTTAGGTTTACAGAAAAGTTCTCCCTTGCCTCCCTCTTCCTTATATCCGTCGGCCATATATCATTAACAAGGGCAAACCGGGCGTCTTTGATTATTAATTTTTGTGTGTACGTGATCGTGATCTTAATCTTTTCTTCCACGAGTTCGGTATAATCAAACACTTACATTTCTTTTTAATTCTGTTGTGAATTCATGTTCTTATTATTTAATTAATCTTAAAAACAATCAAGAAACATGTGGGATTAATTAAAAAATGGGAAAAGGGGGTGTTTGGTTCGGGTTTTGGTTCGGTCGAGACACCACCGAGAGCCAAGGGGCTCTCGGCTTGCTATCATCACCACCATCGATTCCACAAGGGGTCCCGGCTTGGTTGGTTTGGGTTCGGACGACACCAATAGGGTGTGGTTTTGTTTTGGATCGAGTGCCAACCGAGACCAATAGGGTCTCGGTGGGGCTTTTTGGTTAACAGTGGGAACCGAACAAACAAGAAACAGTGGGAACCGGTCACAACCGGTCGGAACCGGTCACAACCGGTGTGAAACGGTGTGAACCGGGCTGCCATGGCTTGGTAGTGAGAACCGAGAGCCACCAGTGGCAACCGGCTAGCCGGTCTAGCCACTGGTAGGGCTGTTTGGCTCGGCTTATATGTGGCCATGTTTTCGGGCTCGGGTTAATTTTTAAAACACGGGTTCGGGTTTTCGGAAATATTAAAATCAGAAAATATGTTTAATTAAATTAATTACTAGACTTTTTAATTTAATTAAATGCATGACTTAGGTTAAATATTAAAATTTATATTTCATGTATAACCTAAAGTATTTACTTAGCTTAATTTAATTAAAACATGTATTTTTAATTAAATTCTTATAATGTATAGTTTAATTAATTAACCAAGTTATTTAATTAATAAGATATAATACTTGTATCATGACTTGTATTTTACTAATTATACTTTACTTGACGTTAATAATCCAGCTTATTTCTAATTATGGAAACTTTCTTTTTTGGAAACTTCCTATTTTTAGAAACATACTATTTATGGAAACCTGCTATTTTTAGAAAGTTACTTAGTATTACAATACAAGTATTATAATACACTAGAACATGCATAATACACTACAGAACATCAGTATAACTACAGATTACACAGTAACATACTAAAACATGACAAAATAAGTATAACAAGCTAATATCACACATAACCAGTAAAACACATGTAATTCAGACAACTCATACACGTTCCCATTCTTATGTAGTATTAATAAATGGTTTTTGCTTAGTATTTGTGTACTCGATATCGTTCTCGGTATCTAATCAAATTGATCACGGTTAATGGTGGAATTGTTGGTATTGGTCACTAAAAGGGGGAGCTTGGTTGTCTAAATCTACAAATAACATTAATATTAAAATAAAGAAGAATGTCTAACCTTGGTTGCTCAATTAGAGTGAATGCTACAAAACAGAACTTGGTGAAAGAAATTAAAAATAAAAGTGAAAATGTAAGTATGTAGACTAAAAATAAAAGCTTTAAAATTTAAACTAAAAATTAAGATTCAAAATTAAATGACGAAAAATTAACACTTTTAAATGTAAATCTAAAACTTAAAACTTTGTAAAAAAAATGAAATCTTAACTGAAAATAATTTTAAAATTAAGCTAAGTGAAAAAGGCGGGAAAAATTAAAGTTTGATAATAATTTGAAAAACAAAAATAGAACATAAATCGGAATCCACAAACTTGGACCTAATTCGGAATAAGATTTGTGATGTAATTCGGAATCCAATATTCTCATGTAGTTCGGAATATTAGGTCTTGAGCTAGTTCGGAATCCAAGATTTTACACATAACTCGGAATAAACGTCCAACGTCTAATTCCGAATAAGGAAGCGAGACCTAGTTCGGAAAATGGAATACTAGACACAATTCGGAATCCTCTATTTTGATCTAACTCGGAATATACTTTTTATGTAGTTCGGAATCTAGGAAATGGATGTAGTTCGGAATATGCTGGTTTGAACGTAACTCGGAATAATGGACCTTGACGTAACTCTGAATCCTGGAACACACAGTAATTCGGAATCCTAAACTTTAAGTAACTCGGAATATGGAACTTTGATGTAACTCGGAATATGCAAACTTGACGTAACTCGGAATAAACTGTGTGTTGACCTAATTCGGGAAAAATCTACGTGCATGTAATTCGGAATTAAAGGAGATCTAGACTTAATCCGGGAAATGATAATCTACACACAATTCGCAATTTGATTCATGAAGTAATTCGGGAAGAGGGAGATGGCACATAACTCGGAATAAAAGGGTTTAGACAATCCGACTAAGATCAAATTAAGCAAAAATTAAATAAGCACTTACTAAAACTTTTACCAAATCAACTTTAAGAAAAGCTTATAAGACACAATTTAGAAACTTTTTAAAAACACTTAATAAGCAAAAATTTAAAATCAACTTTTTATAAAAATATTAAACTTATCCCAATCAACTTATTTTAAAAACTATTAAACATAAAAATTAAGCAAGTAAGCACCTTAATCTAAAAACTTTTAAAATCACCAACTCAATAAGCACAATCAAATAAGCAAAACAATCACATCATCAATAAAATTAAACCAACTACATGATTAATTAAGCAAAAACAATAGATTATTAAGAAAGGTAGAATGAGAATTAAGAAATAAGCTTGATTATCTTGAAGATTAAGATCAAAGATTACAAGATTAATGAAGGTTTGATAAGCTTGAAAAACTAGAGAGAAGAAAATTAAAAACACACTTAAAAAAAACTAGACAAATTAAATAATTAACTAACTAACACCCTCCTAATGACACATTAGAAGGGTATATATAGGAGGAAGGGAGGGTCTTGTGTCTTCTCTCTTTCTTCTTGTTTTCTCGACTCGATTTAAATTCTTTGTCTTTCTCGACGTCGTCTTGGGATTTGTCGATATAAATTGAACTCGTCTTATAATTTCCTTCTTCTATTAGACTTGAATTCTATGACTTCATTAAACTTCCATCTTTAGACTTTTTCTTCGATAAACCTTCAGAATAGGCCTTGGACTTCCGTTCTTTTTTTGCACTCTTGATCTTTTGACTTCGTCTTTTCTCGTTTTCTTCGATAAATGCCCGTGATAGCCGTGTTTTCTCCATTTTTCATATTTTTATCCTGAAACATAATAAAAACACAAACCACACATAATTCTGACTTTTACGACATAAAATACACGTTTTGGTCTTGTTATTATTGGAAATAAGCGGTAAAAGGATAAGTGTTTTCACACTTATTAAATCCCCTACACTTGACCATTGCAATGTCCTTATGCAATGCATTAATTTCAAGGCACGGTACATTTCTCATCATAAATAACCCACATTGGCCTTTATTAAATACTAAACATTAAGGAATTTAAAAAGATGGAAATATATACAAAACAAGTAAAGAAATCAAAGACTTACATTAGGCTTTAGCATGTCATGAATGTTTATCACCCTCAAGTTTCACGTTCCCCATACCAAGCTTATAAACGAGATCATTGTCATTATAAGTTAGCAAACTAACACGAACTCATGTGGCCCAATTATTCACTTAGACTCCCTTATTCCTAGGTGTAACTCTTATATTTTATGATTTTCTTGAATGATCACGAGGATGCATTGTTTGAATTATTTCGATAGTTTATTTAGGCAAAAAATAAAGTGGGACGATTTAATCAATAGTTACCTAAAGGACAAAATCTTTTAAAACGGCTTCTCGGGACCTCTTAAAGTTCATATCTTGGCATAACTTGCTTCACGATTTGAGACCTTTCTCGGACCGATATTTGGCAGCGAATTCATACTTCGAATCTTGAGAGACGTTCTTAAAATTATGGTCTTCTCTTCATAATAGGAATTTCTTCACTTAAAGTTTTGAGAGATTCTTCATATTTGGACCACGACTTCTTCATTTTTCTCCAATCTTTATTTTTGACTTTGATATACAACAATCCGCCTCCTTTTAGGACTTGGATCTATTTATCCTCATACCTTGCTAGGGTCTTTTCGGATAGACTTCTCCATGATCTTTAGGGGTGTATTTGCTTTTCGTCGTGTGTCTCGATCCTTCATATTGATTTTTGATAAATGATTTTTCACATCACTTGGGATCTTTAGATACAAAATGTAGCCCTCATGACTTTTTAGGGCCTTTTCGGACTCGCCAATCTTCGCATCCCGGTTCAATAAGTTATGCCTTGGCTATGAACTCTAATTAATACCGAGCAACTTTTAAACGATCTTGGGCTAGAAGCTAAGTAACTTTTCAAATCGTACAACCTTATTTATTGCAATTAAATTTATTAACAAGCGATGGGAGAAAAAGCTTATTATCAACTCACATAAATTCATGAAAGAATACCAAACTTATAATTGAATCTATCATCTCTCGTTCTCGACAATTTAAAATCTCAAGGAATGAGACTCGTGGATGCTTAGCCAATTAAATCAAAGTTTTGGGTTTTCAAGTCATCTATAGGATCTTGCAACTTCTTAGACTCTTTCAAGTTTAGAATTCGCATTTTAAAGTTCCCTTGATAAACGACTTTCTAGGATCAATTATAGGAACTTGCGAAAAGTTCTTGTTCTTAACCCGTAAGAGTTAAGACTTTCGCGTTTTAAATTTCCCTATATAAAAGCCTAGCAAAACTTGACTTAAACACGTTAAGGATACTAGCTAGAGTAAACTTAGATAAGTAAACTCGGGTTGAGTCAAAAGATTCACAACGTTGAAAAATTTAAAACCACTTTATTCAAAATTTTATTTTAGCAAAGAAAGTAAATAACGCTAACAAAGGAAAATACTACTATACAACTAGGCCAAAATAGATTAAAAATTTTGAAAAATGTCGAAAAATCAAATTTTCTGGTTAAAATGAGGACAATATTCGTAGAAAAGCCCACTTACTTCGATAGAAGTCCCCCCTACACTTGATATAAACATTGTCCTCAATGTTTAAGCATGTGGGAGTAAACTCCCCTACACTTAGGACATTGTGCGCGTTGTTTAAATCTTGCTAAGGAAAGGACAACTATAGTGATTTCAGTGTGAACATATAAGATATGAAATATTGAATCATGACAGTTTAGGATAGAACCACGAAGACGGGTACACGGGATCACGGTTCGTCAAATGTCATCAAAAGTGCTCTTTGAAGCTTTAATCCATGCACATCATAAGAAACAAGACAACAAACACCTACGGGGCTCCCCCTACACTTATTATAAAAACGGTAAAGGATAGAACAACGGGTTGCCTCCCGAGAAGCGCTTGTTTTTGTTAACCGAGTCACGAGCCTGACTCGACCCAGAACTAATTCAAGGGAAACGTGGTGAGGGATGGAATCATCTCATGAGAGATGTCCTCACCAAAGTACAGCTTCACATGCTGTCCATTCACTTTGAAATTAGGCCCATTTGGTTGAGAAAGCTCAATGGTGCCGTAGGGAAAAACTTTGGCGACTATGAATGGACCAGAACAACGGCACTTCAGCTTGCCCGAGAAGATCTTCAACTGAGAGTTAAAGAGTAAGACTTGATCACCGATGTGAAACTCTCGGTTCTTAATCCTTGAATCATGAATGATCTTGGTCTTCTCCTTGTATATCAAGGAATTATCATAAGCTTCATTGCTCAGTTCATTTAGCTCGTTGAGTTGAATCTTCCGAAGATCACCGGCTTTGTTGATATCAAAATTGGCCCACTTCAAGGCCCAATACGCCTTATGTTCCAACTCAATAGGGAGGTGGCATGCCTTCCCGTACACAAGACGATATGGAGTGCAACCAATAGGTGTCTTATATGCGGTATGGAAAGCCCACAAAGCATCATCTAACTTATCGGCCCACGAGGCACGATGCTCTCCCACAGTTCGCTCTAAAATTCTCTTTAGTCCACGGTTAGAAATCTCGGCTTGGCCATTTGTTTGGGAATGATAAGCGGTGGAAAGACGGTGATTGACACCATACTTAGCCATGACTCGAGTAAATTGATCATTGCAAAAATGAGTCCCACGATCACTGATGATAGCACGAGGAACACCAAATCGAGCGAATAATTACTTCAAAAAGTTCACAACCAACCTCACATCATTTGTAGGGAGAGCCTTTGCTTCAACCCATTTAGATACGTAGTCAACGGCTACGAGGATGTACTTGTTCCCTTTGGATGATGGAAATGGCCCCATAAAGTCGATACCCCATACGTCAAAGATTTCGCATTCTTGTATGAAATTTTGAGGCATCTCATCTTTATGTGTGATCTTTCTTGGCGTTGACAAGCATCACAATGTTTAACCATTTCATGAGCGTCATAATAAATTGAGGGCCAATAGAATCCAGAGTCTAACACTTTCTTCGCGGTGTAATTAGGACCATAGTGACCAACGGTGGGTCCTTTATGGCAAGCTTCAAGGATTAATAAAGTTGCCGGCCCATCAACACACCGACGAATGACAAGATCCGCACATTGTTTGAAAAGGTAAGGGTTGTCCCAAAAATAGTGTTCAATGTCTTTAAAGAACTTTTTCTTTTGTTGGGACGTTAACCTTTCCTTGATAATTCCACCCGCTAAGTAGTTTGCAATGTCCGCAAACCACGGGGTGTCATCAAGATTGGAATTGATAGACATTAAGGCCTCAGGGGGAAAAGAGTCATTGATCTCTTGATTCGGATGATCCCCTTGATAAGGATCCTCAAGTCTACTTAGATGATCCGCGGCTAGGTTTTCGGCTCCCTTCTTGTCACGAATTTCAATTTTAAATTCTTGAAGGAGCAAAACCCAACGAAGAAGTCTTGGCTTAGAATCTTGCTTTGTTAACAAGTAATTCAACGTGGAATGATCGGTATACACAATGGTGGTGGAAAGAACAAGATAGGGGCGAAATTTTTCAAAAGCATATACTACAGCTAAAAGCTCTTTTTCGGTAGTGGTATAATGCAATTGAGCCAACGTCATTGTCTTGCTAGCATAATGGATTGGTTGGAAGTGTTTGTTCACTCTTTGTCCCAAAACCGCTCCAATAGCAAAGTCGCTAGCATCACACATCAATTCAAAAGGTAACTCCCAATTAGGGGTAACCAAGACCGGTGCCTTAGTTAATTTATCCGTAAGAAGATTGAAAGATTCGATACACTCTTTAGAAAAGATAAAAGGAGTATCTTTTTCCAAGAGGTGGGTCATTGGGCGAGCGATCTTAGAAAAATCTTGAATGAATCGACGATAGAAGCCCGCATGACCAAGGAAACTTCTCACACCCTTCACGGTTGAAGGTGGAGGTAATTTAGCAATCACTTCAACTTTAGCACGGTCTACTTTAAGACCGTCTTTGGAGATTTTATGACCAAGAACAATGCCTTCTTTCACCATGAAATGGCATTTTTCCCAATTGAGAACAAGACGAGTGTCTTCACACCGTTTGAGCATACGTTCTAAATTGGCAAGGCAAGTAGAGAAAGAATCACCATAGACCGAAAAATCATCCATGAAGACTTCTATAGTTTCTTCAACCATGTCATGGAAGATAGCCATCATACACCTCTGGAAAGTCCCAAGAGCATTGCATAAGCCGAAAGGCATTCTTTTGTAAGCAAATGTGCCATAAGGACAAGTGAATGTGGTTTTCTCTTGGTCTTTAGGATCGATGGGAATTTGAAAATACCCGGAGAAACCGTCTAAGAAGCAATAATAATCATTACCCGCTAAACGTTCGAGCATTTGATCCATGAAAGGAAGAGGAAAATGATCCTTGTGAGTGGCATCATTGAGCTTGCGATATTTTATGCAAACTCGCCAACCCGTGACAAGTCGAGTAGGAATCAACTCGTTGTTTTCATTGGGAACAACGGTTATTCCGCCTTTCTTAGGCACACAATGGACGGGACTAACCCATGGCGAATCCGAAATAGGATAAATCATTCCGGCATCTAGAATTTTGATAACTTCTTTCTTGATGACGTCATGAATTTTAGGATTAACCCTTCTTTGGCTTTGGATTGCGGGTTTAAAGTCATATTCCATGAGAATTTTATGAGTACAAATTTTCGGATCAATTCCGCGGATGTCGGATATTTTCCAAGTAATTGATTTCTTATGATTCTTCAGCACGTCGATAAGTCGAGACTTTTCATCCTCTTTCAAGTCCTTTGCGATGATGACGGGTAGCTTCTTTTTGTCTTCAAGGAAAACGTATTCGAGATGAGACGGTAAATACTTAAGCTCTAAATCCGAAGGATTTTCGATGGAAGGCGTAGTTAAATTCGGATCATCGATAGACATTTCCTTAGGAGACGGTGGAGAAATATGGTCCTCATTGAGAAGTTTCTCAATGGTACGAATGTCTTCATCCCAATCGGAGGGATAATCGTCATATTTTAAGTCCACATCCCCTAAAGTTGCTTCAAATTCTTTCAAAAGGAAATCCCTTTCTCCAAATGGAGTTAGTGATGGAGCAATAGAGGCAACGGTCTCAACAATGGGTAGAGAAGAAGAACCACTTTTACAAGCGTCTTTGAAATGCTCTTCACAAGCCTCATCAAGAACGTCAATGAAAATAACGCTCTCGTTTTCATAAGGTTTCTTAGAAAGCTTACCCATGTTGAAAACGATTTTATCGTCACTGACTCTCATGATTAATTCGCTCGCGGCTACATCAATGAGAGTAAGACCGGTACTCAAGAATAGACGTCCAACGATTAATGGAACACGGGGGTCCATCTCGTAGTCAACGACAACAAAATCCGCCGGAAAGGTGAATTTGTCGATGCCGATGAAGACATCTTCGACTATCCCCACCGGATAAGCAACCGTACGGTTAGCTAATTCCAATGTCATTCATGTGGGGACTAGCTCGAGTAGAGACAATTGTTTCCAAACGCTTAGAGGCATTAAGTTGATACTAGCACCTAGATCGGGTAGAGCCATACAATTCTCTACCCCGGGGAAGTTGCAAGGAATGAGAAAACGACCCGGATCACCAAGTTTGGTTGGTAATTTCCTTAAGAGCACTGCGGAGCAATTCTCATTAAGTTGGGTCTGAGCAATATCAAGGAGTTTCTCCTTATCACTGAGAAGATCTTTAAACATTTTAGCATACTTTTGCATGTGAGCGAAAGCCTCGGCAAAGGAGATGTTGAAATTCAGTTGTTTAAACATTTTAAGAAAGTTAGAAACCTGAATATCATCCTTGTTCTTCAACTTCTCTTTCCTCAACCGTGAGGGATATGGTATATTGGGTTGAGATGAAGGCTTTGGAATGGAGTTCTCACGCACATCCTTAGGTGGTGGAGGGGTGGGGTTAGAAGGTAAAGGATTTGGGGAAAGTTGCTCTTTTTACTTAGTCACAATCACGGGAGTAGGTGTAGGAATCTCAGTTTCCTTATAACCTTTTCCACTTCGAGTGGTGATTGCTTTCATCTCCCCTCTTGGGTTAGCAACGGTGTTACTCGGAAGAGAACCCGAAGTAGAGGGTTGATTACTTTGGAAAAACGAAGCCATCATATCTCTTAAGTCGTTCGTTTGATTGCTTAACGAAGTTCGCATGTCGTTCCTTAGCTCGGCTCGAATATCGTTCCCTTGTTTCGCCATGTCACCCTTCAAGTTAATGATTTGGCTTTGAAGATTCGTCACCATCTCTCTATTGGTCCTCATGTAAGTTTCGAGGTCTTGGTTCAATGTCGTGGGTTGATTGAGAGGTGGGGCTTGGTAAGCTGGATTATTTCCTTGAGGTGGATATGGGTTTCTTTGGGACTGATATTGATTAGCAGCTCGAGGTTGGCTTTGATTGTTGTGGTTGAAATTGTTTTGGTTTTGGTTTTGAGGATGAAAACCGGGTGGAGATAGAAAGTTGTTGGAACGATAACTTAGCAAGTTACGGTCTCCTTAAGGGCAAGCCTGATAGCCTCCCGTGGAATAGTTACCGTATGTCGCGTTAATGTTTTCACAAAGATTGCTTTGGGTAGAGGGGAAATCATTGTAAGAATGAGGACCACCGCACGTTTCACAAGAAATAGCAACAGCTTTAGCTTGTTGATTTTGGTGAGTAACCAAAAGTTGCATATTTTTGCTCATTTCGACCATTGCGTGGGTCATTTCGGTCATATCGGGGTTGGAAGAAGTAGAAGAAATATTGACTCCCGGGTTTGATCTTGAGGATGCGGATGAATCCCAATTCTTGTGGTGAGTAGTCATATTTTCAATTAATTCTCTACACTCCTACGGTCTCTTTTTCATAAAAGTACTACCGGCGGCGGCATTAATCGTATCACGATCATGAAAAGTGAGTCCGTTGTAGAAAGTATCAATGAGAGTGACGGGGAGCATGTTATGATTTGGACAACGGTCGATCAAAACATTGTAGCGTTCCCAAGCATCGAAAAGTGATTCATCATTTTCTTAAGTGAATCCACTAATTTGGTTACGAAGGCTAGTGACCATGGAGAGTGGAAAGAAGCGCGACAAAAAATGTTGAGTCATCTCATCCCATGTATGAATAGAATTTTTAGGGAGACAGTCAAACCATTTCTCGGCATGGTGGGATAAAGTGTGTGGGAAGAGATGTAGGCGAAGGAAATCCATAGTAACACCGGGAAGTTTCATGCTTTGGGTGACGGTAATGAACTTGTCGAGATGTTTCTTGGCATCATCATCCAGTAATCCGCGAAAAGGACAAGCGTTTTGAACTTGCTGGATCATGTGATGCTTCAACGAAAATTCAGGAGCCGTGATTTGCATCGGCGCAATCGGTCCTCCGCGTCCGTTCACGGTTGGTTGAAAAAAGCTCCTTCATTGTGCGTAGGTCGGGTTGTGGGCCATTGTTGTTATTATTATTCATGTTGGGGTGGGTTGTTATTATTGTTATGCACACCGTCCATATCTATGTCTCTAAGAGTCTCGGGCTCAGAATAAGACGTAGATCGAGTACGCATACACTAAAATGAAATAAAATATTTTTGGTTTTTTATCTTTTTTATTGTTTTTGGATTTTTGAAAATTTTATATTTTTTAGGATTTTTGAAAATTTTTGTGCTTAAAAATAACGTTCCCAAAAGAACGGATCCCAAAATCAAATTTTTCTCACTAAAAACCGTTAATCTTTACGAAAAGAGCCGACAACGGCGCCATTTAATAAATGGTTTTTGCTTAGCATTTGTGTACTCGATATCGTTCTCGGTATCTAATCGAATTGATCACGGTTAATGGTGGAATTGTTGGTATTGGTCACTAAAAGGGGGATCTTGGTTGTCTAAGTCTACAAATAACATTAATATTAATATAAAAAGAATGTCTAACCTTGGTTGCTCAATTAGAGTGAATGCTGCAAAACAGAACTTGGTGAAAGAAATTAAAAATAAAAGTGAAAATGTAAGTATGTAGACTAAAAATAAAAGCTTTAAAATTTAAACTAAAAATTAAGATTCAAAATTAAATGACGAAAAATTAAAACTTTTAAATGTAAATCTAAAACTTAAAACTTTGTAAAAAAAATGAAATCTTAACTGAAAATAATTTTAAAATTAAGCTAAGTGAAAAAGGCGGGAAAAATTAAAGTTTGAAAATAATTTGAAAAACAAAAGTACAACATAAATCGGAATCCACAAACCTGGACCTAATTCGGAATAAGATTTGTGATGTAATTCGGAATCCAGTATTCTCAAGTAGTTCGGAATATTAGGTCTTGAGCTAGTTCGGAATCCAAGATTTTACACATAACTCGGAATAAACGTCCAACATCTAATTCGGAATAAGGAAGCGAGACCTAGTTCGGAAAATGGAATACTACACACAATTCGGAATCCTCATTTTTGACCTAACTCGGAATATAGTTCTTATGTAGTTCGGAATCTAGGAAATGGATGTAGTTCTGAATATGTTGGTTTGAACGTAACTCGGAATAATGGACCTTGACGTAACTCGGAATCCTGGAACACACAGTAATTCGGAATCCAAAACTTTAAGTAACTCGGAATATGGAACTTTGATGTAACTTGGAATATGCAAACTTGACGTAACTCGGAATAAACTGTGTTTTGACCTAATTCGGGAAAAATCAACCTGCATGTAATTCGGAATGAAAGGAGATCTAGACTTAATTCGGGAAATGATAATCTACACACAATTTGGAATTTGATTCATGAAGTAATTCGGGAAGAGGGTGATGGCACATAACTCGGAATAAAAGGGTTTAGACAATCCGACTAAGATCAAGTTAAGCAAAAATTAAATAAGCACTTACTAAAACTTTTACCAAATCAACTTTAAAAAAAAGCTTATAAGACACAATTTAGAAACTTTTTAAAAACACTTAATAAGCAAAAATTTAAAATCAACTTTTTATAAAAATATTAAACTTATCCAAATCAACTTATTTTAAACACTATTAAACATAAAAATTAAGCAAGTAAGCACCTTAATCTAAAAACTTTTAAAATCACCAACTCAATAAGCACAATCAAATAAGCAAAACAATCGCATCATCAACAAAATTAAACCAACTACATGATTAATTAAGCAAAAACAATAGATTATTAAGAAATGTAGAATGAGAATTAAGAAATAAGCTTGATTATCTTGATGATTAAGATCAAAGATTACAAGATTAATGAAGGTTTGATAAGCTTGAATAACTAAAGAGAAGAAACTAAAAACACACTTAAAAAAATAGACAAATTAATAAATTAACTAACTAACACCCTCCTAATGACACATTAGGAGGGTATATATAGGAGGAAGGGAGGGTCTTGTGTCTTCTCTCTTTCTTCTTGTTTTCTCGACTCGATTTAAATTCTTTGTCTTTCTCGACGTCGTCTTGTGATTTGTCGATATAAATTGAACTTGTCTTATAATTTCCTTCTTCTATTAGACTTGAATTCTTCGACTTCATTAAACTTCCGTCTTTAGACTTTTTCTTCGATAAACCTTCAGAATAGGCCTTGGACTTCCGTTCTTTTTTTTGCACTCTTGATCTTTTGACTTCGTCTTTTCTCGTTTTCTTCGATAAAAGCCCGTGATAGCCCGTGTTTTCTCCCTTTTGTCATATTTTTATCCTGAAACACAATAAAACACACACCACGCATAATTCCGACTTTTACGACATAAAATACACGTTTTGGTCTTGTTATTATTGGAAATAAGCGGTAAAAGGATAAGTGTTTTCACACTTATTAAGTATTATCCGTCAAGGCGGAGTAGGTTCTTCGGCGTTTCTGTTAGCTTCTATTGGACACAAGGTACGGATTTCCCGTCCTTCAGTAAGGACAACCTCTTCCTTTATTAGGATTTCCCGTATGCAGCCAACTATTTTCCCCAGTAGTTATAGATTAAATGCTTATGTTTTATTAGTTACCTTAGCCATATACATGCATGACCAGTTTCACCTAATTATGGAGGTACCATAACCACATTCACCAGTGTTATGACTCTTCTGAGGTGAGAGTCAAGATTTCATGGTGAATGTGGTATGTGCCTTGCATCCTTCACAAGGAGCTGATCCCTCTTACCCATTACCAATTAATTAGAGGCATCCCCTCTAATTTGCATGACGAGGTCACCCCTCCAAGTATTAACGCACGTTGTTGACCTCATGACCTATATTGGCTTTTGGTATATTAAACTAATACAGATTTTCATAAGTAACATAAGCTATGTTTTCAAAACTAAAACTAGTGAACATGACATACATCTAGGTTTCCCAAGACTTATTTCTTTCCGCTGAAATTCATGCTTTATATGTTTTATATGGTTTATATACTTTATATGCTTTATATGCTTTATATGCTTTCATTCCTTTATGTCTTTACGTTATGCTATATATCCGTGCACTGAGCGTTATGCTCATCCGTTTTCTATTTCCATGTTCCCAAAAGGTAGGTACCCAAGGTCGCAAGTAGGATCTCCAGAGTATGTGCATTCGGATGGAAGCTATCCAGCCTCTTTTACATTATGCATTTATTTCTACTTTCTCATACTTTACTCCATTTGGACATTGTTTAGTCCTTTCATTTACAGTACTTAATATTGTCTGTGTGTGAGTTACTTAGACTACCGATGTTTGTTTTTGGTATTTCTATATATGGTCATCAATGTTTAGACATTTACCTTGCACGCTTTGATGACACGCCATATTTTACTGTAGCATTCCATCTTAACAAACGGGGCGTTACACTATTAATTCAGAATTATAGACAGAATTTGAAGAAAAGGTTCCAACATACTGGAGATACTATAGATCTTATGGAATACATACTTTAGATGTAGATAATGTCACTTATTACATGCTTCAAGAAAGAAGATATCCTTTTGGAAGAACAATGTTAGAAAGAATGTTGGATCTTTAACTAGAAGTTTCAGAAGAATCCACGGGTGCTTTGGAATTGATAAGGATGATTAATCAGCAAATCAAGGATTTGGAGAGGGGAGAAAGCTGAAAAAGAAATTTAAGTGTTTGGTTTTCAGCCACACATCACAAAGGGTCATCAGTTAACCATGTTTAATACACATAAGAACTGGCGAGTTCATAGGAAAAAGGTTTATGGTAACGAATTCTAAAATCCGTTGATGGCTGGTACTTTGCTAAAAACTACATGGTAATTAACTCACCATGCTTAATTGTAAAGAGTTACCTAGTCCTAGGGCAAACGGTTCTAGGTAAGGCTCTATCAAATCCGTTATATGGTTGACACTTTACAAAAAATTGTAGGGTTATCAATCGACCTTATTCTTGATGAATAAAGTATTGGATATTCCAGTGTGTACGGGTAACTGGTAAAGAATAAATCAAATCCGTTAATAGATAATGATTTGCTAAAAATCATGATGCCAATACAGAATGGCTTATTGTTAACTGTTTTATTTCAGGTGAGTATATTCAAGCAAAGGATGTTGATTCATAATTATACTGATGGCATGTTCAAGGAGATTCATGCATGTTCAAAGTTAAGGATATCACAAGAAGGTTTTGTCATCATCGAATAGGGGAAGATTGTTGGGCTAATCAATAAAAGATATCAAGCTTTAGTGGTCTGATACATGAAGTCAATAAAGTTGCTGTAAAGATTCAAGAATGTTCAAATTTAAGACACATAAAATTATACTTTGAAGACAAACATGAAGTTCATAAAGAATTGAAGTTCATTATACGAGAAGAAGATATGTAGAAGTGTTTGAATGCATTCACTTGGTACAAAGATCAAAATTACCAAGACTTATCCAATTTTGAAGTGAAGCTGAAGACATGTATTCTTATACATTCAACATACAGAGAAACAAGAAGACAACAAGTTATCATTCTTGTTTAGGGGAGGATGGTTGGGAATTATTTGTAATAGTACCAAGTACCGTTAGTTATGTAACCAAGTACCGTTAGTATAGTAAGTACTGTAAGTATAAGCGCGGTACATGCTAAGTACTGTTAAGCTAAATGTAAGTACTGCTAGTATAGACAAGGACTGATATATCTTTAGTAAAGATATGTTATAGTTATTCTTGGAGTATATAGTGTGTGATATACTTATCATAATATAATATTTTAGGTGTTCTTTGCACTATAAAAGGAACATAGGTACGATGAGTTTATTGTACCTTTTCCGTAGTCGATTAATAGGATTCGAATAGTTATAGTGTATTGTTGTGCTTCTTTGCTTTCGTAAGTTAGATTTCGCATAACTTATTAGAGTTTAGTAAGAGTCTCTCAAGTGCTCTAGTTTGTTTGCAAGCTATTGTGTAATCCTTAACAAGATCTCGATCTACTCAAAGGGATCAACAGACACCAAGGCCCCCATATGCAAAATGTAACGTGGAAATGCTCCACTACCAATCACCAAACCCGGGACCAGAAGCAGTGACAATATGCTCCAGAGCAGTACGTAGAGCCGCATCAAAAGAAATCTGAGCACTCTCAAAGACCCAGGAAGAACATGTGCGCATGGAAAAATATAGTTTGGAGATACATGGACAAGCACACAAGAGCAATAACTCACATTAAGGGTCATCAACCTTAGAAACAACATTCATAAGCTCAATGGATTTGGTAACCCTCTTCATAAAAGCTTACTACTAAAATCAAAATCCACACTCGCATGCCCACCTGGTAATTTAACACCATGCAAGGACCGAGCAATATTAAACGAGAAAATACCCGCTAATCTGCTTCTCGGGTCCTTTTTTGACCAAAAAACTTCAGTTTTATCAACATTAAGATGCAAGCTACGAAGAGGGTCATCCTTCATTATTACTATTATTAGTTTTGCTAACAACCACCCAATGGGTGTTATTTAAGCTTACTATAGTTAAAAAACATTTCTAAATATTATGTCACTTATATTAATATGTACCTTAATTAAATTATTTTACCTTAATTGTATGTAATAAAATCATGTAATATATTTAAAAATCATGAGTTTAATTTTAGAAACATGCATAATTAAGGAATGATTACAAAACACATCAAAGGTGGTTGATAGCATTTACAAAAAGTTAGTGAGAAGCTTAAAAACTATTTGGGCTCTCACTCCTCTACAATTAGCAAACGATCCTATTAAACATATAACAGGCACCACGTGACCCAATATCTTGAGTCGTTATTATTATTTTATTTTATTTTATTTTATTTTTTATTTTTATTATTATTATTTTATTTTTTATTCTTAATATTTTATTTTATTTTATTTTATTTTATTATTATTTTATTATTATTTTATTATTATTTTTTTTTTCTATAAACATCACTTTATTAGAATAATATGATTTAAAAAAAGTTAATAGAAAGCCGATATACTAATTGAGCCCTACTCTTCTAGCAATAACAAATTCAATCCTATTAAAAATATTATTAGCAACGCGTGCCTTAATGTCTTGAGTCACATATAACTTTCGAATTCTCTTTAGTAAAGTTACTGTATCTTTCTCAAGTTCCCAAAAGAAAAGAATAAATAACAATCTATTAATATAACATAATAATGTTACATGAAGTCAGATCAGAGTCTTAATACAATTTGCACTCCCATTATGTTCTAGATAACAAAACTTAACTTTTATTATTATTATTATTATTATTATTATTATTGTTATAATATTTATTATTATTATTATATTTATTATTATTATTATTATTATTATGAAACATCAATTCATTAGAATAATAGGATTTATAAGAAATTAGTGGGAAGCCGAGATACTATCTGGGCACCCATTTCTTTTGTTATAGCAAAACTAATCCTATTAAAAATATGCGCAGCAGCACGAGCTCCAATGTCTTGAGTTATAGAGAACTTTTATTATTATTATTATTATTTTTTATAAACACCACTTCATTAGAATAACAGGACTTACAAAAAATTAGTGGAAAGCCGAGATACTATCTGGGCACCCACTCCTTTAGCTATAGCAAAACCAATCCTATTAAAGATATGAATAGCAGCACGAGCCCCTATATCTTGAGTCATGGAAAAATTTCGTATCCGCTTCAGCAAGGTAGTCGCATCCTCCCCTAATTCCACCAAAGAAGAGAATGAAAATGGGAGAAAACCATATCCAATAGCAGCACATTTAGTCTCATATTTGACACGTTTACGTTTTGCCGCATCAATCACCACGCGTCCGGGCACAAAATCTGCCATCCCAGTTTGTGTCAAAGGAAAAGACCCAGTAAGATCAACACACACATCAAGCCCTCCATCCCAAGAATAAAGCAACATGTCTGCCGGACGTAAGGGTTATTATTATTATTATTATTATTATTATTATTTTTATTTAATAATAATAACTATTATTATTATTATAATTATTATTATTTTATTATTATTATTATTATTATTATTATTATCTTAACATCACTTCATTAGATATTAATAAGATTTACAAAAAGTTAGTGGGAAGCCGAGATACTATCTGAGCCCCTACTATATTATTATTATTATCTTAACATCACTTTATTATTATTATTATTATTATTATTATTATTAATGAAAATCTTTTATTTATTATTCACACAAAATTGGAAGGGAGCCGCGAAACAAGCTGCGCTCCCACCCCTTTTGAATACACAAACCAAGTCTAGAAAATAGAAAAGAGCCACTCCTAACATCATCATTATTATTATTATTATTATTAATTTTTAAACCATCACTTTATTAGAAATAAAAAGAGATTTACAACAAACTGGATAGGAGTCGAGATATTATCTGCGCTCCCACCCCTTTAGCAATAGCAAAACCTATTATTATTATTATTATTATTATTATTATTATTATTTTATTTTTTTATTTTTTTTTATAAAAGCATCACTTTTATTATTATTATTATTTTATTTTTTTTTAATAATAACTTCACTTTATTAGAATAATAGGATTTTACAAAAAGTTAGTGGGAAGCCTAGATACTATCTGAGCTCCCACTCCTTTAGCTATAGCGAAGCTAATCCTATTAAAAATATGAGCAGCACCACGTGCTCCGATGTCTTGAGTCATAAAGAACTTTCAAATCTGCTTTAGTAAGGCAACCGCATCCTTCTCTAATTCCCCAAGCGAAGAAAATGAAAAAGGAAGAAACCCATATACAATGTCTGAACACTTAGTCTCATACTTTATTATTATTATTATTATTATTATTATTATTATTATTATTATTATTATTTTATTTTATTTATTTTTTTTTATTATAAACATCAATTTATTATAATAATAGGATTTACAAGAAATTAGTGGGGAGCCGCGATACTATCTGGGCCCCCACTCCTCTAGCTATAGCAAAGCCTATCCTATTGAAGATATGAACAGCAGCGCGTGCACCAATATCTTGTGTCATGGAGAATCTACGAATCCGCTTTAGTAAGTTTATTGCATCCATCTCAAGTTCCCCAAGAGAAGAGAAAGAGAATGGCAGAAAACCGTATCCAATATCAGCACATTTAGCTTCATACTTGACGCGTTTACGTTGTGCAACCTCAACCACCACACGTCCCGGTGCAAAATCAATCATCCCTGTTTGCGTCAAAGGAGATGAACCAGTCAGATCCACACATACATCAAGCCCTCCATTCCATGAGTAGAGCAACATATCAGCTGGACGTAAGTGTTTGTCCAGCCCACCACCAAGACCAATATCAACTTCTTTACCAATGGAAATCCCAGAACGAAAACAGATGTCTACAAGGGTATCACGTACAATGTTATGTCGATGCTTAATACCAACAATACCAGCACACGATACAGCATGATCCCCATAAATATCTCCCGTAAATACCCTTGAGCAAGCTAAGCATGGACTCGAAACTGAGAATAAAAGAACACCCAACCGATAACATAATACACACCTGTAAGTCCTATTATTCATAGTTTGTCCCAACCCAGAGATCGAAACCACCCTAAGCCAGTCTGAAGTATGGTCCTCCATTTGAGACTTCCATAAAGCCATTTGTCGAGTAGATAAGGAAAAATCAGATTCAGCCGTTTGAGCAACACGTGTGAAATATATGTCTGCCAGTTTCTTCATGAGTTTTGAGGCAGCGACCTCACTTGGGTTACTTAAAAGATCAATCTCCAATTTTTCATTAAAAGTACACAATGCATTATCAAAAGTAGGCCCGTAAGTAACAATATCTGAATGTCATAGTAGCTTTGATTGCAAAGCGGCTGACTGAAGTCTAGACGCAAGAAATGCATAATTTAAAACATCACCTGCAGAGTAGACACCAAGTCCCCCAAATGCAAAGGGTAGAGTGGAGAGTCTCCATTACCAATCACCAAAACCAGGACCAGAAGCCGTAACAATACGCTCAAGATCCGAACGAAGAGCCATGTCAAAAGCACTCTGAGCCCGCTCAAAAACTCGAGGAGAACATGTACGCATGGAGAAATATAATTTTGATATACCTGCACAAGCACGTAGGAGCAACAACTCACATTGAGGGTCATTAATCTTCGCAACAACGTCCATAAGCTCAATGGATTTGGCTACCCTTTTCATCACAAGCTCGCTACAAAAATCAAAATCTGCACTAACAGGCCCACCTAACAGTTTAACACCATGCAAGGGTCGAGAAATATTAGGCGGGAAAACACCAACAAGTCTGCTTCTAGGGTCCTCCTTTGGCCAAAAAATCTCAGTTTTATTAACATTTAGATGCAAGCCATGACGAGGTCCATCCTCTATAATTACCTCTAAAACATCCCCCACAACCAAAGTATCTCCAATAATAGTGCCATCATCCAAATACCAAGCTTGAAAGGATATGTTAAAAGAGTCTCTAATCTTGCATACCAACGGATGCAACACTAGGGCAAAAAGAAGAGGTCCAAGAGGATCACCTTGTTGCACACCCTGGTACGACCTTAGGATGTGTTCCCCATAATATAATCTAGCTGGGCTAGAGTAGCAAAATTCCACCCAACGAGAAATAGAAGGGCAATGAATTCGAACTTCTTGTAACATAACCTCACGATCTACCAAATTAAATGCATTTTGGAAATCCACCAACAACATAGTATGACCCACATTATCCCCCTGGGCTTCAATCAACCTATTTACTGCATGGAGTATAGCCTCTCCTCCTCCAGATACCCCAACCCCGAACTGCATGTCATTAAAATAACCATCTAAGGAATGACCAATTATAGTAGCACTAACCTTGGAAACTAAACGCCTCCAGACAGTACCCACAGCAATAGGACGGATACCACCCCCGGGTTTGACAAGCGGCGTGAGAGGAGCACTAGCAATATATTCACCCAACATTCCAGGGCATCTTCCATCAAGGAATAAATTCACAACTTCGGTGATAGAACTGACTAACTCATCAGAAATAGCCACAGCAGCACCGCTTAGACAGTCCATGAGGTGTTGGGCACGCAAACCATCCCGTCCACAAGACGTGCCACAAGGAAAACTTTTAATCATGTCAAGAACTAAAGTAGTAGATGCACTGAGTTGATGTTGATCAATAGGTATATTTGGCAATGAAGGGGAGGGTTTGAGAGGATGCTTAGCCTTTAAGTCCTCAAGAGTAGTATCATTATATGGAGCAATGCCAGAAGAAGAAAGAACTCTGACTGCTGCAGTATAATGGCCATCACAAATCTTCCTCTTACACTGTTTAACATTACGTTCACCCAAGTCAAGAGTTTCCTCGTCGATATTTGACCATGAAGGAGAGGGTTCAGCCAAAGCCTCCCTCAAAACCTGCAAACTACCACCAGGAATACCCCAAGAACGAATGGCATCAGCAATACTCTCTTCTTGGCGCTGACGCTTAATACCCGACCTACACTCAATATTACTCCTCGGGCAAAATGTTTTCAAGAGGCAAAGAGGCAAAACTAGCAAACTAACCCAACAAGAAATATCATCAGGAGTGCAAATCACCTTATCGAGAGCTCCTTTCAAGACCCGAGAGAACCCCAAACGACACCTGGAAGGGATAGATTTAACTGTGCGCAACCCTTTAGAAAGCAATCTGTCAAGAATAGGCAAAGTGAAATCAACATGCTCATCTAACACAAGTCCATCCTCATGATCAAGTGGTACTGAAGAAGAAGGGATTTGCGGTTTTGTGAGGTTATATAACACAAACCTAACTTTACCATCACCACAATCCGGGGGTGACACAAAATCAGAACCCTCACCATGGCGACACTTATTATTATTATTATTATTATTATTATTTTTATTTTTTTTTTATCAAAAATTCCAATTTTATTAATCACACAAAATTGGAAGGGAGCCGCGAAACAAGCTGCGCGCCCACCCCTTTTTGAATACAAAAACTAAGTCTAGACATCAAAAAACCACCACTCCTCGCGTCATTAGAATGACAACCAGCTAACCGCTTAAGACGCGAGAGAGTACCCATCGCCTCCACCTCAAACTCCCCGAAAGTTATTATTATTATTATTATTATTATAATATTGTATAATTTTTTAATGTCTACATTTCCGGTTGTTTATGAAAATAAAAAAGAAAAAGAATTTGACACATACATAGTTACATGGAATAGACCATTATTCTACTTTGCCTTTATCGGGTGGTAAAACAATTAACATTTGATGCATGTGTATATTAGGCATACGTGTCTTACCAATTTTGCTTTCAGTTATTCTCAAAATGAAAAAGAAATTTCACACTGGGCAAAATACGAATCTCATTTGTGTGGCAAGGGATGTCTCATTTTGAAAACATGCCAAATAATATGATGAAGTCATAAGACTTCCTTTTTTATAACGAAGGTTAGACTTTTTTGTTGGAAGTTTGTTGTTTTTAAAAAAGAAACATTCCGTACAAAATAAGATCTTTGTTTCTATATGTAAATTAAAAATTTTGTACGCGGAAGAAAACAATAAAAAATTGATCAACATGTCAACCACTTTTTTATTCTCAAAGTCAAAGCCCAAATCATCCTTACAAGTGGGAAATCAATTAATTGTGATAATTTTGCTAAAAAAAAATTTAATTGTGATAACGGGACGTGATTGTTTTGATGATGGTTATAAATAGCGTGAGGCGTGGCGTAACGGAATTTTCAAGGTCACGTTTTAACGGTTAAAGCGAGTTTAGCATTTTTAAACCGTGAACGTCACAACATATAAAAATATATATATTTGTTTTATCATATTTTAATATTATATTTATTTTATGTTTATAATAAATGTTATACATAATAATTAAAGTTATAAAACTCTCCTTACATGTAACAATATTCATTTTTTGGAGCTAAATTCAAAAAATTACCGCAAATCATGTCATATCGCGTCGTGACCTATTACGTAGCATAGAAGCCACGCATCAAGTTTTAGTCCGCATTAAAACGGACTATATCGAGCTATTTAAAACTATGGTCTTGATTAAGCCCTAACCATGTTTCTTTTACAAATTGTAAAATATACCTTGAAGGTTAAGGTATTTAGACACACGCTAATTTCTCGTTTTTCATTAAAAGAAAAGTTTAAGAATTTATAAATTATAGCGAACATTTTTTTTTTTTTTTTTGTGACATGAAAAGATATTAAATCTTATACATTTTTAATCATTCAAAACATTTAAATTACATGAGAGGTTTATAAATTTTGAAATAGTGTATATATAGTGAGAATAAGTTTATTTAGCTAAAAAAAATTTAAATTAGTGATAGATTACAATTACAAACTTTTAAAAATGTTAATAAATGCTCTGACAATATATTTTTGAATTTAAAATATTACAACCATTGCAGTTATGCATATTTTTGTTATTTAAAAAGTGAATCATTAAATAGTAACCATTTTCATGTTCGACTAATTTTAAATAATTACTCGACTATTTTGTAAAATCAATTATTTTTAAGATTAGTCGAAACTCGAAAGCCTATGGTATTAAATTGGAAGAAAAAGGTTTTACTAAATAATACCCACTAAAACTTAACGTGTATTTAATATATATATACATTTTCTTAAGTTGTCAAAAATTATATTAAACACACATTAAATTGACATGTAATCACAAATAACCCATATCTTTTTTTTTTTAGAACGGCAAATGTTAGTGGTTAGTGGGTCGAGTCGTACAATGACATCCAAGCGGAAGAGTGTCTTCTTCGAACCCTCGCCTAGTTATATTAGACTTCTTATCCGCTTCACCTGAAAGGCCCCTGACAGGTATTGAATCCAAGACCTCTAAAAATCCTCTCCCAAGGAAAGCACTTAGTGCAACCTTAGTGGCCAACTGAGCTAAGCCAATTGGTTAACCCATATCTTATTGCTATGTAGTTCAAACATCTTGTAAGTGTTTCTTTATTAAATTAGTTGTTCAATAAAAGATGAGCACGTAATTATGTTCGAATATAGTATTTTAAAAGTTTCTTTTTATGTATTTAATGTATTCTTTTATTAATTAGAAAAATATGTGTATTAAATATACGCTAAATTCTTTCCAATAGATATTCTTTATCAAAACCCTTAGACTAATCATGTAACTTTCTTAACAAGTATAGAACACCCGCGCTTCGCTGCGGGGATGCGTGGAAACTTAAAGGCAACAATGGAAAGTACTTGCACCCTAAATAAAACTAACACTTAGAATATTACTAAAAGAAAGGTTAGTTTAATCTCTAGGATTGCTTCCATGTCAAGCCTTAATGCAGTTTTGACGCAAGAGTGTAAGCTACAGTGACAAAAAGAAATCATAATGATAATGGGTTATAATAAAACATGATGTTACTCATAGAGATACAGTTTATATGTTTATTTTCATTTGGTAGAAAACATATTGATCGTGCTTAATGCTTAATGCATGCTTAACTCTAATCCATGAAAGTTGAATGTCAAAGTTATATGATGCTTTGAAGTTGCAAATTTCTTACTTTCTGCTTTTCCCGCAATATAAACTGATAAGAAAATGGGAAACCAAACATTTTAAAAGTGGTAACTTCTCTAAAACTGTGATAAGCCAATAAGCACATAATATATAGAAAGGCCTAAAAGTAGTTTAGGTATCTGATCATTTGCAAAATGCACAACCAACACTGACATCATATATAGAAAAAACTCTATAAGATAACAAAATAGTTTAAGGTATAACAACATTAAATTTCAGATGGAACATCTCACCAAATAAACTAACACTATTTTAATTCATTATAATCCAAACCCATCTAGTTCAATTAAGCATGCCAATTATCGAAAAAAGGATGGGTATTTGATATGAAGTGTATTTAACTATAATCGATACGGTTATTAGTCATTTTTTAGACCGGCGATTTATTCACTCGTAAGTCAAAAATCTCACATGGTATTTGCACGTGGAAATTATTATAGGTTGTTCAGACAACACCTAGCCTAAATTGACACATTCAAAAAATTAGCCTACTAACCTTGGGCTGCTGATATTTTTTAAGCATGTTTTTGTATCGCTGCGTTGCACACGTTGAGCTCACCACATAGAGCACCCGATTCACCATAAGTTGAACTTTATCCTAATGAGAATCATAACTAAAACGAACACAACTCTTTATTTAGAATAATACACGAATTCTTATGCACTAACGTTTTTCTAAGAATTATTTAGCATCAAGTCGTTAATTCTTTTAGCAAACTGGAAAAGATTCTATGTGAAAAGTGAAAACATAGATTAATCACTCTCGACGAAAGATTGAATAGGATATTGATCTCGTTGACCCACTTATTTACTCCGCCAAACACAACCCCTCCCAGCATCAATTAACCATATGTTTGTTTTAAAAACTAAGCCTACAAAAGTAGATATGCCAATAGGTAACCCCGAACACCCCATATAAGCAGTCTCGATAAGAGATCTTAGATCTCAAACAACCCCTAGTAGTTACGCTAATAATTAAACCCAAACTCACCAAATAAGTAGTTTAAATAAACAATTAAAAACAGCCCTATAAGCAGTCATTATCATAAGCAATTCCAAACACAACATCACACGTTTAAATCACTTACTGAATCATAGAGTTGAAAAAATAAAAGGAGAGAGATTACCTTCATCGCTACCAAATACCAAATCCAAAAAGCCCGTAACTATAAACCCAATGTGAGAAAATGATTTAAAGTTTGTGTTAGTTGTTGATGTCGGTATACCCACAGCCTCTCCCAAAACCCACGTGAATCAAATGAACACTGCCAACTAAAAAGCTTATAAAATAATTGGATAAAAATTAGGGCTATTGTAAACCACACACTTACAAACTGATAGTTGTAAATTTCTTGAATGGGATCTTTGATCTTGGGTCTGCCGGATTATTTTTTTATCTTCCGATGAGTTTTCATTTATCTCAAGCGAGAGAAAAGAGACACAGGTTGTATATGTGTTTTTTTTTTTGTATTATGTATATGTTGATTGAAAACACGTGTCCCCGAGTTAATGCAGGTGTATGAGTTAGATGACACGTAACGAAGATAGTTTCTCGCTGGGTAGAAAATTTTTCCCGCCAAAACCTAAGGAAATAATAAAATAAGCCATACCACTTCTTAAAACAGTTATAAGTAGTAATATCGTATTACATATTCTCTTAATTAAAGTAGCTCTTAAAGCTACTTTTAAGAAATAAAGTATATCTATGTGATCAAACACTAGCAGGGTATTCGCGTGATGTGACGATAGGTATTTTGTAACTAAATTTTCTTACGAATAAATGTTATTCGGTTATTCGTCTTTCATATTAATAATTTATGAAAAACAATAGTTTTCACTTAAAAACATGTCTTAAAAACGTAATTTTGATATAAATATATTATTAATTGTAGCGTATATGTAATATGTAACTTTATTTTCGGAACTCAATTAAGTGCGAAAATTGACAGAACTTCTTTTGAACATTTGATTGAGAACATCAACTTAAAAATGAGTTATATTGCAAGGAAAAGGAGAAAAAAATGATAGAGGAGATTTGTACAATGTTTTGTTTAGCTTGTAAATTGTATTGATGGGGTGTTTAATAGTATTATTAATTATATTTTAATTTTTTTTAGAATGACAAATGTTTTAATTAAATATGGTTAAATGCTTTGTATATATTAGAGATATAAGGTTATACATATGCATTAAAATTTTGTATTATTTAGAGCATCTCTTCTGGTAAACTTTTTACTAGGTTTATAATTGCATCATATAATTAAAATATGAACCTTGAACCTATCTTAATTATGTAGAGTTCTCAAAAAATTTTATAAACCTCATATGCTAATCAAATGCATTTAATTATGAAGATGTCTATGATTATAAACCTTTTTCATGCCACATAAGCATGAAATGGTTATTCACTACGGTTAAAAAAAAATTAGACCTCTTCATAGCTTTATAAACCTATTCATAAATTACCATAATGAATTCCCTTAGATCTGATTTTCTTAGCTTTATTAATATGTTGTATTTCTTGTATTACTATTTTTTTAATATTAAATAAAGAGAGAGTATTTAATCCCTTTTATTAAATAGTATGATTTAAGTTATGTTCAAAAGTAAACACTCACAAATCTTAATTGAAAGTATAAGCAGTTAATTAATTACTTTAAATGAGCATTGTATTTGCGTAATGTAACAACGAGCACCCTAT
Source organism: Glebionis coronaria (assembly GCA_025667525.1). Lineage (NCBI taxonomy): Eukaryota > Viridiplantae > Streptophyta > Magnoliopsida > Asterales > Asteraceae > Glebionis > Glebionis coronaria. Next base: position 489,011 of record JANFOE010000773.1, read on the forward strand.
AACTATTATTTTGGTGATAAATGTTTCTACTTTTGCCCGTTAAATGTGTATTCAAATATTGAATTTGCAAAAAAATTAAATTTAAATAATATAAACTTCAAAAAAAATAAAAGAAACAACATATTAATTAATATATATCAAAATAGATATTGAATCAAAAAACATAAAATTTTAGACAATATGATGAAATTAAATTATAAAAGAATAATTAGACATCAATGTTAAAAATAAAAATTATTTTTTCATAGATTATTATATAAAATTGTTACAAAAGGAAATAATGACATAAAATAAATATTTTCATAACTCTTATCTATTTTCATAAAATTGTAATCAAGTTAATCGTATGGTAGTGTTTGATATTCACCAAATATGTGAAAATATACAAGTCAACAACCATCGTTTTCATAATCGTAATATAAAAAAAGTTAGGAGAATTAAGGATATTCTTGAGCATATTACATCAAGAATATTATATTCTTTTCTTTTTTCTGCAGAAATATTAGATCTTTAAGATAATGCAAATGCCAATGACGATTGCACGAATTGTTCTTATAGATTCCACTTTCTTAACACTCTCAAAACTATTGGATCGCTCCATTGAGTGAATTAATACTTTCTTCCGTTTCATAATAATAGTTTATTGAGAAAAAACACGTAATTTAATAAAAAAATCAGTTTTTCATTTTTTTTTTACTTTTTATACAATTATAACTTTATCCTTAACCGATTAATTTACAACTTATTTATTATTTGTAATAATACTCTTAAATGAGGATGATATGATAAACTTAATTTAATTTTTTTATCTCTTTTTTAACTGAACTATTAATTTGAGACGTCCAAAAATAGTAACATGTACTATGATATGGGACGGAGTGATTGACACCTTTCACGGGAAATGAGGAGTAAATGAGAAAGATTGGTTTCTTCGGCACTATAGTTTCGAATGAAAGAAAAAATAAGAGTTTTAGTAGAGATATAAGGAGCTTTTGTTAAGTAGTTGTGACTCATATGAATAGGTATTTTCTTTTTTTTGGCATGTTTAAATGATAAGAAAATAAAAAATATTAGTAGAAAAGTGAGAATGTGTTGTAAAAAATAAGAGAAGCGAAAGTTGAATAAATCGTCCTAAAAGTTTGGTTATTTTACAGGTTTTGTCTCAAATATTTTGAAAGTATTGATATCGTTTTAAAATCAAATTATTTTACAAATTTTCATCTTTGAAGTTTTATTATCTTACATTTTTTTGTTCCAAATATTTTGACTATTTTGCGTGTTTCGTCCCAAGAATTTCCCCCGAGAACTTATGGAGTTTACTTTAAAAGAGAGAATTGCATAAATAATATTATCAAGTGTGGCATTTTCAGGTTTAAACCCACAGATATTAATATTTTGGTTTGTTTATGATAAAAGTCTATTTATTTCTAAAAGTAATTAAGTAGTTGTGTGTTATTACGAAAAATTATTCACGCTGCTAATTTTTGTTCTGGATTTCGTTTTACTTTCTACAAGTCGTTGTTCGTGTGAAAGGGTAATAACAACTACACACGCCTTGTACAAACCTCTGTAGTATTTATAGCTTCTGTCCACACCTCTGTATGACAAAGAACACGACAACGACTTGCGGAAAGTAAAAAAAATATAAGATATAACGTGGTATCCTTAACTATGGTAATCGAGGCAGACCACATGATCAAACCTTGAGATATATTATTATGGCGCGCGTGCACGCGCACACACACACACACACACACACACACACACACACACACACACACACACACACAAGAGAGAGATATACGTTTACGATTACATTGATGAGGTATATATAGGTATGGAAACCCGATTCCTAGCTTGCTCCCCAAAAATACAACCTAGGGGCGGATTAGACCCAACTAACTCCATATGGCTAAACCCATGCTTCCTAAAAAGTCTATAAGCTTATGTCTGCCTGACAGATCCCCTATAGGAATCCTGATGCAGAAGCTAATGTCAAAGCCTGCTGAAACCCATCGAATCCTATCGAAGCATTTATCTCACCTAACAAAGCCTTGCTACTATCTTATGCTTCTCTTATGAGTAGGATCCTAAGTCATACCTCAGTATGCTTAGAAGAAAAGTGAAGGAGCCTAAATAAGGCCTAAATAAGTCTCTAGAACTCAACAATCTTCCACTTGGAGGCTGATCACTTCACTGCTCTCCATCTCAAGTAATCTCTTCAAACTTCAAACAACTTCCCTTCAACAATGCTACTACTCTAACCTTTCGTACCGCCGAACGTACGAGACATGCTACACTAACCAAACACAACGCTAGGAGACTTACGACAAGGTGTCATGAACTAACGTCATCACATAGGAATAATCTCTCCCTTTTGTTCAATACCAAACTCTGTCATCAGTTATCTCGGAGTCCAATTGAAGCTGCTCAAATCATTAACTTCTATGTTATCACCACCATGGTGAACATACCTACATGGTTCTCTCCTCCATGAATCTTCATCAAATATGATATCCCTCCACTCCCCAATTCTCGGATATAGTGATACCTTATCTTAATGTGCTTCGTTCGACCGTGAAACACTGGATTCTTCGCGAGATGAATAGAAATCTGGTTGTCACAATACAAAACACTCTCTGTATAGGCTATGTCTAACTCTTTCTTCAGCTATACCCACTATTATCCAGCCTTTCCAATAACCATATACTCGGCTTCAGTAGTTGACACAACGACACACTTCTAAATTCAAGACATCCAGCTAACTAGTGTACCACCTATTGTGAAAATATAACCCGTAGTAATATTTCCCGTATCTAAGAAACTCCCACAGTCTGAATCAAAGAATCCATCTAAGACAACTTATTTTCTACTGAAGCAGAGAGTAACCTTTAAAGTACCTTTCAAGTAGACATGAATTTGCTAACAATGATCCCTACCTGGGTTAGACGTGAATCTGCTAACAACTCCCACTACATGATCTATATATGGCCTTGTACACACCATATCATACATCACACTGCCAACTGCCGAAGCATTAGGAACCTTAGCCATTCTTAGTCTTGCAGCCTTTGTCTTAGGTTCTTGTTTCATACCGACCTTGAACTGTTATCCCAAAGGTTTCCATCTACTATCTACATCCTTCATATTGAACTTTGCTTAACAGTTTCCCTATGTATTTATCCTAGGAAAGCCTTAGTGTATTGTCTATTCGATATCTGATGATGCGCTTTCCTAGAATCTATTTTACGAAGCCTAAATCTTTCATCTCGAACTCTTGAGACAACTGCCTCTTGAGATATTTGATCTCTGCCATGTCGGAACCTGCAATAAACGTGTCATCAATGTATAACAGTAACATAATAGAAGACGAACTGTTGGAAATTCACTTTATGTGACGACATTTAAGAATTCCCATTAGTTATCATAGTCACACACGCATAGACTAGACTAGGAAACGCTGTATAGTTTAAGTGTCGTGTGTGACTATATATACCCCTCCAAGGCTTCCAATGAGGGGTGTTGCTTGTGTTTTCATTTCTTGTTTTATGCATTTTCTTTACTTTCACACACAACCTCTCTCTTCTCTCTCTTAACCATGGCTGCCATCACCATCTACCACCCACCTAGACCACCGGATTACTAAAAAGCAAATCCACAATTGGCATCAGAGCCGACGGTTCAATCCTCGGATCGAGGCATGTTTTTATTGTCCGATTATGGTGGTCTAAATTTTTTTTGGGTTCAGATCTGTTATAATTTTTTGTCAAGGTTCTTGTTTATTATTCATTCATCATGACGTTTTGTCACTACTATTTTGTCACACTGTCTCCAATGATAACTTTCATGGTATAATGGTTTCATCAGTTTTGATATGTTGTCATGTCGGTTTCATAGATGTTCACGGTCCATTTGATATGACTGCCATGGTCTTAACATTTTCTCAAGTCAAAAGTCAAACTAGCCATTATTTTTTTCAGATCTGGTATCCACAGTTTACGAGATCTGTGTTTTCAAGATCTTGATTGCTTTAAGATCTTGTTTACATGTTTTTTCTGGTAATTTTATGAAGATGAAGATTACTCAGATCCAGAAAAAAACAGAAAAGTACTATGGATATGTTTTCAGATGTATGCATTCCGATGGCCACTTTAGATCGCATGGATTGCGATGGGTTTTTTTTTGACACATTCCGATGGGTTCGACCTATCTATTGCGATGGGACTCATTCCGATGTGTCACATTGCAATGGTTGGTTTGACCTATCGCAATGGAATTTTAAGATGTCATGCTGCTAATTGTTTTTTGAAACATTGCGATGGAATCATTTTTGTTGCGATGGGTTTTTAAAATAAAAAGATTGCGAGGCTTGTTCAGAAAACATTGTTAAACATTGCGATGGGTGTTGAGAAAACTTTGCGATGGACTTTGTTTAAAAGAAAAACATTGCGACCATTCTGAAATGTGTCAAATAATTTAAGCTGAGACCCAAAACAAGACTTGACCAGACCAACAAGTCTCCATCCTTATTTCTCCATAACTCCAAATCAAAATCTATCCTAACCCATTGACACCTAATCACATCTATATATCATCATCAAAACTCGAAATTAAAACAGAAAACTTTAAGATCTCAGTTTTATATTTCGTGTTTTTGACATGCATGCCAAGATCTATTCAGATATATACTCACAAAATTAAATCATCACAGATCTAATTTAATTTACGAAATCAAATAAGGATTAATAACAATTATGTTATAATCCATTTATTTTGTTTCGATTTTTTAATCAAAAACCAACATGCAATCAGTTATATCAAATCTACCCGAGACCCTACCATGGATCTTGTAGCTTCATTCGGTTTACTGATTCGTGAAGCATGGACAAATATAGATGGCATCCATTTATTTACTCGAGCATTAGTTTATTTGTTTAAATCGGTTGATTATTTTGTTTGATATATGAGTTGGTGTGATTCATGGGTTTGATTACCTACGGGTGTGAAGAGATGATTGATGAGATTAGGATATGGTGAGATGGGGATGGAGTGATGGGATTGATAGTTTTGGGATGCGTCGGCTGAGAAGAAGAGTGATGGGGGCGGAGGAATTTAGGAATGATTAGGGTTGGTAATATCAAGTGTGTGAGGAAATTTAGGGTCTGAGTGGCTTTATATATCTCAAATGTTAGGACCGGGTTTGACTATAACAATCATGGGCCAATTCATTTGTATATTTGATGGGCCAGCCGAAATTTAAGCCATGGTATGATCTATTGTTGGCATAAAAATAGTTATTACTCTTACTAATAATGGTTATTCAACGAGTATACTCGTTTAAGCCATGGTATCTCACAAACACATAAAAATTGTTGGCATGCAATTGCTATTAGTAAAGTTACTAATTTTACTTCGAGCATTATTAATCTTACTAGTAATGTTTAGCCACCGGTTATACGGTCGGGAGATAAACGTGATAAAGTGACAAGACAATGTGACGCGACAAAAAGACAAGACTATGTGACAAAATTTATTTTGACGAGACCGAAGAAAAATAGGTATATTTTTAGTGACTACAGATTCGTTTGATCGGGTATTAATTATTCGAAGTTGAAGACGGATTTTTCGAAGGCGTGTACTTATTTTATCTTTCAAAGATAACTTGCTCGTGCTTAATCTTAGAATGAAGACTTATTTATCTGGTTGATGACTCAGATAACTATCACTTAAAGGGGTTACATTGTTGTACTCAGTGTCACGCGCTTAGTCGACGTGGATAATTTCAAGAGGTGTTGTGCTTATAGAATTCTTCAGTGATGCATTGGATACTTAGAGATTTCTCCACCGTTCCTCATTCAACAATTGTGTAAGCTTAAGTCACAAGATCGAAGGATTCTTATTCAGTTTCACGTTTGATGTATCTGGTTCATTCTATCTGTGGTAACTTCAAATTGCTTACAAGGGGGTTGGTAAAGATGGCCGTGGAGAGTTTATGAGTAGAGAATTTCGATCAGCAGCTGATTCTCACAAAATATATAATTCATCTTATTTATTATTCTCACGAGATTTCAGGTATATGCGCGTACGATTTATTGATGGTTCCGAATTTCGAAACCATCAAGGGGGAAGAAGAAGACACATTAAACGCACAACGAGTACACGTGATGAACTTCATACTTTCTTTTGATTTGAAGACATTCCGGGAAGACACTTTTCATAACCGTAGAGAAAATCAGTGTTTTAACTCATGGCGTTATCAATCTCTAAAGGGTACACTACCGATTCGATGTTTAATTGTTTTGTTGTTGCAATTATTCATCATCATTATCTTATATGTAGAGATATGCATTCCCGGGACTTAATTGACTCTGGTGCATCTCTGGAAGAAGATATGTGCATTTCTGGGACTTAATTGACTCTGGTGTTACGATGTCAACTTCTTGAATGGGATAAAGTGTCTACTTCAGTATTTGAGCTTCATACTTGGGATTGGTTTATTTTCTTCAACTACGTGGGGGAAGAAATGTCTTGATTCTTTCTAGTATGCATAACTTGAACTCTCAGGGGGAAGAAAAATTCAGTAGAATTATTCAAGCGTGAGAAGAGATGTTGTTGATCTACTTGGTGTGCCCGTTACCTTCAATACCTCATAGCAACATTATCATGTTATATGATGGGGTTTTCTTTATAAATTCCGCTGTGCGCTTAATCATTCTAAGCTTTATTGAAAGCTTTGAAGTTGCTTACGAGGATTGTCGGTTTAGGGGGAAACTATTTAAAAGCTTCTACATCAAGTTTATGTGGCATGAATTAGGGGGAAGTTAATTCAGAAGTTTCTCCTTAACCAGAAGTATATGGATTACTTAGCTCGTGCCGTTACAGTATTTCTACTACAAGTTACTTAAAAGATGAGTCATTTTGAAGTGAAGACTTGAAGTCAAAGGCCTCAGAAGACATCATCAGCATTGGACGCTTCATGGAAGCTTTTGTTCTTAATCATTATGTACTTGTTAGGAAAAATATTGTAAGGAATTCTACACGTCGTCCCATGGGGGAAGATTGTTGGAAATTCACTTTATGTGACGACATTTAAGAATTCCCATTAGTTATCATAGTCACACACGCATAGACTAGAGTAGGAAACGTTGTATAGTTTAAGTGCTGTGTGTGACTATATATACCCCTCCAAGGCTTCCAAGGAGGGGTGTTGCTTGTGTTTTCATTTCTTGTTTTATATATTTTCTTTACTTTCACACACAACCTCTCTTCTCTCTCTCAACCATGGCTGCCATCACCATCTACCACCCACCTAGACCACCGGATTACTAAAAAGCAAATCCACACGAACCAACTCTCTTCAAGTGGAAACAATGGCCCATGGAACATCTCTTGTACCCTGACCTCTACATGAAACTATCAAACTTCAAGTACCATTGTCTTGGTACTTTATTTCATCAGTATAAACTTTCCTTTAACTTTCACACGAGGTTTTCTTCTTTATCATCTGATTGAAAAACCTATGGTTGTGCCTGATAGGTGTGAAAACACCCATCCTTTTACCACTTATTTCTGGCTAAAACTAGACCAAAACGCGTATTTAATATCATTTGTTTGGAATTATGCGTGGTTTTTGTGTTTATTGTGTTTTCAGAGCCAACCGGATGGATAATGGAGAAAACATGGGATTGCACGGGTTTTATCGAAGAAAAAGACTCAAGACGAAGTCTATTGTCCAAGAGATGCAAAAGATTTGAAGTCAATGGGCCTATTTGAAGATTTATCAAAGAAAAGGACCAAAGATGGAAGATTTACATATGTCGAAGAAACTCAAGTCTATTAAACGAAGAAATTAAAAGACGAGTTGAATTTAATCGTCGACAAATCCCGAATCAGAATCGAAAACGTCAACTTTTCTGAAAAGACGAGAAGACAAGAAGAACGGGAGAAAGCCCACTCACCAACCAAAGACAAGGACTATATAAAGGATATCCCTTCACACTTTTTGGGCAGTTTTGATTTCCCAGCTTCTTTCTTTTTTGTTTCGTAGGGAAGAAGCCAACACCACTAAGGTGTTGGTGATTTTTATTTTTCTTTGATTCAATCTTTAATCTTGTAGTTTTAATCTTTTTCTTTGATTGTTTAAACCTTAATCATTTAATATAATCTTTCCATTTCATCTTGTTCTTTGATTCAAAGTTTTAAAGTTCTTATTTAGTTGATTTTGATCTTCAAAAGTAAGTGGGTTTTGTGTTTTTAATGTTTTGATTTGTTGTTTATGGTTGATAAATGATTAGTGTTTAGTTTGGTTTAAATCTTTTGGTTAAATTTGGCTTGATTTGATAAAAATCTTATTACCCTGTTTTTTGTGTGTTCTACTGTTCTTCATTCCCCAGTATTCCGAATCTAGCACTGTTCATAATTATTCCGTATCAACGTCCTTCATCCGGAATATTTTATATTCCGGATCAGTGCCTTTCATTCGGAATATTTATTATTCCGTGTCAAGTTCTTCATCCGGAATAACTTTTTATTCCGGATCAGTGTCTTTCATCCGGAATAACCATTATTCCGAGTCAAGCCTTTCATCCGGAATAATTAATTATTCCGGATCAACCTTTTATTCCGCATCAATTTTTATTCCGCATCAACCTTCTTCATCCGGAATATTTTATATTCCGGATCAAACCCCTTCATCCAGAATAACCTATTATTCCGCATCAACCCATTATTCCGCATCAACTATTTATTCCGCATGAAAACTTTATTCCGCATGATCTATTATTCCGCATGAGCAGTTATTCCGCATGAACTATTATTCCGAATGAGCATCTTATTCCGCATGAATCAAACATTCCGCATGAAGGCCATATTCCGCATGAACCTTATATTCCGCATGAGTAGTTTATTCCGAATGAAGGATTTTTTCTGATTTATTCCGGATCAAGCATACATTCCGAATCAAGCACTTTTCAGGGTATTTTCAGTTTCTGTTTTATTTTAATTTTTATTCAAGTTTTATTTTTATTAATTAATTGCTTCTAGTTTACTTTTAATTACTTTACGCATTTACCTTCTTAGTTACATAGAAAACCAAACCCCCTATTTGTCACCAAGAACAATCATTCCACTTTGAGCTGTGATCAATTCGAGAAGATTCCGAGACATAATCTAAACCCAAGCAAAACCCTTGTATCAAACGGCGCCGCTGCCGGCTCTTCTTGTAAAGATTAACAGTTTTTTGTGAGAACTTGGATTTTGGGATCCGTTCACCGTGAACGTTACTTTTTCATAAAAAAATTTCAAAAATCCTAAAAAATATAAAATTTTCAAAAATCCTTAAAATTAAAAAACATAAAAAACCAAAAATATTTCTTGTTTGATTTGTTAGTTCTTTTGCAGGTGCATGCGTACACGATCAACGTCTTATCAAGAGCCCGAGCCTCTCGAAGACTTAAACATGGCCGGTGTACACAACAACAACAATAATCCACCTCAAAACAACAATAACAACAACAACAATGAACCTCTACCGGACAATCGCCTTATGATTGAACTTTTGCAAGCACATGTAGACGGCAACAATGATCCAATTGTCATACCCGCGATTGCAGCCAACAACTTTGAGCTCAATTCCGGCTTTATTCAGATGGTCTCTGCTCAACCATTCTTGGGGCGTACCATTGATGATCCACATGACCACATCAAGAGATTCCTGCAACTCACGGATATGGTCAAATTTCGATGGTGTTCCACAAGAGGTAATCCGTTTACAACTTTTTCCTTTCTCCTTTGAGGGACAAGCCCGGCATTGGCTTGCAAAGGAACCGCCACAAAGTATTCTGACGTGGACGGATTTGGAGACCAAGTTCATAAACTACTTTTTTCCACCCTCTTGTACTACCGCTTTGCGGAATGAAATCATTAATTTTGAACAAAAGTACGATGAGTCTTTTAGTGAATCTTGGGACCGTTTCAAAGACCTTTTAAGAAAGTGCCCACAACATGGTTTTACCAAAGTGCACCAAATTAATACTTTTTATAATGGTTTAAGCATGAATGACCAAGATTCACTAAATAGTGCCTCGGGGGGTAATATTTTGGTTAAGACTTCTAATGCCGCTTGGGATATTATTGAAAAAAAGTCTCGAGTGAAAATCAAGAGTGTTCGGACCAATGCCGCTAGTGCTAGTACTAGTGACAACGACAAGAGACTTGACAAAATTACGTCGCTTCTTGAATCGCTTGCTACCCAAACCGCTAGCAACACCAACAGCATCAACGCTAAAAATGCTCAAGTCAATGCTGTCATCCAACCATGTGAAATATGCGGGGGTCCTCACTCTTACACCACTTGTACCACCACCCAAGACTATCCTAGTGAGAATGTTAATGCAGCATACGGTACCTATCCTCCGGCCGCTTATCAAGCTCGTCCTCAAGGAGACCGCAACTTGCTGAGCTACCGCTCTAACAACTTTCTTTCCCCGCCCGGTTTTCCTCTTAACAACCCAAACCAACAACAAAACCTCAATCGCCCTCCTCAACAACAACCTCGTGCACCATACCAACCACCTCACAAACAACCATATCCACCTCAAAGAAACAACCAAGTTTACCAACAACTTGCTTATCAACCACCCGCCTACCATGCTCCTCCTCCCAACCAACCCACCGCATTACACCAAGATGTTGAAACCTACATGAGGACCAATGATGTGATCGTGGAAAATCTCCAGCGGGAAGTGCTCAACTTGAAAGCAGACATGGTGAAACAAGGGAACGATCTTCGAGCTGATATGTGAAACACTTTGGCAAGTCAAACGAATGACTTAAGGAACATGATGGCTGGTTTCTTCCAAGGTAATCAATCCTCTTCTTCGGGTACTCTTCTGAGTAACACCGTTGCGAATCCAAGAGGGGAGATGAAAGCATTCACCACTCGCAGTGGCAAAGGTACCAAGGAACCCGAGCTTCCTATACATCCACCGGTGATTGTGACTAAGGAAAACGAGTCACCTGCTCCTCTTCCTCAATCTTCTACTTCCCCAATTTCTCCACCTCTTACTTCTACCCCTCCTCCACCCAAGGATGTGAGTGATCCTATTCTCCCAAAGACTTCCTCTTCTTCCGATATACCTTATCCCTCAAGGTTGAGGAAAGAGAAGCTCAAAAGCAAGGACGATATTCAAGTTTCGAACTTTCTCAAAATGTTTAAACAATTGAATTTCAACATCACCTTCGCTGAAGCTCTAGCTCACATGCCTAAATACGTGAAAATGTTCAAAGATCTTCTTAGCGACAAGGAGAAGCTTCTTGATATTGCTAATACCCAACTTAATGAGAATTGCTCTGCAGTGCTCTTAAGGAAATTGCCAACCAAGCTTGGTGATCCGGGTCGCTTCTTAATCCCTTGCAACTTCCCGGGAGTAGAGAATTGCATGGCCCTAGCCGATCTAGGTGCCAGTATTAACTTAATTCCCTTAAGCGTTTGGAAGCAATTAACTCTCCCTGAGCTAGTCCCCACCAAAATGACTTTGGAATTAGCTAACCGTACGGTTGCTTATCCAGTGGGGATAGCCAAAGACGTTTTTGTAGGAGTCGACAAATTCACTTTTCCTGCCGATTTCGCCGTCGTTGACTACGATATGGACCCTCGTGTGCCATTAATCGTTGGTCGTCCATTCTTGAGGACCGGTCGCACTCTCATCGATGTCGAAGGGGGTGAGCTTATCATGAGAGTGGGTGACGATAAAATCGTCTTCAACATGGGAAAGCTTTCTAAACAGCCTTATTCATACGAGAGTGTTAATTGTATCGACGTTCTTGATGAGGCTTGTGAAGAACACTTCAAAGATGCTTGTAAAAGTATTCCTACCTCTCTTCCCAATGTTGAGACCGTTTCCTCTATTGATTTATCACTATCTCTATTTGGAGAAAGTGATTTCCTTTGGAAAGATTTGGAAGCCACCATGGGAGATGTGAACTTAGAACATGACGATTCTCCCACCGGTTGGGATGAAGACATTCTTCTCATTGAGAACCTTCTCAAAGAGGACCATATCTCTCCACCATCTCCCACGGCTATTGTTATCGATGAACCGACTTTGAATCCGCCTCCCATCGAAAATCCTCCGGATTTAGAACTTAAGGAGTTGCCGCCCCATCTCGAGTACGTGTTCCTTGAAGAAAAGAAGAAGTCGTCCGTCATTATCGCGAAGGACTTGAAAGAAGAAGAGAAATCTCGCCTCATCGCCGTGCTTAAAGATCATAAGAAGGCAATTGCTTGGAAAATTTCTGATATCCGCGGAATTGATCCAAACTTTTGTACTCACAAGATTCTCATGGAAGATGACTTTAAACCCGCAATCCAGAGCCAAAGAAGGGTTAATCCTCGCATTCATGACGTCATCAAACAAGAGGTTATCAAACTTCTAGATGCCGGCTTGATTTACCCTATTTCAGATTCGCCATGGGTAAGTCCCGTCCATTGTGTGCCCAAGAAGGGCGGAATAACCGTTGTTCCCAATGAACACAACGAGTTGATTCCCACTCGTCTCGTTACTGGGTGGAGAGTTTGTATCGACTATCGCAAGCTCAATGATGCCACGAGAAAAGATCACTTTCCTCTTCCTTTCATGGATCAAATGCTCGAGCGTCTAGCAGGTAATGACTATTACTGCTTCTTAGACGGTTTCTCCGGGTATTTTAAAATTCCCATCGATCCCAAAGACCAAGAAAAGACCACATTCACTTGTCCCTACGGAACATTTGCTTACAAATGTATGCCTTTCGGTTTATGCAATGCTCCTGGGACATTCCAAAGGTGTATGATGGCTATCTTCCATGACATGGTTGAAGAAACTATGGAAGTATACATGGATGATTTCTCGGTTTATGGCGATTCTTTCTCTGCTTACCTTGCCAATTTAGAACGTATGCTTAAGCGGTGTGAAGACACTCGCCTTGTTCTTAATTGGGAAAAATGCCATTTCATGGTAAAAGAGGGCATCGTGCTAGGACACAAGATCTCTAAAGCCGGTCTTGAAGTCGACCGTGCTAAAGTCGATGTTATTGCCAAGTTGCCTTCACCTTCAACCGTGAAGGGTGTGAGAAGTTTCCTGGGTCATGCGGGCTTCTACCGTTGATTCATCAAAGATTTTTCTAAAATCGCTCGCCCGATGACCCACCTCTTGGAAAAAGATACTCCTTTCATCTTTTCCAAAGAGTGTATTGAAGCCTTCAACCTGCTTAAGGATAAGCTTACTAAGGCACCGGTCTTGGTTACCCCTAATTGGGAGCTGCCTTTCGAGTTGATGTGCGATGCTAGCGACTTTGCTGTTGGAGCGGTTTGGGCCAAAGAGTGAATAAACACTTCCAACCAATCCATTACGCTAGCAAGACAATGACGGGGGCTCAATTACATTACACGACAACCGAAAAAGAGCTTTTAGCTGTTGTCTATGCTTTTGAAAAATTTCGCCCCTATCTTGTCCTTTCTACCACAATCGTTTATACCGATCATTCCGCGTTGAAGTACTTGTTAACTAAACAAGATTCCAAACCAAGACTTCTTCGCTGGGTTTTGCTACTTCAAGAATTTAATATCTAAATTCATAATAAGAAGGGAGCTGAAAACCTAGCCGCGGATCATCTCAGCAGACTTGAGGATCCTTTCCAAGGGGATCATCCGAACAAAGAAATCAATGATTCTTTTCCCCTGGAGACCTTAATGTCTATCAACTCGAATTCTGATGAAACCCCGTGGTTTGCGGACATTGCAAACTACTTGGCGGGTGGAATTCTCGTTGACGGGTTAACATCCCAACAAAAGAAGAAGTTCTTTAAAGACATTAAGACTTACTTTTGGGATGACCCGTATCTATTCAAACAATGTGCTGATTTGATTATTCGCCGATGTGTTGATGGACCGGCAGCTTTAGAAATCCTTGACGCTTGCCACAAAGGACCCACCGGTGGTCACTTTGGTCCCAACTACACCGCCAAAAAAGTGTTTGACTCGGGATTTTATTGGCCCACCATTTATCGTGATGCTCACGAGATGGTTAAACGTTGTGATGCTTGCCAAAAACAAGGCAAGATCACACATAAAGACGAGATGCCTCAGAATTTTATACAAGAATGTGAAATCTTTGATGTATGGGGTATCGACTTTATGGGGCCATTCCCTTCATCTAAAGGAAACAAATACATCCTAGTAGCCGTTGACTACGTTTCTAAATGGGTTAAAGCCAAAGCTTTACCCACTAACGACGAAAGGGTGGTTTGTAACTTTTTGAAATCGCTGTTCGCTAGATTCGGTGTGCCTCGTGCCATTATTAGTGATGGCAGGACTCATTTTTGCAATGATCAATTTGCAAGAGTCATGGCTAAGTATGGTGTAAATCATCGTCTTTCCACCGGATACCACCCACAAACTAATGGCCAGGATGAGATCTCTAACCGAGGATTAAAGCGAATTCTTGAACGAACCGTGGGAGAGCATCGTGCCTCATGGGCCGATAAACTTGATGATGCTTTATGGGCTTTTCATACCGCTTACAAGACTCCGATTGGTTATACACCATATCGTCTCGTGTATGGGAAAGCGTGCCACCTCCCCATTGAGTTGGAGCACAAGGCTTACTGGGCCTTGAAGTGGGCTAATTTTGATATCAACAAAGCCGGTGACCTATGCAAGATCCAACTCAATGAGCTGAATGAACTCCGGAATGAGGCTTATGAAAATTCTTTGATCTATAAGGAAAGGACTAAGCTCATTCACGACTCTAAGATTAAAAACCGAGAGTTCCAAGTTGGGGACAAAGTTTTACTCTTTAACTCTCGGTTGAAAATCTTTTCGGGCAAGCTGAAATCTCATTGGTCCGGCCCATTCACCATTGCCCAAATTTTTCCATATGGTACTCTCGAGCTCGCTCAACCTAATGGACCTAATTTTAAGGTGAATGGCCAACGAGTGAAGTTGTACTATGGTGAGGACATCTCTCATGAGATGATTCCATCCCTCACCACGTTTCCCATGAACTAATTTTGGGTCGAGTCAGGCTCGTGACTCGGTTATAAAAACAAGCGATCCTCGGGAGGCAACCCGAGTATCTATCCTTTTCCGTTTTAACCTCCTAAGTGTAGGGGGACCTCTATCGGTTGTCTGTGTTTGTGTGGTGATGTGATTACAGGGATGAATGCACTCTTGGAATCTCTGAATAACCGTGCTCCCGTGTTATCCGAAATCCGGTTCTATCTCTCAACTATCGTGATTCAATTTTCTTCATACTCACATTTTAAATTGATCACGTTAGTCGTCTCTTCCTTAACTTGATTTAACCAACGTGCACAATGTCATAAGTGTAGGGGAGACTTTTCCCACATGCTTAAACATTGAGGACAATGTTCATCTTAAGTGTAGGGGGGACTTCTATCGAAGTTTTAAGTGGACTTTTCCATGAAAATGCCTTCATTTAACCGGAAAATCATCTTTTTCAGCATTTTTCAAATTTTTAATTAACTTTGGCCATATAGTCGTAATTTTTAAATTTTTATCGTTGCTTTCATATGTATATATTCCGCAATAAAGTAAAAAATATTAATAAAGTGGTGTAGCTAGTTTTGAAGTCTTTGACATATTAGGCCCGTTGCGATTATTTTGACTCAACCCGAATAGACTTATCCAAGTTTATTCTAGCTAGTATCCTTAACCATGTAGACCTTAATTGGTCTATTAGGCTAAGCATCCACGAGTCTCATTACTTGAGATTTTAAATTGTGGACAACGAGAAATGATAGAGTCAATTATAAGTCGGTATTCTTGCACAAGTTCACTTGGTGTAATTATTTGCCTATTCTCCCATCACTTGCTAATAATTTATTTGCAATAAGTAAGGTCGTACGATTTGAAAGGTTACTTAGCTTCTAGCCCAAGATCGTTTAAAAGTTGCTCGGTAATGATAAGAGTTCATAGCCAAGGCATAACTTATGAAGCGGGGCGCGAAGATTGGCGAGTCCGAAAAGGCCCTAACAAGGCATGAGGATTCAATCTTATTGCTAAAGATCCAAGATGATGTGAAAAGCATTATTCCCAAAATCAATATGAAGGATCAAGACTCACGACGAAAAGCAATCAACTCCCATAAAGATCATGGAAAAGTCTATCCAAAAAGACCCTAACAAGGTATGAGGATAAATAGATCCAAGTCCGAAAAGGAGGCGGATCGTTGTATCTCAAAATCCCAAGTAACGATTGAAGAAATAATGATGAAGTCGTGGTCAACAAAGTTGGAGTACCCCTCAAAAGTCTCCAAGTGAAGAAACTCTATTAACGAAGAGAAGACCATTATCTCAAGCACGTCTCTCAAGATATGAAGTATGAAGTACATGCCAAATATCGGCCCGAGAAAGGTCTCAAATAGTGAAGCGAGTTATGCCAAGATATGAACTTTTTGATATCCCGAGAAGCAGTTTTAAGAGATTTTGTCCTTTAGCTAACTATTGATCAAAATCGTCCTACTTTGCTTTCAGACTAAATAAACTATCGCAATAAGTCCAAAAATACATGTTCATGATCATTCTAAGACAAAAATAAAATATAAGAGATACACCTAGGAATAAGGGAGTTTAAGCGTTTAATTAAGCCATGTGTGTAAGTGTTTGATTTGCTAACTTATAATAACAATGATCTCGTTTTTAAGCTTAGTTTGGGGAACGTGAAACTTGAGGATGATAAATCTTCGCAGCACCAAAGCCCTAATGTAAGTCCTTGATCTCTTCGCAAGCTATTTCCATATAGCTATTTTCAAGTGAAAATGGTTTTCTATCCTTTTGTTTCCTTTAAAGTTTTAAATTTCTCTTAGTACTCTAATTTTTGTTTTAGTAGTATGTTAATAAGGCCAAGGTTGATTGATTATGAAAAAAATGTAAATTTGCTTTGTCACTAAGCATTGCATGAGGGCATGGCAATGGTTAAGTGTAGGGGATTTGATAGGTGTGAAAACACCCATCCTTTTACCACTTATTTCTAGCTAAAACGAGACCAAAAGGCGTATTTAATATCATTTGTTTGGAATTATGCGTGGTTTTTGTGTTTATTGTGTTTTCAGAGCCAACCGGATGGATAATGGAGAAAACATGGGATTGCACGGGTTTTATCGAAGAAAAAGACTCAAGACGAAGTCTATTGTCCAAGAGATGCAAAAGATTTGAAGTCAATGGGCCTATTTGAAGATTTATCGAAGAAAAGGACCAAAGATGGAAGATTTACATATGTCGAAGAAACTCAAGTCTATTAAACGAAGAAATTAAAAGACGAGTTGAATTTAATCGTCGACAAATCCCGAATCAGAATCGAAAACGTCAACTTTTCTGAAAAGACGAGAAGACAAGAAGAACGGGAGAAAGCCCACTCACCAACCAAAGACAAGGACTATATAAAGGATATCCCTTCACACTTTTGGGGCAGTTTTGATTTCCCAGCTTCTTTCTTTTTTGTTTCGTAGGGAAGAAGCCAACACCACTAAGGTGTTGGTGATTTTTATTTTTCTTTGATTCAATCTTTAATCTTGTAGTTTTAATCTTTTCCTTTGATTGTTTAAACCTTAATCATTTAATATAATCTTTCCATTTCATCTTGTTCTTTGATTCAAAGTTTTAAAGTTCTTATTTAGTTGATTTTGATCTTCAAAAGTAAGTGGGTTTTGTGTTTTTAATGTTTTGATTTGTTGTTTATGGTTGATAAATGATTAGTGTTTAGTTTGGTTTAAATCTTTTGGTTAAATTTGGCTTGATTTGATAAAAATCTTATTACCCTGTTTTTCGTCTGTTCTACTGTTCTTCATTCCCTAGTATTCCGAATCAAGCACTGTTCATAATTATTCCGTATCAACGTCCTTCATCCGGAATATTTTATATTCTGGATCAGTGCCTTTCATTCGAAATATTTATTATTCCGAGTCAAGTTCTTCATCCGGAATAACTTTTTATCCGGATCAGTGTCCTTCATCCGGAATAACCATTATTCCGAGTCAAGCCTTTCATCCGGAATAATTAATTATTCTGGATCAACCTTTTATTCCACATCTATTTTTATTCCGCATCAACCTTCTTCATCCGGAATATTTTATATTCCGGATGAAACCCCTTCATCCAGAATAACCTATTATTCCGGATCAACCCATTATTCCGCATCAACTATTTATTCCGCATGAACACTTTATTCCGCATGAGCTATTATTCCGCATGAGCAGTTATTCCGCATGAACTATTATTCCGAATGAGCATCTTATTCCGCATGAATCAAACATTCCGCATGAAGGCCATATTCCGCATGAACCTTATATTCCGCATGAGTAGTTTATTCCGAATGAAGGATTTTTTCTGATTTATTCCGGATCAAGCATACATTCCGAATCAAGCACTTTTCAGGGTATTTTAAGTTTCTGTTTTATTTTAATTTTTATTCAAGTTTTATTTTTATTAATTAATTGCTTCTAGTTTACTTTTAATTACTTTACGCATTTACCTTCTTAGTAACATAGAAAACCAAACCCCCTATTTGTCACCAAGAACAAATCATTCCATTTTGAACTGTGATCAATTCGAGAAGATTCCGAGACATAATCTAAACCCAAGCAAAACCCTTGTATCAGTGCCATGTAGATGTATTCATCAAGGTTGCCATCTAAGAAGGTTGTCTTGACATCCAATTTCTCTATATGCAAGTCCTCTGCACCTAAAATACTTAAGACTAACTTGATTGTAGTCATCTTCACAACTAGAGAGAAGATCTTATTATAATCAACCCTTTGTTCCTGTTGGCAACCCATATGAAACACCCCTTTCCCGACTCTAAAATTTGACCGTAACGGACCGGCTGTTACTCTTTTCAAAACATACCAAAATATATAAGCATTCAGTCCTTAAAAGTGTTTTTAGATGAAACTAGACTCGAATACATTTACAATGATATAAAGAACAACTTCTAACTCTTTACAAATCAAAAGATATAAGCATTCAGTCCTTAGAAGTTTGACAATTACCGAAATAACTATTGGAGGGACTTAGCCACAGGCCGAGGGTTCTCGGCCTCCGACTAAACCCTTTGAGACCTTCGGCCGCAGGCCGAGCTTCCCAACCGTTGGCCAAAACTTTACACAAACGTTTTGGCTATCGGTCGAGGGTTTACGGACGCAGGCCGAGCCCAGTTTCCTCCCTTATATTGTCTTTAGCAGCTGGCCAAGTGGCCACTGCTACGGCCATAGGCCGAGCCCAATTTTTTCCATTTTTAACATATTTAACATTTCCTTCCTTTCAAAAGCTTTCATAACTCGAAAGTTTAAGAAACTTTTCAGAACTTAATAAACGTTTAAATGCATCATTTTCATAAACAATAGCGGTCTAAGAGACCCGTGATCACATACCTTTCGGGGTTTTCCAAACACCCATTTCGACCCGTTTACATACACTATAACACACTAGCAGGGTACCCGCGCGATGCGGCGGCGGGTACCCTGTGATTGAGCAGTGAAAAAAAATGTCGATCAGGTCCGGTTCACTTATTTATAATTTTTGAACGAATTTTTCTGGATCGTTTTCTAAAGAAATTTTTGACATCCGAACCAGTGGCCACTCTTGTTCCTGCTTGAATCTATGGTCAAGTTGATTTTCAAACTATGTAAATTAGCATATAATTTTTTGAACTTTGTGTCTAGGGGTGGGAATCGGTTCGGGTTGGTCGAGTTCGGGTCAATCAGATCGGGTCCAATTTGGATCAAGGCTGAAAATAAGTTACCCCAACTCGATCCGATTTGAACTTGGATTACTCGGGTTCGTGTCTATTCGTGCCGGGTCTACTCGGGTCGATCAATTCAAGTCAACCGAGTTGGGTAAAGCAAAAACTTTTTTGTACCCTTTTTAACATTAAATTATATATAATTTAAATTAAAAAAACAAATCTTACTCGGGTAAATCGGGTTGACCCGAACCCGAGTTACACAAAAATAAGTTTCCCGATATTCGACCCGGTTTTCAGTTCGGGTTAGTCAGGTTGACCCGATTAACCCGAAGAATTTGTACCCGAGTAACCCGACCCGAATATACTTTGGTTGGGTTCGGGTCGGGTCGGCTTTTCTGACACCCTTATTTGTTTTTGTTATTAGTTCACGTAATGTGAATAACTACATGTACTTCTCATTTTTTGGGTGTTTTAAAAAAATAATATTATTTGTGTGTTCAATGTATTAAGATGCGTTTTAAGAATAAAATTAAAAAGTGTGTGTTCTACATTGGCTAATTGTACATATAATATAAATATGTGTATTTTTATTATATGAAATTGTCTAGTTTCCATTTCGAATGTGTATTCTCTATATATATCAAAAAGTTGTTTCTTATAAAAAATGAAGTTTAAAAAATTTAATGTGTAAAAGAGTTTTTATGCTTTCTTATACTTGTAAAGTGTGTAGTTATGATTGTATATTTATATAATAGGGTGTTTTAAATATGAGTATTAATTATCTTTGTATTTTTAATGTTTTAGTCATGTTTATACGCGTTGTACATTATGCACATATATTTGTAAGTATGATATTTTAATCGTGAGGTTTTAATTAAATTTTTATTGTTGTAATTATTATACAATTAATTACATTTGTAAGATTTTTTATTACTTGTACTATGTTGTTTTAATTGTAAAATGAGGTGAGAGGGTGTTTTAATTATAGAATTTAATATAATTAATTATAAAACTATATATTTTAAGTTTTTTACTTTTAGTATGCATGCTTGTTTTGTTTGTACAAATAGTATTATATATTGTAAGTTGAAAATTCAATTATTTTAAAATAAAAGTACAAAATTATTTATTAGATAGTATGATAACTATAACAAATGACATAGACCCTTTTTAACTTTAACATATACAAAACTAGCTTCAAGGCCCGCCCTATGAACGACTAGCTTCAAGAATTTTTCAAGATAAAATCATCAACATTGTTTTTAAGATCGGTTAATTTTATAATATACTTTCTTTATTTTGCATGAAACTAATAATCTGAAGCAAAATATCATTAGCCCAACATTAGCCATTGGTTCATTGGTTGTCATACTTCAAGACTTCAAGTACCAATTGTCATATAATTAATTTTAAAATGTAAAATCTAATACACCCTCTTAAATAGAAACATCCGTACAGGTTGAAATATTTAAAAACCCAAGCAGTTTTCAGTTGGGACATATTAATTCACCAAATTAAACAACATATGAAGCCACAGAAAGAAATACCAAACATCTATAACAGTAGATACATAAGCCTTGCAACTGCGATACATAAGCCTTGCACACGCTTTTACTTGTTGGACTGCTGCTATAGAGCATTGCCACAAACTATTGGAAGCATAATGTAAACTTGCAAGAAAATGCACACGTTAATATAAATCAATAAAAATAAATTTAAATATGTTACTAAATAAACCATTAAAATGTATCTAACCTCACAGACAACTTAAGCAAGCATATGATGCAAAGTAGTTGCAACAAAGCAACTAGGATTGTGTAAAAAACCACCTCTCACCTATGTTAAAGTCCATCCTAGTTTTGCACAAACTAACTTATTCACATGGACTTGTTCTAACAATCCTCACTCAGATGGGAATATTTTGGTGTATAATAAAAACATACACAAGTTAAAGTTCCACGGGATCATATATATTGACTACGTATACTCGAAATATGACACATCCAAGTCAATTTTTTTAATCTAGATCTGAAAATATTCAAACGAGAAAGGTAAAAAAAGCACATGTAACATAGAAAGTATTGATCTTTGATTCACTAACCATCATTTGATCAACTCAGATCGGGTGGCCAAAATAGAGGCCGCAACTCCAGCAAGCACCTGTAAGAGCGATTATTACCCCAATTATGTTCATGACCTATTTTAAATACGATACACTAAAACATATAAATTGTAAGTTATGTAAATGATTAATGCATAATGACAATAAACAAAGCTTAACCATAATTAAGATAACATCTTAAGTGTACCATCAATTTTTTTCTAAAAAACAACGACTTAAAGAAATAGAATTGCAGAGGGTTGTTGATGAGTGTATACTTGTGGAAGTACCAGAAATGATTCGTAAATGATATCTTCAACATTACAATGCATCCAGCTTGTCATATCTTTAGATATAAATCTAAAGAAACCATAAAAAATACATTTACATCTGAGGTGGTTTAAAATTCAGAAGAAAAAATATTATACATATTATATTAGTTTTGCCTTCCAAGTCCTATATAGTCTTTCTTGGGACGGTTTTATAGGTAAGGAATTGGGGCAAATAGTATAAGCAGGGGTATTAGAGGCAAACATCATTTGAAAGTTATTTAAAAGCATGTGTCAAAATGCTATTTTCTTTACCAACGATGTGATTTGGGTCATAAACTACCCAAAATTTGAGCTTATATCAAAACAATGTCACACAATGCCCTGCAATCATGAAAACTAAGTCACCATTTTGTAACAACTCAAAGTCTAAAACAAGTAAATTGTTACGTTTTTATTCAGATTTTGATTGATTTTAACTATAAATGACCACGAATTAGCACATGTACGTAACCCCTTACACGTCTTCGTTTCAACCTAGTATAAAGAAGTTACATCAAATGCAGTAATCATTATTGTTTATACTTATTTCTAGACTTCAAATAGAAGTTTCATCAAATAGCTTGTGTGCTTCAAAATCACACAACATAAATAAGTCAACTTAACGATTTTGAAAAATAGTGAAAAATCAACCTTCATAGTTGTGCTTCAGAAAGGAGACAGTCAACATAAAGCTCAGATCGATACATGAACACCTATACAAATTAGTGAACTTAGTAAAACCATTCTAAGTTAAACCAAATAGAATAACTAATAAGCGTAATCCACATAGTATTTTGATTACAATACCTCGATTCCATCTTTAGAATCATTATATATGAAACCATCAATATTATAACTTCTTCAAATTCATCAAAGAAGAAGCAATTGACAATAAGAACCTGAATCCGAGTAACATATCAATTAGTTAAAACAAATATTAGAGAAGTAATGAAAAATGTTTTCGAGAAAAACAACTGAAAATACAAAATAAATAGTTGAGTGGAGGAGATGACGAATATAAACCTGTGAATTGTAATAGCAACATAACTATATACTTTATAGTAACTTTACCATAAGAATTAAAAACATAGCAGTATTAAAATGTAGATATAACATTCAAAATCACAAACAAAATATTATATATCAAAAGCAAAATATTCAAAAGGATATGAAAAAAAACGATACAGACTTGTAGAAATATACATGATGAAGACAAATAGATCTTGTTTGAGATTTGATTATTTTATAACTAAGCTATAATCATGGAGATTTGTTAATAAAAATTTCTATTAAAAGCGTATTGCATCAGACTCCACCACTAAGAACCCTAGAAGCAGAATTAGGGAATTATATGAGTCTGCTAGCAAGTCTTAGAAATTGTGGTTTGCTAATCAATGTCCTCCGGGATATCGATGGATGCCTAAAATTAGGACAGAAAATGTGACAACAAGTGTTAGTATGCCTTTAAATGTTGCTAAGGACACTAATGATTCTATAATCATAACTACTGTGGTGTCCAATTTAGCAAATGATCCATCGTGTTCTAACTCTTCTACAGGTGATACAAATAATTCTCTTCATACTGGACTCCGGATGCACGAAGCACATGACGGAGAATCTCAAGCTTCCAATTAACTTCGTGGAGAAGTTCTTGGGTACGGTCCAATTCTGAAATGATCAATTTGCACTGATCCTAGGATATGGAGATTTGGTTCAAG
Organism: Glebionis coronaria; assembly: GCA_025667525.1. Lineage (NCBI taxonomy): Eukaryota > Viridiplantae > Streptophyta > Magnoliopsida > Asterales > Asteraceae > Glebionis > Glebionis coronaria. The sequence goes on from JANFOE010000773.1 coordinate 512,882, forward strand.
GGAATATCACGATCAAAAGGGTATACTACATCGAAGGGCTCAATCATAATCTTTTCTCGGTTTGTCAATTCTGTGATGCAGATTTGGAGGTTGCTTTCAGAAAGAAGACATGTTTTGTTTGTGATTATGATGGGAATGACTTACTTACCGGTACACGGGGTACTGATCTCTACACTATTTCAGTTCAAGATACAACTTCTACAACTCTAATTTGCTTCATGGCTAAAGCTTCAACGACTCAGGCATGGTTATGGCATTAACGTCTATCTCATCTCAACTTTGATACAATCAACTTGCTTTCCAAGAAAGATATTGTGAGAGGTCTTCCAAGATTGAAATTCATCAAAGATCATCTTTGTTCTTCTTGTGAGCTTTGTAAAGCTAAACGAAGTAGCTTCAAAACAAAGACTACACCAAGCTCTAAAGGACGGTTAGATCTTATTCATATAGATTTGTGTGGTCCCATGCGTGTTCATAGTATCAATGGAAAGAAATATGTTATGGTAATTGTCGATGATTACTCAAGGTACACATGGACTCACTTCTTGAGGTCCAAGGATGAAACACCCAAATTTCTCACCAACTTCCTAAAACTGATACAACGTGGTCTTCAAGCTCAAATAAAAGTGGTTCGTACTGACAGAGGCATATAACTTTTGAATTCAACCCTGAGAAACTATTTTGAAGCTGAAGGAATTGAACATGAAACATCTATTGCTCGAACACCCGAACAAAACGGCGTTTTTGAAAGTCGAAACCGTACTTTGGTTGAGGCTGCTTGAACATTATTATCCACTTCAAAACTACCATTATACTTTTGGGCCGAAGCCATGTCAACCGCATGCTACACACAAAATAGATCCTTAATTATCCCAAGACACGAAAAGACACCATATCACATAATTTATGATCGAAAAACTTCACTCAAACACCCTCATGTTTTTTGATGTACGGTTTACATTATTCGAGATGGTGAAAATCTGGACAAGATGAAAGAGAAAGGTGATGCATGTATTCTAGTGGGATATGCAACTCAGTCTAAGGGATACAGAGTGTACAACAAGAGAACAAAATTGATAGTCGAGACTATTCACATCCGATTTGATGAATTACAAGAAATGGCACTTGAACAAAACAGTTTAAGTCCCGATCCACAACGACACACGGCTTCCGTTCACAACCACATAGAACTCGGATCTCAAGACCACGACAATGAACCGTCAAGTTCAAAGCCGGTGCAAGGAAATGTTCCAAGAGCAGATATGACAGTCAACACGACAATTGAAGAGTTGGAAATGTTATATGGACCAATGTATGATGAATATTTCACGGGGGAGAAACATGTTGTATCGAAGTCTTCCGCTGTCACTCATGATAAGAATGATGTTACCGATCATCGTTAACAAAAGGATACAACTTTATCTACTTCAACACGGGTTGCTGTAGATTTACTTCCTCAGAATATCACATCAACAACCGCTCCTAAAATATCCACAACTACTGTCATTGCTCCAGAGAACACAAATCAAGCAGACAATGCATTATTTGACGAAGACGAATTTATCAACCCATTCGGTACACCGGTACACGAAACTGGAGAGTCTTCTACTCGCCATGTTGATCCGTAAAATATGCATACGTTCTATCAACGACATCCTTCAACACATCATTGGACCCGCGATCATCCTTTGGTTCAAGTAATTGGAAACCCTTCACAGCCCGTTCGTACAAGACGACAACTTGAAACCGATGGTGATGTTTGTATGTTCGCACTCGCCGTGAGTACAGCTGAACCAACAAATATCAAAGAAGCCTTGGCAGATCACGCTTAGATTGAATCGATGACGGATGAACTTCAACAATATGAAAGACTTAAAGTTTGGGAACTTGTTGACAGACCATACGATGTAATACCATTAAATCTTTGATGGATCTGGTAAAACAAGGTGGATGAAGAGAACACAATCATCAAGAATAAATCTAGGCTGGTGGCTAAAGGGTATGGCCAGAAAGAGGGAATTGATTTTGAAGAATCATTTGCACCACTAGCTCATATGGAAGCGGTCAGGATTTTCCTTGCTTATGCTACACATAAGGGATTCATCGTTTATCAAATGGACGTAAAGAAGGCGTTTCTTAACGGTCCTTTGAAGGAAGAAGTCTATGTCACACGGCCAGGAGGATTCGTCAATCCTCATTATCAAGACAAGGTGTATCGTCTCCACAAAGCACTTTATGGGCTCAAGCAAGCTCCAAGGGCGTGGTACGATGAGCTCTCGAATTTTCTGGTATCCAAAGGTTTCTCAAAAGGTTCCATTGATCTAACTTTGTTCACTTATAGATATGGGGATGACATTTTGCTTGTGTAGATTTATGTTGATGACATTATTTTCGGGTCTACAAACCCAAAACTTTCAAAATGGTTTGAAAAAGTAATGCACAACAAATTTGAAATGTCTATGATGGGCGAACTAAAATTCTTTCTAGGAATTCAAGTTCAACGATCCCCAAGTGGTATCTTTATCACCCAAGCTAAGTATTTTCAAGAGATAATAAAAAAGCATGGTATGACCTCATGTGACCCCGTTGGGACACCATTATCAACCACATCCCTAGATGCTGATTTGGAGGGAGATGTCATAGATCAAACGAGATATCAATCCAAGATCGGCTCCCTCATGTACTTAACAGCAAGCCGACCAGATATATCACATGCTACGTGTTATTGTGCACAATATCAAGCACGACCCACTGAGAATCACCTCAAGGAGGTTAAACGGATCTTTCGGTACCTTAAGAATACCATTCACATGGGACTCTCGTATCCGAGGGAAACCGGTTTCTTTCTAACGGCCTATTTAGATTTTGATCATGCAGGGTGTCTTGATACACGAAAAAGTACTTCTGGTGGTGCACAATTTCTAGGTCAAGATAAGCTTGTGGGATGGTCTTCCAAGAAGCAGGATTGTACGTCACTATCATCAGCCGAAGCGGAGTATGTGTCTCTATCTGCGTGTTGTGCTCAAGTTCTTTGGATGAGAACACAACTCACGGATTATGGCTTCCACTTTGATAAAGTACCTATGTACTGTGACTCAAAGTCCACCATAGCCATCTCCTGCAATCCGGTACAGCATTCCCAAACGAAGCACATTGATGTCAGATATCACTTCATTAAGGAACAAGTTGAAAGGGGTATCGTTGAACTATATTTTTTGGGAACTGATTACCAATTAGCTGACTTGTTTACAAAAGCTCTTTAGAAAGAGAGGTTTGTGTATCTAGTTAGGAAAATTGGTATGAGATGTTTGACTCCAGCAGAACAGGAGATTCTGGCAAAGAAGTCTGCTTGATTCATCTATCAAACATCTATATGTAAATATTAATGAAAAAGCAAAATACAAAATTAAAAATCGTTGAAAATCCAAAAATATTCTTCTCGACATGTCTTTCAGTATCGATAATACGGACGTGCCTAGAAATGTCGCTCAATAACGACACGGGTGTGTACATAAAGCTCGAATGAAAGTTGTAAATATTTTTCAAAACATGTCATTTCTATCTTTTATAAAGGAAATTGTCTCTTTTGGACAATATTTCCAACAAAGGGTAGAGCAATCTATCTTGGGTTGAGCTTGTCACAAAACATTCAACGTTTTAAGCTCAACACGATGGCTTGTAATCACTTTCAGATTGCAACCCGGATCTATATTCACGGGGGAGTGTACGTTTTAGTGCCCTTACCCTCAGCAAAAGAAGAGAAATCTTCTTACACTTGAGTGGATTTTTCAAGACATTCAAAGTCTATGAACTCAAGTTTATACTTTAGAAAAACCTTTTCGCCAAAAAGAATTGATTTTTCAAAAAGTGTTGAACACAATTTTTTTTTCAAGAATTTTTCAATGATATTCAAAATCTTTCAAAAATTATGTGTTTAACAACTTCTATCCTCAAAAGTTTAATGTGAATCATATCCTCGTAATGACAATTCCATTGGATCAATTTTTGAGGGGGGGCGTTCCAAATTCATGCTAAGTTTGACGCATCTTTCTCCTGAAGGTTTTCAAGACTATTTTTCACAATATACTTTAATCAATTTGGTATCTCTAATATCAAACGATTTTATATATTAGAGACAGGGGGAGAAAATGTGATTAAAATGTGATTTAAAGACTCAAGCACTTATGGTTACGATCAAATACCCACAACATCTTTAATTCACGACGTTATTGGTGTCAAAAGGGTGGTTAGGTTTAAGTACTATGGTCCAACCAGAACCGGAGGGATCTTGCCAGGGACAATCCAATAGATTATTAGAAGTCCTTAGGAAAGATGGAGTAGAATGTGAATGTAGCTGAATGTTGACTAAGTACTGAAGCTAGCACTAGAACAATCACAACAAGGTGTTAGTGATGATGTCTTGGTAAGCATTGAAGGGGTTGAAGAATGAAAAAGAAATGTAAGGATAAAGGGTGTAAACAAAGAAGCCCTCCATACAACTTAGGCAGAAACCGGGTCAACACATCATGAAGACAACGCATCATGGACCCAGTGAAGTAATGCACAACCCCTCCCCAGCTAACTTAGGCTTCTCTCAAAAGAAGTTAGTTTATTGTCACGGAGATCAACATGATTTCTATTGACTTTCTCACTCCGAGAAAGTTGATATTGAATAGGTGGCATCTGCTCCAGCCCTCCGACCACTAAAAGTGCAAAACTCGAGTCTAGAGCCAAGAGATCAATCAAATCTCATTAGGACACACGGAATGACGATCAAGAGAGTCCGATGCTATAACCTTACGATATTGCTAGAACAATCAGAGTGATACTACCTAGTATTCACAATGATGAGTGGAAATCCTTCTTGTGTTAACATCAAACAGCACTGCGGTAGGTCATGTGTAAGATTATTTATGAATTGAACATATGTAAAACTGAAAAGCAACAGTGGTTTGTTTCATTATCGATTCAAACTCGTTTCAGGTTTCTACGCAATATCTTTATGGTCTTGCCAGAACATTCATAGTGATATTTATTAATATTCACAGTGACGAATGGAAATCCTTCTAGCGTCAACATTAAACAACACTACGGCAGGTAACTTGTGAGATTCTTATGAATTAAGATTGTGTCAACTGGAGAGCAACAATGGTAAGATTCTTAATGAATCAAACTTGTTCCAGGAATTTGAATTGACGACTTTAATCAAGCGGATATTTATCCAATTGATTCACTCTTTATGTTCGCAGTCTTGCTTTGAGACGGTCGAGTAAAGAGAATGGCTAGTACAGCCGCGAAACCCTGTCAAGGAGGTTCTTAATTGAATCTACCTAATCACAGGTACGATATTTAATATCGTGTAACAGTCTTCACCGATCGGAGGTAAAACGCTACTGATTTAGGACGAATGTCAAAGCCATTCAGTCCGTGTCTATGTTTGTCTCAAGAAGGTGACGTTACGGTGTACTCAGCAAAGTCAAAGATTCAAAACCACATACTCATGCCCAAAGACATTCAACAATCAAGAAAGCTAAAGACTTCCGCAACTCTGATGATCAAAATCTTCCTTATCAATTAATGTAGAGGAATGACCTCTCTTCAAAGGAGATTGTCAGCAAGCTTTCAAGATTGTACAAAGTATGAGCATGTGGATAAAGACACAAGATCGTAAGATGGCAAAGACAAGTCAAGAATGATTTGAAGATCTCAAGTTTAAAGACAAAGTCGAAAGACAACGACAAATGCTCAAAGATCACAGCATGAAGGAACAAGACTACTATTACACGTTCAAGACTCATTTATGACGAAATTCGTAATCTTCATTGAACTCCAAATATCGAAGAGGAATGACCTCACATTGGGGGAGATTGTTAGCCTCAAAATATTGAGTCAAACAAGAAAGTTCGGTCATAGGTTTTTATATTGTAATATTTATTAGAACGTTGTAATAATTAGTTAAAATAGTCGTGACATTACAGGCTTGATGGTTAGCTTAAAAGGCCTCTTTCAAGGTACTAAGCATTTATTCATGCCCGACCCAAAACATATATAGTGCATTAGAGAGCCCGCAT